>OY757920.1:73674248-73681748 GCA_963585895.1 Sepioteuthis lessoniana | reverse complement strand
ATGAAGAATTTGAAAACTTTGTCACTGCCCACATGGAAGCAACCACAGAGTGCATACCAAGCAAATCAAGAGCCGAGTATAGAATTCTTTGGTAGGCATTAACAGTTAGGAAAAGATAATGTAAAAGCAACTTCCTTATATTATGAAAAAAAACCCAACCAATTACAACTGACGGAAACTTATGAAAGCCCAAAGAGAATTTACACATACCAAAAAGAACAGTAAGAATACATTTAAGGTTGGTTGGTTGGTTGGTCCTTTGGGTTTTATGGCATAAATACTTTTGTATGTTATTTAGTGTCAAATCCATTTTATGCAATTAATTAGTTCTATTTCAATTAATTCAGTTTAGTATGACTACACAGTTTAATTGTCGAAAATATTTCTTTCAAGCTATCCAGTTTTGTCAAACAGTTCTAATTCAAACAATTCAGTTTAGCATAAGTAAAGATTTTGTTTATACACAGTTAAATGTCAATACAGTTTCATTTCAAACAATTCTCTTTAACAAAAAAAAAACAGTTCTATTTCAAACAGTTCAATTGAGCATTAGTACACAGTTTACATGTCAAAATAATTCTATTTCAAGCAGTTCAGTTTATCATAATGACGCAATTTGAATATCAAAACAGTTCAATTTCAAGTAATTCAGTTAAGCATACGTACGCAGTTTAGTTCTATTTGACCCACAGATAGGACCCTATAAGGTGCTGCCACTTCTGGCCAGTGTGGTACCTGGAGCGATGGCAAAAAGGGGTACTCCGCATTTCCCAAACCTCCTGCATTACGGGAACCTTACCATCAGATTTTTTAATGTCATTCCAGGACACTCGTTGGGGAGGGTCTTACACCTCTGCAGAGGTGCTGCGGTTGTATTCTACAGCGCCAGTCGTCTGGGCAAATTACATTCATGGCCAGATGGATAAAATATGAAAGCCGGTAGACAATCACGAATAGCGTGGCAGACGGTAAATGAAGTGAGCAAGACTAAAAGCTCAAGAAAACACTAAAAAGGAAATTTAATGAATTACTTCTTCAATTTTGCAACGTAGTATATAAACAAAAGTTAAAAGAGTGATGAACAGTAGGCTGCATCCTTCATTTCTCAAAGAGAGGCGAACTCGGAATCCCCAAGAACTGCAGAGACATAATTCTTACTTCTTTTTAATGCTCTGCTTTTCAGCTGTGTCAAACTTTAAATTGAGAAAATTATAAGGAAATATCAGAACGATTTTCAAAGAAATCGATCCACATACTTTCAGATTCAGTCAATTGGTCGAATTATCTCGAAGCAACACAGTTGTTTGAAGATTTCTCCAAAGCATTTGATTCCATACGCACAGGGAAGCTGGAGCATATACCGCTTGCTCATAGTCTCTCTTAAGAAGCTGTTATAGATATAATGATGCTTTATAGTAACACAACCATAAAGGTTCGCTCACCAGATGGAGACTAAGACTTCTTCTACATTGCTGCTGGATTCATATAAGGAAATACATTAGCACCGTATATAATTATAACCTGCCTAGACTACGTGCTTCGAACGTCGATAGATCTAACAAAGGAAACTGACTTTACACTAAAAAAAGACAACAAACGGACGATATTCTGCAGTAATTATAACAATCTCACACTATGCAGACAATCAAGTGCTTCTTGAAAATACACCTACCCAAGCCGAATTCCAACTGCATAGCTTGGAGCAGACAGCAGAAGACGTTAGTCTCCAGGTGAACGCAAATATAACAGAGTATATAGGTTTTAAACGGGAAGGAGCCTTGTCCACTTTAAGCAGTATCACATCAACTGAAAGTGATGTTAATATACGTATAGCGAACACGTTGACTGCACTTTATAGGTTATTGATCATATAGAAGTGTGATATATCCGAATAAATAGAACAGGATTTATTCCACGCAGTAGAAGTGATAGTACTACAGGATGGATACACCACATGGAAGCTAACAAAACGCATTGAGAAAAAGCTTGATGGGAACTACACAAGAATGCTATAAGCTATATTGAATAAATCTTGGAAGCAACAAGAAACAAAAAACAACAGCTGAACGGCCACTTTTCTCCAATCTCAAAACACATCGAAGTAAAGCGAACAAGATATGCGGCATGTTTTTTCATTCTATTGTTCTTTTTGATTTATTCTCTTTTATATGACAAGTTTTTATCATCAATTTTCAATCAAGTTTATTTAAAAAATGTTTCGGTGTATAGCTAAATTATAATATTGTGTTAGTATAGCAATTGTAACAATTTAGTATTCAACAAGTGAAACAATTAATAAGAGTATACAGTCCTCCCTAGTTGAGTTTAAGGGACTTACCGGTGCGCTGAAGTAGACATCTGGTATCTTAGGGTTGTCTTTCAGAGAGCTTTTAACGTCCCCGCTTCACGGCACGTCTGGTGGAATCTGTCTGACTGGATTTGGGATTTTTGCGTCAAGACTTCTGACGTGATTAGTATATCTGATCACAGAGAGCCTCTCCCTCACTCACTCCATACACAGGAATTACCATTTTACTAACCCAACAATAACATCGTTTTCATAATCACTTCTGTGACTGGTTGATGTTTTTAATTCTTACATTGTGTTGAATTACGGCCGATACTGTAAAATACAGTTTCAAATGTTGGCCTGAATTTAGACGCAAGAATGTTATCCTCTGAAAACCTCTGAAATACCAGACCAGTTCACATATTTCGGTTGCAATATCTCATCTACTGAAAGTGCTATCGACATAAGCGCAGGTAAAGTGTGAAGTTCTTTTGATAGGTTATCGACAAAAATGAAATCATTTCTTCCTAATAAGATAAAAATGGAATATTTTCAAGCTGTAGCTGTGTCACTAATACTGTATGGTTGCACCCCCTGGACTTTAACTAAATGCCTAGAAAAAAGATATAGTTCTGAACAAATTCTGAAAGCAGCACCCAAGATAATAACGTCTGTACGGACACTTACCACCTATCTCACAAACCATCCAAAAAAGAAGAGTGTCATGCTAGACACTGTTGGAGAAGTATGAACTCATAAACGACGTTCTTAAATGGACTTCTACGCATGGACATACCAGTGTTGGCTAACGCGTAAAAATTGCTTTCATCAACTTTGTGTGGTAGCTGACTGCCTTCTAGAGGTCTTACTAAGAGCGATGGCCGATTGGGACAGATGACGAGATCGAGTTAAAGGCATCTGTGCTTTTGTCAAATCCCTATGATGATGATGATGATAACGTAAACCTAGGTTGCACAAGTCTCTCTGGTCCATCTTGGTGTTACCCGCTTCCCACTTGGTGCCATAGTGTTACCCACTTCTATTTCGTCCATTAACGTTCTGTTTGGTCTCGTAACGCTACCTTTCAATATTGTTTCTTCAGAGGTACTTTTTCGTACATGAATACAAATAAGTTCTAAGCAGAACTATTTGAACTATAGACTGGCCCTAACAGAGACTAACACCTCAGTTAGAGTAGACCTGGGATCGACATGAAGATTTATTGTTAATATATATATATATATATATATATATATATATATATATATATATCACTTGGATTAAGGAGAGAAATTTCTTCCTATTTAAAAAGTAAAGTTAACTTTTTAAATGTTACATTTAACTTAGATAACGATTCCTTAAAACCCTTCCATAAAAATTACAACATACCTAAGTTGGTGACCGTAGTCGAGGTTGACCCGAAGGCTCTATTTTCGATAGCTATTACACCGAGGTGTAGTCGAGGGCACAACTCCTTTCCCTGGATTGCTCCACTTTACCCTTGATCCTTACCTTATAACGCTGAATGTTGAGCAAGGTAGCATCAAGTACCATTTTTTGAGTCTTTGGTATGACTCGACCCGGGATTGAACCCAGGTCTCCGGGCCATTGGTGAATACTCTAACCATTATACCAATGTCCTGTCAAACTACCCGAAATCTATGATTGAATAAATACCTAGCGCAGTAAATCTAATAATGAAGAACCTACCTTCTTCCAAAAGATTTTTTAGAATAATAAATGTTCTTATAATGGGACCCTATATAACTAGGGTTTCCACCAAAAACATGAATGTTTAAACCTTAATGAAATTAATGTAAATTAACAGAATTGTCTAATGTGATTGTCCTGCGAGTCCCTTCGACACGTAACTATATTTGGTGTCGAGTCTCCAGTTCTAGAGTTATAGTGTTTCTGTAGAGATATATTCCTTGTTATTACTCCCAGATTCACCCTGGTACAGTTTAATGTCTTTAATGGATCTAACAGATCTTTGAAAATTATCAGTTTAAATGAGAATTCTAGAAACCAAATAACAGAGTACAAACAAATGATGATTTAGAAAAAAATGTAATGGTTATTGTCGTTGGAAATGGACACGGCGACACGAGTTCAAATCCTGGACGAGGCTAATTGCATTTCACATAGCACTAATACCCTTAGGAAAGGTATGAATCCAATTATTCTCCTTTCAGCTATGGGTAAATAGTGGGACAGACAGGGTTCTTCAGCCTTGGTGAGGCAACTAGTCTAGGAGAAGGAAATTTCTGAATTCAAACCTGTTAAACTCCGCTTAAAAATTGACCTTGTGTCATATCGTGCTCGAGCGGAGGGGTTGGGTAAATATGATAATTTAGAAAAAAAAGCTAATTGAAATATTTCCTTGCAAAATATTTTGTAAAGAGTTATTGAAACTATATAAGTATGTACAAATTATTTAAATAAAGAGTTGACACGTAAAGCTATAGCTGTTTGCAAATGTTTTTTTTATCTTGTTAATACTTTATTGCATATCAACGCTTGTGGGTTATTTAATGCCAAATCATATACATATATATATATATATATTGTAACCAAATAGTTTGTTGTAAGCTTTGTCTTTAAACTATTGTATGGTTTGGTTTGGTTTGATTTCATGGTATATCAACCATTTGGTTTATTTAATGCAAATTCCGGTTTATACATATATTTTATTATATGATTTGTAAACATATCAACCAAGTTAAATAGTTCAAAGTATTGCTATGTATCACAAAGAATTTAATTAAAAACCTGTCTCTTTTTTTACACACAGTTATATGTCTGTTTGTTTGGGCTTTATGGTATATCAGTCTTTGTAGGTTATCTCATGCCAAATCCATTTTAATAAAAATAAACAGCTCTTTTTCAAACAATTGTTTAACATGAGTACACCGTTTAATGGTCAGAAATATTTCTATTTCAAGCTATTCAGTTTAGTCAAACAGTTTTAATTCAAACAATTCAGTTTAGCTTTAGTTCAATTTCATTGTCAAAAGCACTTCTACTTCAAGCTATTCAGTTTAGCATAAGTATGAACTTTAGATATCAAAAGAGTTCTATTTCAAGTAATTCAGTTTTACATTAGTACGTAGTTTAGTTCTATTCGACCCATAGATAGAGCCCTATCAGGTGTGACCAACCAATTTATTTACACGCAGTTAAATGTCAAACATTTCCATTTCAAAAAATTCAGTTTAACATAAGGACACTGTTTAGTTTTATTTCACCCATAGATAGAACCCTATCAGGTGCTACTACCCCGGGAAAGAGTGTGTTATATAATTGCGGAATGATTTTTTTTATATTATTATTTTTCCTTGGTTATATCTTATCATTCGGTTTGGTGGGGCTTTGAACTGTTCGACTCTTAGTGCAGGTGTTCACGCTCACGCGCGGAGGATGTGACAATTACAAGTGTCATAATAGAAGCCCCAGATAGTAAAATGGGACTGGGGTGTGAATGACGTCATGCCCGGAAGAGATGGGCTGGGAATTTTGGTGATGTTTGAAAAAAGACGTTAGTTGAGATTTGAAACTAGGCGAGGGCAGTTCAGGTGGGGAGTTGACTGTGGGAGATGTAGGAACAGTCAGTATAGTAAAAAATTGTGTCTCTCTCTCCTCGTGTCGACAAACTAAACGTCAAAAAAAGTTAATAAAAGTTTCATATCTTAACTAAAGAGAGTCGTCAGTGTTTCGGGGATTCCCCTGCATCTGAATATTTTACATATTCGTATTTTGGATATGCTACAAGTGGACCTGGGAGCGATGGCAATGAAAGGGTGGTCCGCATTCCCCAAAGCTCCTGCATTACCGGAACCTTACTATCAGATTGTTTAGTGTCATATCCAGGATACTTGTTGGTGAGTCTTACCTCTCTGCAGAGGTACAGTCGGTGTATTCTACCGCCCAGCCAACAGTTCTATTTCAAAAAATTTGAGTCAAAGTCATTCATTTGCTCTGAGTCTAAATGTTGAACAGTTCTATGTGACCCATGAATAGGACTCTTACTTGGGCCTCCAATCCAGGCCAGAGTGGTCCTGGGAGTGGTGGCAATGAAAGTTTTCTCCATATTACCTAAAGCTTCAGGACTGGAGCCTCACCATAAGGTTTTTTTAATGCTGTCAGGGTCTTACCTCTTTGCAGAGATGCAGTCGGTGTATTCTACAACAGCAGCTTATTGAGCTTATTTTTAAACGAGTTAGAACTCATTTATTTGCACAGTTAAATAGTTTCAGGCATTCCTATCTGAGAATAATGACTTACTCGCAGCTGAATGGTTTCAAGTAACTAATTGTAACAATCTTTAATAAATCGCAGAACCACTGGAGGACTCCAACAGGAGATGGTTTGGTTTGGTTTGGTTTGGTTTCTTTGTTTAATAGCATATCAACCTTTGTAGGTCATTTAATGCCAAAGCTATTCTCTTAGAAGAATGGTAGTGGTACTATTTAACCCATATCTGGGAGGATAAGGAGGTTTATACCTTTCCTAAGGGTATTTGCCCGAAAGAGAACATAATAGCGCGACTGGAGTACGAACTCGGTTACTACAATTCCACAATCCATCGCTTTAACCATTACACCACGAGGACACCCTCTCCAACAGGAGAGAATACCCAAATCTCCAGGACTGGAGCCTCACCATCAGATTGTGTTTGCTATATCAATTACACTTGTTGGGGAAGGATCTAACCTCTCTTCAAAAGTACATTTGGTGTATTGTGGCAGCCTAGTCGGGAAAGTGGTGTTTACATAGAATTGAATATATCTTTTGAGACTAAAAAATTCAAGCCACTGTTATTTACAAATGATTCTTCTTAACAAAGAATTTTTTACTTTAAACCATATAATTACTTAAAAAGACTGATTTTAATACAAAAAACCCCAACAAATGTAGTTTATGTAAACCAAGACAGGCAGCTGCAAAAAATAGCAACTTTTGGCCGAAGAAATATCTACTCAACGAGTGCCCTGGATATGATACTAAATAATCTGATGATTAGACTCTAGTAATGCTGGAGCTTTGGGGAATGCAGAGTATCCATTTATTGCCATCACTCCCAGGTCCACTCTAACGCGGAGTGGTAGCACCTGATAGGGTTCTATCAATAGGTCAAATAAAACTAAACAGCGTCCTTATGTTAAACTGAATTTTTCGAAATGGAAATGTTTGACATTTAACTGTGTGTA
>OY757920.1:73619248-73669248 GCA_963585895.1 Sepioteuthis lessoniana | reverse complement strand
AAATTGACCTTGTGTCATATCCTGCCCGAGCGGGGGGGGTAAATACGATAAAGATGATTTGGCAGTAGATAACCTATAACGGTTGATATGCCATAAAACCTGCGCAGAGCAATTTAGATGGGCATAATCCTTCATTGTCTTATAACTTCTGTGTATAAAATAAATGTAAAGTCGTCAATTTGTTTTCGGGGCGGTGGACTAAGGTACATTTGATAACGGGCGATAAAGACTGACAGATGGATAGACAGCCCAAAAATTAGATAGATAGATAGATAGATAGATAACGAAATACTTCATTTATTTTCCATGACATATATATTTTAGTAATGATCTTTCTCGTGATCCGAATTTACATAAATCGAACTTAAACTTTCCAACCAAATCCCCGCTACAAAGAACGAGAAGGCATAAAAGATTAATTGGATGGTGTCGTAATGTTAATCATCATGAGAAATGGACCCTAATTTCGTGATAATGTCCCTCGCAAAGACATGAATCTATCTCTTCCCCTTGTCTTAGAAACGCGTAATTAGTAGGGCTCTTTAGTCTGGCTAAAGCAGCTGGTACAGGACAAGGAAATCACATCTATTCTTCTCTAGCTCGAAAAGCTTGCAAAGTCGGCTGGGGCAGTAGAATTCACCGACTACACCTCTGCAGAGGGGTAAGACCCCCTATCCACAACGAGTGTCTTGGTTATGACACCAAGCAATCTGATAATGAGGTTGCAGTAATGCTGGGGATTTGCTATTGCTCCCAGGTCCACTCTGACCCGGCGTGGTTCCACCTGATAGGGCCCTATGTATGGGTTAAATAGAACTAATGGCATACTGAATAGCTTGAAATAGAAATGTTTTTGACAATTTAACCGTACTTACATTCAAACCGCGTGCTTATGCTAAACTGAATTATTCGAAATAGAACTACTTTTTGACATTGAAACTGTATTTACACTAAACTAAATTGTTTAACATAGAACTGTTTTTACATTTAGCACAAGTACACAGTTTAATTGTCAAAATCATTTCTATTTCAAGCTATTTAGTTTAGTCAAACAGATATAATTGAAACAATTCACTTTAGCATAAGTATGCAGTTTACTTCAATTTACCCCATAGATAGGGCCCTATCAGATTCTACCTTTCCGGGCCAGAGTGGGCCTGGGAGCAATGGCAATGAAGGGTACTCCGCATTCCCCAAAGCCCCCAGCATCATTGAAAACTCTACCAGATTGTTTAGTGTTTTAGTGTTTTAGCCCCAGCATCACTGGAACCTCACTATCAGATTGTTTAGTGTCAAATTCAAAACAATCTATTTTTCCCCCTCTGGAGAAGTGCAGTCGGTTTATTCTACGGCCCCAGTCGACTGGGCAATACACACAGTTAATATCAAAACAGTTTTATTTCAAATTATTCAGTTTAGCATAAGTACACAGTTTAAATGTCAAAGCAGTTCTATTTTAAACAATTCAGTTTAGTTTAAATACAAAAAACAGTAAAATCAAGAAACCACAATTTAGTTCTATTTAACCCATAGACAGGACCCTTATCAGGTGTTACCACTCCGGGTCAGAGTGGACCTGTGAGCGATAGCAATGAGGGGGAGTCTGCATTCTCCAAAGCTCCAGCATAACTGCAGTCGGTGTATTCTACAGCCACAGCCGACTGGACAGCAGACACGTCAACATGTCTATTTTATGCCACAACAGCAAATTGAATGCATGATTGGTTATAATTTGCTTATTTTATTGTGGAGTATTCATCAAAAATCTTTTTCATTTTCATGTGAATCTGTCTTTATTTTTGCTCTGAATACGGTGTAAATTATATTTCGAAACATAATACAAATAATTTTTTAGTCAATACTAACCGGATGAAAAGTCGAGCAAATGATAAATTTGGTTTAGATTTAACTGCTACAAATTCTAAAATGTCAATGCATATTTTCCCCAAGAATTTGTAAATAGTTCTTTTTCGAACTCGGTGAATTCCGCTTAAAGTTTGACCTTGTTACACCTTCTCCTCTGGGTGGAGGGGTTTCGTAAATACATTTAAAGAATATGGCTGCATTTAATATATTAAAAGCCATGGGTAATGGCAATATTAAAATAGTTCTTCAACTATATAAATAGTAAAAAGCCATGGGTAATGACAATATTTATATCGTTCTTCAATTATATAAATAGTAAAAATTACAATATACCTAAGTTGGCAACCGTAGTCGAGTGTGACCTGAATGCTCCCTATTCGATAGCTACTACACCGAGGTGTAGGGGAGGGCGCTACTCCTTTCCCTGAATTGCTCCACTTTACCCTTGATCCGTTCCATATAATGCTGAGTGTTAAGAAAGGAGGCATCAAGTACCATTTTTTGAGTCTCTGATATAACTCGAGCTGGGATTGAACCTAAGCCTCCCGGGCCCTTGGCAAAGACTTTAACCATCATAAGGTATCACAAAAAGTTATGAATCATCTCAGTTAAGATATATATTGCTATAACTGAATTCAAACCTGTTAAATTGCACTTAAAAATCGACCTTGTACCATATGCTAGTAAATATATATATTATCATTCGTATATATATATATATATATATACTAACTTGTCACCAATAGCAGGATATGAAACAAGGTCAATCAACTGGTAATTGACCTAGTGAATAGAATGTTCACTAATGGTCCTTGAGGCGTGGGGTTCAATCCCGGGTCGAGTGTCACCATAAACCAAAAAAATGGTCCCTGATGTCTCCTTGCTTAACACTCAGCATTATAAGGTATGTATCAAGGGTAATATATATATATGAGTAAAGCGGATTTGGCATTAAATAACCTACAATGGTTGATACGCCATAAAACTAAACCAATCCAAATATTGAAGAATACTCCAATTACTTCTTTGCTGAGGGGTAAGAGCCCACTAACGAGTTGGAGCTTTCGGGAATGCTGAGTACCCCTTCAATTACCATCGCTCCCATGTCCACTCTGTCCTGATAAGCTTCTATCTATGGGTCAGAGAGAACTAAATGATTTTCCCCAACACCTCAGTATTACAGCTATTTAAAAGGCAATGTACGGGTCGTTCTCGACTTCGGTTGGCCAACTTATATATATGCATATATATACATATATGTATATAAGGGTGTGTGTGTGCGTATATGTGTGTGTGCGAAGAGATATATAGAGAGAGATAGATTTCCTTTTAATTAAGGTGAACCTACTTACGTGTGTTACATAGCCATATATGAATATGTGAAACGTACATAAAATGTTCATAACTCGTATATAGATAACATAGGAATCCCGAAAAACGCAAAACACTTACGACTTCTTAGTTCAGGTACGAAACTTTTTATTACCTTTGAGTTTAAAGGTTTTTCGATATAAGGTGAGAGATACCATCTTTCTATGCTGACTTTTCCATCTGCCCGAAACCACGTGTGGCACCCGACGTAAGGCCTCGGCGAGCTCCGAAAGTCAACCGTCTTCTTCGGAGGCATGGACTCAACTTACGGACTTTTTTCAAATCTCCCAAATTCTCAGCGCACGCTTCCGGTGCATGATGTCATTCACATCCCCTGGTCACATTTCCTCTGGGATTTTTATTTTGACATCTCTGAATGACACATTCTCCCCGCAAGCGCGTGAACACCTGCGCTCATGTTGCACTTTACTAACCCATGTGCTGAGCCGAAAGGTTGTCAGCCTAATAAACCGAAATTCAAGATATATAAAACGAAATCCCTCGGCCATTATATTACACGTGTTATCCATGCTGGATTTTTAAATTCAAAAGTACCTCTATTTTTCACAGTGTTCGCCATATCTGCCGATGTTTCATATCAGACAGAAAGTACACAGGAGATGTAAACAAAAAAGTACAAGAAAGACTACCCTTCCCAAAATGACTCATGAACTAGATCACCTTTCGCATTAAGCCCCATACAATTGTATATAAAGAGATACCCGGCACGCCGGAAAATCTTGGCGGAATGATTCCTTTGTCAAAAGACTGGGACTCACCAAACACGGTTGTCTCAGTCTACGCTATTCAATCATATATGCATATATATGTATATAATTATGAATACAAGAAGGCCGTTACTTCGAGTTTCACGAGGTATACCCAATAATTAGAGGGAAATTTGAGAAACGTGCAGACATGTTTCGCCTGTATCAATTACCACCTGACAAATCCAATATTTACTATAGTTCATTTGGACTGCCATAATGACATATATATATGTGTGTGTGTGTGTGTGTGTGTGTGTTCCTGTGTGTCTCTGCGTTTGAATTCTGAGTTTTCCTTCTAGATTCCCAAACCAAGACTAAAGAACCTAGTCAACCTTCCTACAGGGTGGAACGATAAAATTTTCGCCCAAGAAAAGACGACATGATTCCATTTCCGTTTAATGAAAACCGGTTTTCTTCTTTTGTTGCAGACCATCTACTAGTTGGCCAGTTGTGTACAAATCCCAAGAGCGGTAGGAGCCTTCTATCATGTCTGAAAGTGACACAATGTTCAACGAGCAAGATCGGAGATGCGCCGCTGCACAACTCATGTTCTCTACCGATCAAAGTTATGACAACAGGACCATTGCCAGCACCCTCAAAATGCAAATCTGGACGGTTCAACGCTTGGGGGCACAGCTCAACGCATCGGACGACCCTTTGGTGGTGGTGGAGCGGAAGGACACCGCTAGGAAGACTCGGACCAAGGAGTTCATCGAAAAGGTCCAGGCAATCATTGGTAAAACTCACCAGCGGCCTATTCGGCAGATTGCCAGAGATTTAGGCGTCTCACACACAACTGTGAATGCATGTGTGAAGGAGGACTTGAAGTGTAGGTCCTACAGGCGCCAGACAAGCCAGATCTTTACTGAGAAGACAAAGAACCACAGGCTAATCAAGTCCGTCAGGCCCCCTCCTCCCCTGACCTGAGCCCGCTGAACTACTTCATTTGGTCATACGTCGAGAACATCACCAACATGAACTTCCACAACACCAAAATCAGCCTGATCGCCGCCATCCGCCGAGTATTCGCCGAGCTCCCGCCGGCGCTTGTGGAAAAGGCATGCTCACAGTTCCGGATCCGTATCGAGGCAGTGATTGAGGCTGGAGGCGGTTACATTGAATATATGTCAGCTCTACTACATAATCAAGTTACCTGAATTGATTTTCTCAATAAAAGTTTTAAAATAAAGCTGTAGTGTTGTTTTCTTTAGGACGACATTTTTATCGTTTCACCCTGTATATAACCTTGGCTGGAGGGAGAATAATTGGATTCATACATTACCAAACGGTATCAGAGCTATGTGGACTGTAATTAGCCTTGTCCAGGATTTTAACTGGTGCTGCCGTTTCCATTTTCAATGAATATAGCCATTACACCACGGGCACATATCATCATCATCATCATCATGACATGTCGCTAGCACCGATATCCCTGACCCTCTCTCACCTCTTTTTCCTATCATTCATCGCCTCTGGCAAGTCTTCAGGACTACATCCCGTATCCTTACATAGCTGAGGTATATATGTTCTAGCTGGTGATCCTGCGTTTGCTCGGCCAAATGTGAAGATCCATAGGAGTACATCACTTATGAGCTCGTCTCTGCTTCTCCAGCAGTGTCCTGCGTGTCTGGTTCGTCTAACTTGGATAGTTTTCGTGATGGGAGGCAGGTAGACGTGTAGTTGATGCTTTGTGGGGTATTGCCGCCAGGACGTATTCAATATTGCTCTCAACATTCTTGTGTAATTACCATCTAGCTTCTTCTCCAGCTGTTTAGTGAGCTATATATATATATATATATATATATATATATATATATCCCTTGTTTGAGAGTCCCGTTTATCTACATCTTAACATGTGAATATGTATCACACTCTAAATGCAATTGATGAGTTAATTTTCTCTCATTCCTCTCACACATTTGTACACGCCACGGAAAACTTCAAGAACGGATTTTACTACTGTTCTTCTAGTAGAATGGCTTTGGCATTAAATAACCTAACAAAGGTTGATTTGCCATTAAACAAAAAAACCAAACCAAACCAAAGAACGGATTATTATGAAATATTTTAGGTTTTATCCCTGCTCTCTTTTAATAGCATTAACATTTTCCATACAAATTTACGTATTTGCATTTCTTTTCATATATATATATATATATATATATATATATATATATATATATATATATAACCCTAGAATTGTAGATGTTGTATGAGGTATTGTTAATAACTGAGCAATATTTCTTTTGTATTACTATATTTAGAATAAATTGAATAAATGTACGTCACTATATCGGCATTTAATGTCCAATTTCCGTACTTGTGTGTGTGTGTGTGTGTGTGTGCGTGTGTGTGTGTTCAATATGGTTTTTCCGTCAACCCTGAATGTGCACGGGTAGTCGGCGTAGGGGCAAGAACGGATATTTTAATGTGCATAGTCTGTTCGTTTGTGTGAGTCCGTCCAGCTCTTCGTCTCTTTTTCTAACGGTCTTTCGAAAAAAAGAAGATTCCCGCGGAAATTAAGACTGAATATAAGGTAGGCTACAACCAAGAGCCCCGGGAAGACTGACCCTCATTTCATTTTCATATTGAACATTATTTGACCGCTGTTAGAAGCGCCGTTGGCTTGATAAATTCCACAATACTTTTTCCCTCGGTACTGAAGAGTGGTTGATGCAGGGATTTTTTTTCACCTTTCTTTTTTTTTCATTCTATTTTCCCTTGTTTTTAATTTTATGATTTTTATTAATAAAAATACATTTTTTTAAATCAGTTCCCATAGATTTTATACATTTTACGTTATCGTTGCCTACTATTCATTATTTTTCTATCAAACTTCTTTGTTAATATTCTCTTTCTTTACTATCTATTTATTCATTCATTAATATATATATATATATATACATATATAGACATATACATATATATATATATACATATATAGACATATACATAAATATATATATATATACATATACACTGCTTGAGAAGTAAGGACAAACTCATCAGTGATGTACTCCTATGGACCCCCGCATATGGCCAAGCAAAAGCAGGACGACCAGCTCGATCATGCATACATGTGAGGATACGGGATGTAGCCCTGAAGACCTGCCAGAAGCGATGAATGATAGGGAGAAGTGGCGAGAGTGGGTCAGGGATATCCGTGCTAGCGCACGACAAGATGATGGTGATATATATATATATATATATATATATATTTGTGACGATTGTTTATAATTAAGGGTTTTCGGACTATTGTCTTCTTCTTTATTGTTATATTCTTAACTTTTCGACCAATGTGTCCTCCGCCTTTCTTTAGATTTTTCGTGTCGAATTCGGGAGCCTACACAGAACTTCGAACCACATCCTTTATTTAATCCACAGTGGTAGCTTGCTCTGATTCCGTTAGGCGTAACCGGATATAAGTGTTAAGTATTCCTGTATTGTTACTTGCCTGCAGTCAGGATTGAACCTACAATCTCCAGATGATTGTTACTGAGAAGCTTAGGAAACCAACGTGTCGTTTACTGCCTGTAGGTTAGGATAGATCCATAAAAATCATTCCATTTCCAAATAGTCATTGTCTCAGATGTTGCTGTCAAATATTATAAACCAACAAATTTCCATCCGTCTGACCTTCCGTAACGCTATCGAAACACCATTTATGGCTCGAATTCAACGTTTCGGTATTATTATCATTTCTTCAAAGATTCTAAATTTTATTACGAAATGCCGATCGGATAACTATTTTAGGATAATTTTTTAACTTTTTTATGTTACATCATCACCTCCGTAAAAGAGTATCCGTCTCACAACACTTTGTCCCATTCTCTCGGTAATCTTTTCGATAGACAACATTGATCCCACGCACTTGGCACCCTCCAGTTTTTCACGTGCCACCTGGCATTCGTGCCTAGTGGGTGGAATCAATGACAAACAGTCATTCACATTGTACTTGGACTTTTGACCAGGTGGATCATTGTCAAGCATAGATTCCCATTGCACTTAAGGAAATATTGACAGCAATGACCCCACAACTGGCTTTCGAGTCTGGTGAACATATAACCTGCAGTATATTAGTTTTCGGCTCATTTGCTACCCACTCAAATTATCACCACTAAAAGGACTATGTGTCAAATCCTACCAGGTGGGAGGTATGAATTAATATCAACCTTTATGATAGACGGCTTACTCTCTCCCTCTCTACATGCATTTTGACTCTCCTTATCGTTGCATGGGGTCGAGCAGCTAAAACGAAATTTATTCACTTGGAACTATCTCTTAAGGCGGTTAGAAAATCATTTCAAAATTTAGGTTTAGGTATTCCATCAAGAGCAAAAAATATTAAATTTGAATATTTCAGTCGGAAAACGAGGGTCACTCAATTGGCGACGAGCGTAGTCGAGGGCGATCAAAAGGCTCCCTTTTCAATAGCTACAACAGTGAGGTGTAGGGGAGGGCGCTGCTCCTTTCCCTGGATTGCTCCACTTTACCCTTGATATGTATTTAAAATGCTGAGTGTTTAGCAGGGAGGTATCAAGTACCATTTTTAAAGTCTTTGGTATGACTCGACCTGGGATTGAACCCAGGTCTTCCGGACCATTGGCTAACACTCTACCTACAAGGCCAATGAACTGGGACCGGCTATTTGGCCAAGTGGGTAGAGTGTTCGCCAATGATCCGGGAGTCATGGGTTCGGTATCAGGTCGTGTCATACCAAAGACGTTAAAAATGGTCCTTGATACCTTCTTACTTAACACTCAGCGATATAAAGTACGATTAAGGATAAAGTGGAGCAATCCAGGGAAAGGAGTAGCGCCCTACCCTACACCGCGGTGTAGTAGCTATTGAAAAAGGAGCCCTAGGGTAGCCCTCAACAACGGTCGCCAAATTTACTTTACACCGAGGTGTAGGGGTGGGCGCTACTTCTTTCCCTGGATTGCTCCACTTTACCCTCGATACGTACCGTATATTGCTGAGTGTTAAGCAAGGAGATATCAAGTGCAATTTTTAAAGTCTTTGATTTCACGCGACCGGGGATTAAACCCAGATTTCCCGGACCATTGGTGAACACTCTACCCACTAGACCAATGAGCCAGTTTATTCAATAAATAAGATGAATTTTGCAATATAGCGTCTCTAATTTCAGGCAAAAAATGAAGTTTGCTCTTTTCTTTATTATTACCACCATTTTAAAAAATATTTTTCCCATCGAAGCTTTTTTAGCAGAACTATCTTTGAACTGTGCTCTTATCTATTTGCTCATAGTGCTCTTCCCTTTATCATCGCTTGAAACCTTTGTTCCACGGAGAAATTGTTAGTTCAGTCGACTGGTGAATGTAGAAAAACACGCACTTGATCTTTGTAGAGTGGTAAAACCCCCAACAACGAGGGCCCAGTCAGCTGGGGCTGTAGAATACACGGCTGCATCTCTGCAGAGGGGTACCAACTTCCCAATGAATGTCATGGATATGATACAAAACAATCTTACGGTATGGTTCCAGTAATGCTGCAGCTTTGGGGAATGCAAAGCACCTCTTCGCTCCCAGGACCACTCAGGCCCGGAGTGGTAACACCTGATAGGGTTCTATGTATGGGTAAAATAGAACTAAACTGCGAACTTAAACTGAACTGAATTACTTTAAGTAGAATAGTT
Source organism: Sepioteuthis lessoniana (assembly GCA_963585895.1). NCBI lineage: Eukaryota > Metazoa > Mollusca > Cephalopoda > Myopsida > Loliginidae > Sepioteuthis > Sepioteuthis lessoniana. The sequence goes on along the minus strand of OY757920.1, from coordinate 73,659,585 downwards.
TTTGATATTGAAACTGTACTAGCGCTAAACTGAATTGACTGAAATGGAACTGTTTTTGACATTTAATTGTACGTAAATAAAAACTATACTTATACTAAACTAAACTGTTTGAAATAGAACTTTTGGACAATTAAGCTGTGTACTTATGCTAAACTGAATTGTTCGATATAGAGCTGTTCATTTTTGTAAAAATTGATTTGGCATTAAATAACCTAAAAAGGTTGATATGCCATAAAACCTATACAAACAAATAAACAAACAAAATCAGAAATTGTTTGAGAAAGCCAAACAAGTAGAAATTAGAGGGAAGGCAGACCTGACTTATAAGGAAGTATTGGCAACTGTTACTAATTAAATTGACTGATGATTTCTACAATTACTGCACCAATACAAGGCCTCACATTGGTGCAGAAATTGTAGAAATCATCATAACGCTTCAATCAGGATCTGAGATAAGTTCGATTTTCTAAGCAGAGTCTAATAGGTTTAAATTCAAAGTATTCCTTCTAGACTGGTTGTCATACCAAAGTTAAAGATCCCAACCGACCTTAATATTCACCAGTAGCTAGCAGAAGATTATTGGATACATACTTTTTTCTTGGGCATTCGCGATAAGGAAGATGCAAACAACTTCGTCCCGGATTTGAACTTGTTTCACAGTGTCCATTTCCTACGACGAAAACCATTATACAATATGTGCCTCCTTATATCGATCGATGAATCGATCTAGAGATAGATGGATATCATATGTTATCAAATAACCTAAGTTTATCTCTCTCTCTTTCTCTCTGTACCCCTTCCCAAACTCTCTCTGTATATATATATATATATATATATGACAGTGTGTGTGCATATATATATATATATATATATATATATATATATATATATATTGACGTATCCATATGTGCGTACGTGCGCATTATGTCTGTATAGTTATCTATATAGTTAGTTTGATTGATATAAAAATACTAGATATATAATTAGATAGATAGATATGAACAACCAGGAACAGATATGCACATAGATTGATAGAGAGAGAGAGAGAGAGAGAGAGAGAGAGAGAGAGATTGATAGATATCCATCTATTGTCAATCTGCTTACCTTCAAACTTCAGTCGCTCTCTCTCTCTATCTCTCTCTCTCTCTCTCTCTCATTACTTACACACACACACACACACACACACATATATATAATGTATATATATATATATATATATATTGTTCGAGTGCTTGTACATTTATTTCAATTCTTATATCTCAGAATATTTCTCATATACATTATTTCATATCTATTGTGTTTTTCATGCAACTTCTTTTTCTCTCTTTCGCTCATTTTCCTTCAATCTCTCAACTAATATCACTCTTCATATCTTTTTTCTTCTGCTTAAGAATTCGACCCTTCCTTTCCAATGTTTTTTTTTTTTTACCTTACTCTTATCATCGTCTAATTATCTTCTTCTTCTTCTTCTTCTTCTTCTTCTTCTTCTTCTTCTTCTTCTTCTTCTTCTTCTTCTTCTTCTTCGTTCTCGTTCTCTATTTTTCGCGTGAAATTGCAACCAGCCAACCGGAAGTGGAGAAAGAGTTCCACAGAAAACGAACTCAAGTCAATATATCTTCAGATTTTGATCTTTGTAAAAATATGGTCGACACTTCCTCAATATAACCAACTCGGATATTACTCGTCTTTAATATAGCCCCAATTTTTATCCTTTTCTTCAGCAGTACACAGTTTTTTTTTACAAGCGAAATCCATCATTTCTTTCAAGTGTTCCTTTTCTTAAAATGCACCCTTTTTTACACTCTTCGCCTTTTTGGATTTATTTACCAACAGATTGGAGATGAAAAAAGGCGAAAAAATATTTTAAAATGATATTAAGAAATGAAGATGTGAGTTTTTTAATATCGCTAAATTGATATATAAATAAAAGAATAAATAAGTTAATTCCTTTTCGATTGAGATGTTCTGAAAGTGTATTATACACACATTCATACACCCATATATATATATATATATATATACATGAATGTATGTACGTTTGTATCTATATATATATATATATATACAGTATCGTCTAGAAATAAGTAGATTCCAGCCACGTTTTGAATAAACAAAATAATTTTCTTAAAACAAAAAAAAAATACTTTATCATTTTCTGTGAGAATTAATGCAGTCAAAACGGATATTATTAGGTATTATTTTTTTATCAAACTCTACAGAATTAAAAATTTGTAAACAAAATATATGAATACTTAGCAGTCCAAGAACGTATGAAATGTATGTCAGTGAACCAATATGACATAAATGGAAGAACGCATATTGGTAGAATGAAATGCAGTAGAGTTTTGTCATAAATAATACCAAATAATACCTGTTTTGTATAATTTCAGCTTTGTAGTCATAAAATTCTCATGTCTTCTTGTTTTCTTTTTTGATTATCCATTTTTATTGCTTACTTATGTATAGATGATACTATATATATACATATATATAATTTGTTTTGATATATAGATACTTCCTGACCTTAGGTTAACACAAACCCAAACTAAGCATTCTCTCCGTATTACATCGCGTCAAATTTATGACATATTTCAGCCAAAAATAGATAGAGAAGTAAAGGAATCTAAAAACTTAGATAGATAGATAGATAGATATAGTCAGTAAAATGAGCTAGGAGATAGATAGATAGATAGATAGATAGATATTGTCAGTAAAATGAGCTAGGAGATAGATAGATAGATAGATAGATAGATAGATAGATAGATATTGTCAGTAAAATGAACTAGGAGACTGAGATAGAGAAATAGAGAGAGAGAGAGAGAGAGAGAGATAAAAAAAAAGAGACGACATGATTATAAAGAGGTACGAGATAGATAGATAGATAGATAGATACTGTCAGTAAAATGAGCAAGGAAATAGAGAGAGAGAGAGAGAGAGAGAGAGAGAGTGTGTGTGTGTGTGTGTGTGAGTTAGAGAGAGAGAGAGAGAGAGAGAGAGAGATATAATATCGATAGAAAGGGCTATGAGATAGATAGATAGATAGATAGATAGATAAAATTAACTAGATAGATAAATCATCATCATCATATCGCGCTGGTTGCACGGATATCCCTGACCCTCTCTCGCCACTCCTCCCTATCGTTCATCGCCCTAGGTAGGTCTTCAGGACAACATCCTGTATCCTCACATAAGATAGATAAATAGATAGTAAAATTAACTAGGAGATAGAGAAATAGAGAGAGTGAGATAAAAAGAGAGACGAAATAGATAGATATATAGATACTTAGATAGATACATAAATAGATAGATAGCTTTTCAAAAATAATGCAAGCAGCAACACTGCTTTTGAAACCAGAGTGTTGTCACTTAGTCCTCGACAAGAACCGGTGACATCTCTCAAATGGAAAATCTTAAAAGATAAAAGATGCAAAAAAAAGAGAACAAAAAAGAGCGTGGCGTGATAACCCATACACACATGCATACACACACACACACACGCACGCACGTGCCCACATACACCAATGCCCACACGCACTTCAACTCATAAACATCCAATGAAAATTGCTAAGATATAAAACGATAAAAAGAAAAAAAAAGCCCTTTACCAAGAGTGTGATGCAGTAACTCATATACGCGTATAAAAACACATAGACACACGTATGCACACACTCTGGAGGCGCTTGTCGTCATATGGATATCTTCGGAGGAAATGGACACTGTGATTGGCTTCAAATTTTGTATGAGGTTTTTGCATTTCACATAGAGTTAATACCATTGGGAAAGTTGTGTATCGAATTGTTCTCCCTCCTGCTATGGGTAAAATAGTCGGGCAGACTAAGCTTTCAAGCCTTGGTATGGCAACCCTTCTTGGAAAAGCAAATATCGGATTTCAAACCTGTAGAACTCTGCTTCAAAACTGAACTTACGTCGTATCCTGCTGGTATGGAGGGGTGGGTAATATACACATATATACTCTTTGGTGATTTTTAAATCATAAAATACGCATAGACACATACACATATAGACGCACAAGCACACAATATATTTTTAAATACACAGGAAGTAATGATTGTCCTTAAAAGAAATGGTATTGCTGACCCGATTTCAAATTCCGGGCGGGTCTATTTGCATTTCACGGAGAACGAATCCCATTCGGAAAACTACGCATCCAACTTTTCACTTTCCAGTTAGGAGTAAAATGCAGGGCAGCTTGGCCCTTTAACAATGATATAAGTTCAAAGATTTCCTTCTCTAGGAGAAGGAAAAAACTGAATTCATAACTCCTAAACACTGCGAAAAATCGACTTTGTATCCATATTTACTCATATTTACCAACCCGTCCGTCCGGGCGGGATATGACACAAGGTAAATTTTTAAGCGGAGTTTACCAGGTTTGAATTCAGAGTTTTCCTTCTCCTAGACTAGTTGCCACACCAAGGCCGAAGAACCCAGTCTGCCCTACTATTTACCAATAGCTGGAGGGAGAATAATTGAGTTTTTACCTTTCCCAAGGTATTAGTGCTATGTGAAATGCAATCAGTTACGTCCAGGATTTAAACTCGTGTCACCGTGTCCATTTCCAACGACGATAACCATTACACCACGGGCACCTCCTTTGTACTACATCCTACTAATATATGGATTAACTAAAGTTCGAATTCACTTATTTCAAGGAAGTAGGCTAGCACTTCAACCATTACGGGAATCGAACTTACTCAACGGGGGTGGGGCTTGTAAATACATACCCACATACAGATAATGGCAATTTCTAAAATATGAAAGAAGCAAAATGAGAAAAATGCTTGACCAAAATTGAGTTATGATGACCTGCGCGTGGGCACACACTTAAACACACACACACACACACACACACACACACACACACACACACACACATATGCGCGCACACACACATGCACATATACACGCACATTCATTAACATACGTGTACAAATATACACAACTGACACAGTTGAATAGCAATAGATAAATAAAGATATCATTCTTGTAACTGTCTAATAATCACAGATTATAAGAATCTTTTAGAATCGTACGACTGAGAAATTGGAGAATTGATGAAGAATAAGTTTTGGCATTTAACAAAAAGATTATTAAAGAAAGGTTTCTTATTTTGTCGTATGATTTATTTCCAATTGATAGACTTCGAATCCAAACAAGAGAGACAGAGAAAGAGAGAGAGAGAGAGAGAGAGAAGGCGAAAAAAAAAAAAGCGGCAACAATGACAACAAACAAAACAGACGACATTACAGCGAGATTTGAGCCAAGGAAGTTTCTAAGGAATGAAATGTGAAAGGGCGGAGAGAGACGTGGAGCATGGAAAGAAAAGAACAGGAAGTCGGGGAAAAAAGGCGGGAAATAAACACGAAATGGAAAAGAAAGCAAGAAAAAACGTAAATGGCGACCAATGTTCATTTATATTATGTATGAATGCAGAATTTACTCAAACCGAACCTTATTTTCGTTTGTGTCACAGCCACACAATGGCTACAGTGCTGAATAATGTCGGTTCAACGGGCCGATATTATTTATTTAGCTTTCTTCTTTGGGTTTTTTGTTTTTGTTTTTATAATAATTTTTTTTTTCTTACATCGGCTCTGATGTGGCGGTTTTACTCAATAAATCAGCCGACATGGTTTAATCAGTCCGGAAAAAACACACTCAATGGTAAACGTAATGTGCATATGATTTTGCTATCGAAATAAGATTTATAGCCCTTTTCCTCTTTCAAAACTTCAGTGGATGGGTTACCCGACCCTATCTCATACGCACTTTAGAGAATGAAGAGAAAAAGACTAGGCTAATGATAGACAAGTTTATTTATTTATTTATTCAGTTATCTATTTATTTATTTTTAAGACAGTTTGATAGAAATATGTGCTCGTTTCTTTATTTTTTCTTTTACAGTGATATGAGTATTTTTACTCATAAATAGATAGACAAATAGATAGATATGAACAGACTGATGTTGATAGATCGGTAGGGACAGACTAGCATATATATATATATATATATATATATATATATATATAGATAAATAGATAGATAGATATAAAGAAGTGGTTAGATAGATAGATAGATAGATAGATAGATTAAAATTATTTATACTCTATATGACTGTCTGCAAAATAGAAAATTCTCCTCAGGAAACAAATACATACAAAAATGTAAATAAGAAACTACAATGGACTCAGAACCCTTAACTCTCGGCATAAAATAACCCCAGACGGGTTGACATACCATTAAAATCAACCAATTAATCAAGTTTAACGGACATCAATCTAAAAGAATAAAAAATGTTTTGAGATGATAATGTTTGTTAATCCACATGAGCCCAACTCTAAACGTTTTATCCAACATTTTTTTTTCCTCTGCTATATGATTAATAGATGCAATATTTATACTAAAAAATATTTTGATTGTTTTCGTTTAAACTGACGTTGTCTAAAATATCAACATTCAGATATCTCACATTAGAATATTTATTAGATTATTTTTTTTTTATCAGAGTGTCATTGAGTAAAAACTTGATGTGATATGCAAAAATGGATGTTTTTTTTGCAGACCCCGCTAAAACGACGGTCTTGGATATGACACAAAATCATCTAAGCCTACTTCGCTGGGGCTGTAGAATACACCGACTGCACTTTTGTAGAGGGGTAAGACCACCTCCCCCGCAACGAGTGTCTTGTGTATGACACAAATCCATCCTAGCCCAGTCGGCTGGGGCTGTAGAATACATAAAATGATTCTTTGTAGAGGGGTAAGACCCCCACACCACAACGAGTGTCCTGGGTATGACATTAAACCATCTGAGGCTCCAGTAATGCAAGCGCTTTGGTGAACATAGAATACCGCTTTTTTGCCATCATTCCCAGGACCACTCTGACCCGGATTGATAGCACCTGATAGGGTCCTATCTAAGCGTCAAATAGAACTGTTTGACATTTAAACAGTGTGAAAACTAATGACTTATGTTAAATTGAATTGTTTGTAATAGAACTGTTAGATCAATTAACTTTGTGTAAACAGATTTCTGATGTTTAATAGAATTGTTAGTGATACATAGCAATACTTGGTACCATTTAACTGCGTGCAAACAAATGTGTAATGTCGAACAACGTCGACTCAAAACAATCTCTAAGTGAGGTTCCAGTGATGCACACCTTAATTGCCATTGCTCCAAGGTCCACACCGGCCCCGAATGGTAGCACCTGTTGGTCCTATCTATGGGTTAAATAGAAGTAAACTGCATACTTTTGCTAAAATGAATTGTTTGAAATAGAACTGTTTAACTAAACTGAATAGCTTGAAATAGAAATGTTTTTGACAATTAAACTGTGTACTTACGTACTTTTAAACTACGTACTTATGCTAAACTGAATTAGTTGAAATAGAACTGTTTATTTGTATAAAAATGGATTTTGCATGAAATAACCTACGATGGTTGATATGCCTTAAAACACAAACAAACAATAATCAGAATCTCACAGACAGAGATTGCCGTGAGAGACTTAAATGGATAACATATCTAAATCCAGAGACATTACATTACCCCCACTTCAAAAAATAAATCAAACTTAAATTACCATTCAAATTGGCATTACCCTGTCAGCATTTCGTATTGACCTCGTGACTGCTGACACATATTATTAGAACAGTTATGTTTCGAAAATCATTTCCATCTAATTACCAAATATCGGAAAGAACAAAATGCATTTAGGATGTTGCTATGATATTAAATATTCCACAAATGAAAGAGGTAATTTCTGAACACTCAGTTTTATACTCAAGACTGTCATATATGGTCTGTAACTGTGAGTAAACAAAAAACTGTACTTATGCTAAACTGAATTGTTTGAAATGGAACTGTTTCGACATGTAAACTACGTACTTATGCCGAGCTGAATTGTTTGAAATAGTACAGATTATGACATTTAAACTGTGTGCTTATGCTAAACTGAATTGTTAGAAATAGAACTGTTTATATGTAAAAATGGATTTGGCATTAAATAACCTACATTGATTTATATGCCATAAATCCGAACCAAACAACACCATATATGGTCAAATAACGAATTAAAAATTATCATCGGAAGAAAATTATTGGAATTTCTTTTCAACTTTGCAGTTGAAGAATCAGAAGAAAACTTTTATTTCTGATCACAATTAAAATCTCTTTTTTTATGAAGGGAGTAGAACTTGCAACAGACGGATCCAATTTTCTTAAACTTCATTTCAAAATCTACAAGCTTCAATCATGCACCCGTAGACGTCTTTGCAATCGTTTTTTTTTTTTTTTTTCTTTTCACTTTCTTCATAAATCTGAAGACTGACAGGTCTGCCTTTTATCTAAGGAAATGTCAAGTTGATAAAAACTAAGTAGAAGATAAATAATATATATATATATATATATATATATATATATATATATATATATATGTGTGTGTGTGTGTGTGTGTGTGTGTGTGTGTGTATTCTCTTCATTTTAAGAATTTTTTTTCTTTACGATAAAAGAAAAATTTAAATTCAGTTTCCTTTTCATCAAAGTACGTGACAATCTGAATTTCATTAAAGAAAGCATTTTTTTTCCTTTTCATTTTTTTTCTTTTTCGGTCGTTGACGGAGAATTTGAATTTGATAAAAAAAAATTAAAAAGCTGTTCGGAATCCGAGAAAAACGAATGCGTCCCCGTGACACAGGAAAGTCAATTTTGAGACGCTGCAAAGAAGTTCCGATATGGAACACTTCAGCCAGCAGGGAACGACATGTTCACTTGTTTTAAAGGGTAGAAAGATACAATGCATGAATAATAATAATAATAATAATAATAATAATAATAATAATATTCGAATGCTTCAAATTAGTACAGAAGGAGTATAAGACTAGACACAATTGGATGGGAAAGGTGATCCACTGAGAGATGCGCAAGAAATTTAAATTTAACCATACGAACAATTTGTACCACCCAGCAACTGTCCAAGAGAATGGCACACATAAACTCCTATGAGACTTTGACAAGCAAACGGGTATCCTAATCTCGGTCAGAAGACCAGAGCTTATAATAATCAACAAGAAAAAAGATAACTTGCATAATTGTGGACTTTGCTGTCCCGGCTGACCACAGAATAAAACTGAAAGAATGTGTAAAGAAGGATAGTACCTAGACCCCGCTAGAGAATTGAAAAAAACTATGGAACGCGATGGTGACAATTATACCAGTTGTGATTGGTGTTTTTGGTACAGTAACTAAAGGATTATTAAAGGGACTGGGGAACTTGGAATTTTGAGGACGACTGGAGACGAAGTCCTGGAGACTTGCGGACTCTTTCTGTCACTCAAACATATGTGAAAAACCACCTACTAAAATTGACGTTAAAATCTCCCAATGAATAAATAATAATAATAATAATAATAATAATAATAATAAGAAGAAGAAGAAGAAGAAGAAGAAGAAGAAACTTTTCTTTTTGTATTCTTTTTAATATAAATATTTTCCCCGACCAGCTGTTCTTGATTGGTAAATAAGATATCCGTTTCCTGCCCCAAAATACGGACATATAACATCATACAAAACATTTAGGTCGGGTGTTTCTTCAGTCGTTCTTCAAATAAATAAATAAATGAATAAAGTAAGAAAGAGATTATGAATAAAAAATAGGAAAGAAATGCATCAATACATAAATAGAGAGAAAGAAAGAAAGAAAGAAAGAAATGTAAGAAAGAAAGAAATAAAAAAATGGTAAGAAAGAGATTATGGATAAAAATTAGGAAAGAAATACATCGAAACATAAATAGAAAGAAAGAAAGAAAGAAAGAAAGAGATTATGAATAAAAATTAGGAAAGAAATACATCGAAACATAAATAAAAAGAAAGAAAGAAAGAAAGAAAGAAAGAAAGAATGGTAAGAAAGAGATTATGAATAAAAATTAGGAAAGAATTACCTCGAAACATAAATAGAAAGAAAGTAAGAAAGAAAGAAAGAAAGAAAGAAAGAAAGAAAGAAAGAAAGAATGGTAAGAAAGAGATTATGAATAAAAATTAGGAAAGAATTACCTCGAAACATAAAAAGAAAGAAAGAAAGAAAGAAAGAAAGAAAGAAAGAAAGAATGGTAAGAAAGAGATTATGAATAAAAATTAGGAAAGAATTACCTCGAAACATAAATAGAAAGAAAGAAAGAAAGAAAGAAATGGAAATCGAAAGTGATAATGAAATAAATAAATAAATAAATAAATAAACGCTGAGGAATTGTTAGAACGTGAAATAGCAATAATAATCATAATAATGATAATTGAATAATAATTGAACAAAAAAAACTGTGGAACATCAGACGATTGGTTGGTTGGTTGTTTTGTTTTGCGTTGTATCAATACTTTTTGGGTCATTTAACGTCGAACTAGTTTGATGGGAGTTCGTACGTTTCAAGATCTTCATATCTTCAAATATGCATAAGTACAGTTTTTGTTTACACACAGTAGAATGTCATGAGTTCTATTTCTAACAATTCAGTTTAGCATAAGTACGAACTTTAAATGTCAAAACAATTCCATTTCAAATAATTCAGTTTAGTATAAGTACTCAGTTTAGATGTATTTGACCCATGGATCGGATCTTATCAAATGCTACCGCTCCGGGCCAGAGAGGACCTTGGAGCGATGTCAATGATGGGGTATTCCACATTCCCCATAGCCCCAACATTTCTGGAGCCTCACCATTAGATTGACAAGTGTCATAAACAGGACACTCGTTAGAGAAGTCTTATTCCTCTACAGAGATGTTGTCAGAGTATTCCGCAGCCCTAACCAAATGGGTCAGAAGGTCACATTGATGACAATTTTAATTGTTTCGCTCGTTACAGTCACCAAAAGGATTGCTAAAGGGACTGGAGGAATAGGAACTAAGATGACGGCCATCCAAACGATAGCATTAATAAGATCACCCAGAATACTAAGAAGAGTCCTGAAGACTTGAGGAGACTTGCTGTCACTTAAAATCCAGTGGAAGACAGTCAGCTAATACTGGTGTGAAAAATTCTCAAATGAGTAAATGATACTAACAATAAAAGAGCTTCTATAACTGAATAGTTTGGTCAATCTGGTCCCTTATCTTGGGCACGGGACCAAATATAGAACTTTACTTTGGCCCGGTTACCCATACCAAACAATATGCTTAATATGTTTGCACGGTACAAAATGTAGTACCATCGCTTGGCCATGGGTTTTCAGGGTCGAGTCTTGTTTATGGCTGCGCCGTTGATTTTTAGTGTCGAATCATGCGTCTGGCTTTGTCGTGGATTTTCTGGGTCGAGTCCTGGAAACGGCCCTAAATGCGTTTTCAGATTGTTTGTTTATCAATCTTTTCTATGCCCATGTTATTTTTGAAAGATTAACAGATAAGGAATGATATAATCTACCCGGAACTTTTTCTGGGGGTCGGAGTGATCCGTTAAAACAAAGCTGCCTGGGTGTTGGCAACTAAAAAAACTAGAAGAACTCTCCGTCAATAATTAACAATCTTTTATTTCTCGATGTTGTGACAGCATAAAGTAGCACGAGAGACACAAAGAGACACTCCCCACCGCCATGAGCCCGACCAAATCCTCTGAACGCAAACTTCTGACAACTGACCGATTACTACTGTTTCAAAATTCGCTCATTTATATCTATCTATATTCAGGATATTGGTAAGGTGGTGTCATCTTGCTAAATTATTACGTCATCTCTTCTGAGTCCCAAATTCACTGTTTTCATTTCCCTAATCAAATCTATAAAAAGATATAAATCCATTCTGTTTACATATTGGTCTTCCGGTATTGATCATTGGCGTACTCGCTTAAAATTTCCGCTCAAAGATTTTGGCTAACTTCACAGGTAACTGAAAAACTTGCAGCCCAAGAAAACCAAAAAAAGGAAATAATTAACCATTATGGCAACTGTGTTACACTTTTCATCATGTGAGTTTTCTCGTCCCGTCGGATCACAGAGTGATAATAAAAGTAAGCGAAAAGTTAAGCAACCATCGGACTTCGCTAGAAAGTTGAAAGACTGTAGCACATAAGGGTGACAGTGATACCAATATTAGTTAATTCGCTTGGAACAGTCCTCAAAGTCATGGAAAAAAAACTGGAAGAAGAGGTTATCAGAAGAAGAATCAAGAACATGATTACTACAGCATCGGTAAGAATACTGAGAAAACTCCTGGGGACCTAGAGACTCGTTGTCACTCAAACTCCAGGGATAAACCACTAGCGAACGCTGAGGTGAAAAAACTCCCAAGGATTGAAATAATAATAATAATATTAAAGTAAAGTTGGCGACCGTAGTCGAGGGCGACCAGAAGGCTCCCTTTTCAATAGCTACGACACCGTGGTGTAGGGGAGCGCTCAACTCTTTTCCCTGGATTGCTCCACTTTACCATTGATACATACCTTATAATGCTGAGTGTTAAGCAAGGAGGCATCAAGTATCATTTTTAAAGTCTTTGGTATGACGCGACCTGGGACTGAACTCAGGTCTCCTGGACCATTGGCGAACACTCTACCCACTAGGCCAATGAGCCGAATAATAATAATAATAATAATAATAATAATAATAATGTGCCGCAAATTAGCACAGAAAGAGTATAAGACTAGATACGACTGAATGGGAAAGGTGATCCACTGGGAATTGTGCAAGAAACTGAAATTTGACCATTCGAACAAATGGTATATGCACAACCCGAATTCTGTCCAGGAGAATGAGACCCACAAACTCATCTGCGATTTTGACATACATACGGATCACCTATTCTCGGCCAGACAACAATAACTAATAATAATAATAATAATAATAAAGAGAACTTGCAGGATTGTGGACTTTGCTGTTCCGGCTGACCACAAAGAAAAATCGAAGGCAGTAGTTTAGATGGTCTCTACTCGTCCTATTAGTTTCCAGTCCTCCAGTCCTTGTACTAATTCTTATGTGATTGTACCAAGAGCACCAATTACAATTGGTATTATTGACATTTTCATGTTCCACTGTTTTACAATTTCCTAGCAAGGTCCAGGTACTTATCCTGATTTTTGTTTTTTGTTTCCGTTCGGTTTTTCTTGCTAAAGAACTAAAAAAAAAACTATGGAACATAAAGGTGATGGTGATGCCAATTATAATTGGGGCACTTGGAACAATCTCCAAAGTATTGGAAAAGGGATTGGAAGATATGGAAATAAGAGGATAAGTGGAGTCCATCTAGACTTCGGTATTATTAAGAAGACTACGTAGGTAAGCGCGGAGGAAGACTGATTACATCCACCAGAAACAATACCAACGACACGAAGACCAGCGGAACGACAATAACCAGTAAACAAATGTAGGAAGAAAAACAACTCTATGGACGTTTTAAGCGACTAACAAGCGACATCCCAGACGAGAAAACGTGGTCGTAGCTAATAAAAGGAAACCATAAGAGAGAAAAGGAATCCCATCGAAAAGCAGCACAAAATAACGAACGCCATAAGGACAAACCATATCAAAGCAAGAATAGATAAGTTGCAGCGAAACAGCAGATTTAGGTTATGCGAGGAAAGAGACGAAACATTATAAGCGAATGCAGTAAATTTGCATGGAAAGAATATAAGACTAGTCACAACTGAATGAGCAAGGTGATCCACTGTGATTTATGCAAGAAGTTGAAGTTTAAACAAATGGTAGATGCACAACCCAGAATCCGTCCGAGAGAATGAGACACACAAACTTCTCTGAGATTTTGAGATACAAACGGATCACCAAATCTCAGCCAGACGACCAGATCTGATAATTATCAACAAAAAAAGAGAACTAGCAGAATTGTGGACTTTACTGTCCCGGTGGAAAACATAGGGAAATTGAAAGGATGAGAAAAGAGGAATAAATACCTCGACCTTGCTAGGGAATTAAAAAAAATATGGAACCTGAAAGTGATGATGATACCAATTGTAATTGGTGCTCTTGGTACATTCACCAAATGATCAGTAAAGGGACTGGAGGACTTGGAAACAAAAGGACGAGTGGAGACCATCCAAACTACTGCATTATTGAGATTGGTCAGAATACTGGGAAGAGTCCTGGAGACTTGTCACCCAAACTCCAGTGAGAAACAATCAGCTAACGCTGGTGGGAAAAACTCTCAAATAAATAATTATTTCTTACGGGTTTTTCACTCAACCATTAGCTGATCGTCTTTTATAAGAGTCCGAGAAACACCTCAAGTGTCTAGGAATCTTCTAAGCATTTAGACCGATCTCAGTAATGTTGTAGTTCAGGTGGTCTCTGGTTGACCTCCGATTTCCAATCCTTCCATGGCGCTTTTCAAGCCCGTGGGTATCGTTACTAGTGCACGAATTATAATTTGTATCACCATCACCTTCTTGTTCCACAGCATTTTGAGTTCTCTGATTAGGTCTAGATCTCGTCTTTAGTTTCGTTTTCTTCAATTTTCACTCTGTGGTCCAACGTGACAGCAAAATCTACCAAATAGCAGGTTCTCAGTGTAATATAATGGCCGAGGGATTTCGTTTTATGCCTTTGGGTTTAGTTAGGCTGAGAAACTTTCGGCTCAGTTCATGGGTTACTTAGATGCAACATTAACACAGGTGTTTACGCGCGTGTGGGCGGAGCGGAGATGTCACACAGAGGTGTCACAATAGCCTGAGATGGAAAATGGGGTTACGGAAGCGCGCGGAGGATTTGGGGAGATTTTGAAAAAGTCAGTTAGTTGAGAAGTGGACATCGAACGAGAAGGTTTGACTTTCGCTTGCTCGCGGAGGCCTTGGGCAGGTGTCGCACGAGATAGGGTAGGGGGCAGATGACAAAGCCAGAATAGAAAGAATGTGTGTCTCTCTCCTTATATCGAAGAACCTTTAAACTCAAAGGTAATAAAAAGTTTCGTACCTGAACTGAGAAGTCGTTAAGTGTTTTTCGTGTTTCGAGATTCCCATATTATACGTATATATTTTATGAACATTACATGTACGTTTTACACATAACCGTATCTGGCTATGGTACATCAGTTTGTTTATTTTTTCTTTTTTTATTTTTTGTCAACTATCACTAAGTCTGATCTTCTGGTCGGGATTAGGTTATCTGTTTGTGTCTTAAAATCACAGAAAACTTCAGGGTTCTTGTTCTTCAAAATAGATTCTGGTTTGTGCATATACCATTTGGTGGTATGATCAAATTTCAATTTCTTGCATAATTCCCAGTGGATCACCTTTCTCACCAAGTCGTGTCAAGTCTAATATTCTTTTGGCAGTAGTTCGCTGCACTCGCTTTATTATTATTATTATTATTATTATTATTATTTTAATTCGAAATTCATTTGTTTTATTATGATTTAGTCATTGTTTTCTTTAATCGATGCTCTAAAGAGGGAAATTGAAATACTGTAGAACGTGTTTTTGTTAAAATCGGCAGGGTGTTTCTGACTATTTCCTCAAAGAAAATATTCTGATTTTTTTTACAGGTGCGTTGTCACGGTTCCTCTGCGATGTCATGCAATCAATCTTTATTATATGCGAACACATACACATGCATACACACACACGTACACACATAAACAAACATACGCATATATATATATATATATATATATATAACAGACTGAGATAGATATATAGATAGATAGATAGATAGATAGATAGATAGATATGAGCAACTTGAAATTGAATGGAATATATACAGTTCCAGATGTTGTTAATGTCCCTGAAGCGATCTTTTAGAAAACGTTTAATTTCCTTCTAAACCAAAAATACCAAAATAATATTACTTTTTGGGAAACAGATAATCATTGCAATCAAAACGAATATTATTAGGTATTATTTATTATCAAACTCTACAACATTGAAATTCTAATTCAAAATTTGAAGTAGTATCAGCAGATTTACACGTCGATGCAATATTCGATATACTAGGCATTTCCTCAATAAAACTTAAGTTTTTCAAGTTCACAGCATATTTATTCCGTTGAGTTCATTGTATACTGTTACCCAAAATATCTTATTCATACAAGTTATCATTTCATAAAAAAATCAGTTTTTTCTCAGATCAAAAAGTGCTCAATTGCTTGACAGCAGGGAAGGATAAAACCCAAGATAAATTAATACATCTCTCCTTTTTCGATGGTTTCAAAATTTTAAATCCGGTTATTGTATACTAAACTGAATTGCTTGTAACTTTTATCAAAATGGCTTAAATCCGCGTTGAATGACCCGAAAAGGGTTCATACGCCGTAAAACGTGTTTTTGTCTAAATACGTGAAACTTTGAGTGAGGAAATTAACATAAAGCGGACTACCTAATGTTTTGGCTATAACGTCACGGGAATAACCAAAAACATTTTTGACATTGTTCGTTAGTTATTTTTTTTTTTGTTGTTTTTGTCTTTTTTTTTTTTCACAAGAGTCCGAACTACAACATTACTGAGATCGGTCTGAATACTGAGAAGAGTCATAGAGACTTGAGGACACTCGGTGTTTCTCCGACTCTAGTAAAAAAAAAAAAGACAAAAACAAAAAAAAAAATAACTAACCAACAAAGTCAAAAAATGTTTTTCGTTATTCCGGCAACGTTATAGCCAAAAAATTAGGTTGTCCTCTTTATGTTAATTTCCTCACTCAAAGTTTCACGTATTTTGACAAAAACACGTTTTACGGCGTATGAACCCTTTTCGGGTCATTAAACGCCGATTTAAGTCATTTTGATAAAAGTTACAAACAATTCAGTTTAGTATGAGTACAAATTTTTGTTTACACACAGTTAAATATAAAAACAGTTCTACTTCAAACAATTCAGTTTAGCATACGTACACATTTTCAACGTTAAAAATTATTCTATTTGAAATAATTCAATTCAGCATAAATACAGAGTTTAAGAATCAAAAACAGTTCCATTTCAAACAATTTAGTTTAGCATAAGTACACAGTTTAAATGCCCAAACTGTTCTATTTTAAACAATTCATTTTAGCATAAGTACACAGTTTAGTTCTATTTGACTCATAGATAAGACCCTATCAAGTTTTACCACTCCGGGATAGAGTGGACCTGGGAGCGATGGCAATGAAAGAGTACTCCGCATTCCCCAAATTTCCAGCATTACTGCAGCCTGACCTTCAAAATGTTTAGTATCATATCTCAGAAACTCGTTCGAGGAGTCTTACCCCTTTGCCGAGATGCAGTTGGTGTATTTTACAGCCCCAACTGACTGGGCAAAGAAGGTGCAGTTGATCACACTACACGAAGCTGATAGTTAAAGAACTCTGACGATCAGGTAATATGTGATAATCCTTAAAATGTGAATTCTTTGACCATGCTCCACGTCATAAAGATAAATCAGGTAAGTAGCATTAGCCTAGGCTGGGTCGTCTAGTTAGTCACGTCACCTTCATGACCTTAGTTAAAGCATTCAGAGCGGCCGAATTTCGCTTCAAGTTACCTAAATATGAGGGTGAGTAAAAAATGCCTTTTACTTTAGTACAGAAACAATTACCGACACAGAGACATGTTTCATTCAATAAATGAAGCTGATCTTCTGTGGATTACAACCCTGTTTCTCAATATAGTCACTGTTTCTCTCAATAGAAACATTTCATCTTCGAATGAGAGCATATATATTTGCCACATAAAATTCTCTTGAATATTCTTTGAGTCACTTTATCCGTGCAATCTTCAGTTCCTCTTTACTGGCATAATATTTGACTCTTGGTTGTATCGTGGCAAGGAAGAGATACACAATGAAATAAAGTTAATTATTTATTAACTGAAGTGGTACAGTTCGGCAAATATTATAAGTCTCGCACTGTTAGTGTTACGTCCGAAGTTAGTCTTACTACTGACCGAGATCTTTCAGTACCGACCGTGCTTATGAAACAAGATGTCTTTTATACCTGCGGGATACCGAAGGTCACGTGGTACGAGCCACTATATAACACTCTTAAACCCTCTTTCATGGAGCCGAAATAATGATAATGAAGGCGCTAAATCTGGTGAGTAAGAAGGATGGAGTAAAGTTGACCACCTTAATCAAGCGATTGTCTCCCTTGTCCAGATGCTTGTGTTTGGTCAGCATTGTCATGCCAAGAAAGGAAATTATTGATTGGCAAGATCTAGTGCCTTCAGACAGCCCTACGAAAGAGGGTTTAAAAAGGAAACATTAGGCCATAGACGAGGAAGCGAAAACAACATTGATGAAGAGGCTCAAAGTATAGTCAAAAGAATTTTATAGGACAGGGACACGTGCTCTCATTCGAAGGTGGAACATTGCTATTGAGAGAAATGGTGACTATGGTGAGAAGTAGGGATGTGATCACCAAGGACCAGTTTTATCTTTGATGTATGATACATGCTCTTGTGTCAGTAATTATTCTTGTACTAATAAGAATTAGTTTGACTTTTTACTCACCCTCGTTATACAAAACTTTTAACTCAACCAGCTTCTCGTATTTAATACATATCCCTAAATTTTCATCTGAAAAACCGTGAAAAATATAGCGTCTTATGTACAAACAATTATCGTAATTCTGTTATGTCAGAATATGAAGTAGCCAAGCGATTTCTCTACTGGAAAATGCTTTTTTTTTAAATTTCTGCTTAAATATTGAAAGCTTATTTCGAAACATTTTTATCAACCAGTTGATCTTTAGGGAGTTTCCATCACTGGTCCACTGTTCGAATATGTCACTCTTTTTTATCTTTTCTTCTTTTTTTGTTGTTGTTCTATCATTGATATTTTAGACACTGTTCAATGTACCAAAAGAGAAATGAAACAATTTTCTCTGATTACTAATTGCAAGGATTTAATCAATAAGTCGATATCATTAAAGTGAAATTTCTCTCTGAATAATATTCTCTGCTCATAAAAAAAATGGCTGTTCATTAGAATTATTGGCAAAAGAGGGCACCATAATGGAAATTGGATATTTTAAAAGTTTTTGTATCAACGCAAACAAACAAATAAATTAGATTTATTAAAAAAGGGTTATATAATAAAGGCAAAACAATGTCAGTTTGACTACAAAAGATATAAAGATGTGTGTGTGTGTGTGAGAGAGAGAGAGAGAGAGAGAGAGAGAAAGAGAGAAAGAGAGAGAGAGAATGAAAAAACGAAAGGAAGAAAGGAAATTTTGAATAAGGGACAAAGGAAAAAAGGTTTAAAATTTAGAAATGGAATAAAAATGAAATGAATTAAAAGTAAACAAAGGAATTGGAAGATAAGAAAAACTGTAAATGAAAAATTAAAAATAGAGGTTTATATGATAAACAAAGACAAAACAAAGCGATTTTGACGACAAAAGTGACATGAGATAGACAGATAGAAAGACTGACCGAGACAGAGACAGAATGAAAGAAAAACGACAGAAAAGAAGAATATTTAAATGATTGAAAGACAAAAAAATGTTAAGAAGTTTTAAATGGGATGAAAACGAAATGAAACGAATTTAAAAATCAAACAAATTAATTTAAAAAGAAAACAAATAAGACAACAATAAAAAAGAGAAAAGTCTATCAAATATACCGATGATAAGCAGGTTGCATTGTCTTTTGACTCGCTGCTCTTCCCCAGAGGCTGGGACACGCTTTAGTCGGCCGTGTTGCCTGATACGCGGATCAGGTCGGCTGTGTCTTAGTTTCGGTGGTAGTCGGTCGGGTCCATCTGCCATGAATTCCGGGAATCTGGCATTCATGTCAAACGCGCCAAGACCAGTGCTTCTTGAGCCTTAGGGGCTGTCTCCAAAGGGGCTACGTTTAGGGAAGCGTCGGGCGAGTGTGAGCTATGGTCCTGCGCCTGGTTCCACAATAAAAAGAGCCATGTGCCACACTCGTGCGTACGTGGGGTACTCGACAAATATCAGGTAGCTCTCTGCTGTAATTTCAATGTGTAAGTTTCTCTGTATAATGTTCAATCTCTGACTTTAATATTAACTACTGGATTAGGTGGTTCGATAAAAAAAGAAATTATGTTGAAAAAAAAATTATTGTGTATCTTTTTATATATGGCAACAATCTTAGGTATCTATGTATTATGTCATATAGTATAATAGTTATATAGTATTAAGTTATATATTTATATAGTTATGTTTTTCATTTGGCTACAATCTTATTTATGTATCTATGTATTATCCATATATTTATAAATAGGCAGTTCATGTTTACATAGTTTTTTTTTTTATTTCTTTGTTGGTTATTTACTTGCTTGGATTAACAGCATGCCATCCTTTTAATACGGAAGTTAGTTTGACAGAAAAAAAGTAAATTCGAGACTGCAGTCAAGGGTGACCTGAAGGATCCCTTTTCAATATCTTCTACACCGAAATGTAGAGAAGGGTGCTATTCCATTCACTGGATGCTCCACTTTACCCTTGATCCTTACCTTATAGTTAAGCAAGGTGGCACCAAGTACCATTTTTGAGTCTTTGTTATGACTCGACCAGGGATTAAATCCCGGTCTTCTGGACCATTGGTGAACACTCTACTCATTGGGCAATAGTCTGTTTTGCTTGATAGTAATGATCCTGAATATCAATCTTCACAATCTTTTCAGGTAGGTGAACATAGTAAACAGATCTATTTGACCCATAGATGGAATCCTAACAGGTTCTATCATGTTTAGGCAGAGTGGACCTAGGAGTAATGGCAACATCATGTTGACTCTACACTCCACTTGAACTTCTAGAAGGGAGCCTAACTAACTGTTGCAGCTTATTATCCTATCCAGAACACCTTTTCATGAGTAGGGGAGGGTCGTCGTAACCTTATGCAACGGATGCAATCGGTATATTCTAAGCCCCTGACGAAAATAAGTGCTTAATGTATGTCAGCATATATATTTGTTCGGAAAAAAGTGCTCTGGCATGTTAGACTCACCGGAAAAAATGTAATATATATATATATATATATATATATATATATATATATATATATATATATTAGTGAAGACTTGGTCTGATGATCGCAGAGGCGAGAAACCGACAGTAACCAAGCTTTTTTTATTCTGTGTCGACATTATCGCAACTGATGGTTTTTCTTGCAATAAAAAGGTGTCTTTATTCACACATTAAATATACACTTATACAGACTTACAGTAACACTCATACCCTAACATGCTCACACAGACACACACAGAGAGACACGAATATATATATATATATATATATATATATATATAAGTTGTACAACCATAGCTTTTTCAATAGTTACTACACCGAGTTTTGGTGGAGGACGCTACTCCTTTCCCTTAATTTGTAACTTACCCTTAATCGTACCTTATAATGCTGAGTGTTAAGCAAGGAGGCATCAAGTACCATATTTTGAGCCTTTGGTATGACTCAACCAAGAATTGAACCTCGGTCTACCAGGTTATTGGTGAATACTCTACCAACTCTAACTTTGGGCAATTATATATATATATATATATATTGGTCTGACGATTGCAGTACTTGAAACCGTATCACGGTGAGAAAATTATTGTTATTGAATAGAAATACTTTTAAAATTTAAAAGTGTATGAACAACATCTTCTTCTTCTTCTTCTTCTTCTTCTTCTTCTTCTTCTTCAAAGAATTATGATTTTTATTTCCATATCACTCCCGATGAATACCTGACACAAGTATTAGCTGATGGACTTTCACTGGAGATTGAGTGACAGCAAATCTCCTCAATTCTCCAGGATTTTTTTCAAAGCATCCTGGCTGATCTCAATAACGAAGTACTTTGGATGGTCTCCACTCGTTCTCTTATTTCTCCAGTGCTTGTATCAATCCTTTGGTGACTATACAAAGAACACGAATAACAATTGGTATAATCGTCACTTTTATGTTTCACAGATTTATTTTCAATTCTCTAGCAATATCGTGGTACTTATGCTTCTATTCACTTTCTTTCAAATTTACTCTGTGGTCAGCCGGGACAGCAAAGTCCCCAATTCTGCAAGTTCTCTTTTTTGTTGATTATTATAAGGTCCAGTTGTCTGGCCGTGTTTATATGATCCGTTTATCTCTCAAAATATCATTATTATTATCATTATATGTAGTTGTAGTTGTAGTATTAGTATATTCCTTACATATTTACCAACCCCTCCGCTCGGGCAGGATATGACACAAGGTCAATTTTTAAGCGGAGTTTAACAGGTTTGAATTCAGAGTTTTCGTTCTCTTAGACTAGTTGCCTCACCAAAGCTGAAGAACCTTAGTCTGCCCTACTATTTCTCTGGAGGGAGAATAATTAGATTCATACCTTTCCCTAGGGTATTAGTGCTATGTGAAATGCAATCAGTATTGTCCAGGATTTGAACTCGTATCGCTGTGTCCATTTCCTACGATGATAACCATTACTCCACGTTGTATATTCCTTATGACCTTTTCAAATTAGTTTATATGGTGTTTTCACTGGAGCTAGTCTTCTAGGGTCACCAGGACGCTTCTAAATATCCTTGCTGATCTTAACAGTGCTGTGGTCTGAATGGTCTCAATTCCTCTTTTCATCAACTCCAATAGTCTTTTTTTCAAATCCAAGGGGACCGTTCTGATCACTATTATCATTATTATTATTATTATTATTATTAAATAGCTACTCGAACCTATGTAATTATGTATAAGTTATAAGTATCAGCAATACTTTAAACTATTATGGTTTATTGCCCAGTCGGCTGGGGCTGTAGAATACACCGACTGCTTCTCTGCAGAGGATTAGACACCCCCCAGGAGTGTCCTAGATATGACATTAAACAATCTGATGGTGAGGTTCCAGCAGCTTTGGAGAATGCGGAGTACCCCTTCATTGCCATTGCTCCCAGGTCCACTCTGTCCCGGAGTGGTAGCACCTGATAAGGGTCCTATCTATGGGTTAAATAGAACTAACAACATACGTATGCTAAAATGAAATGTTTGAGTAAACTGAATAGCTTGAAATAGAAATGTTTTTGACAATAAAACCGTACTTACATTTAAACTGCGTGCTTATGCTTAATTGAATTATTTGAAATGGAACTGTTTTTCGACATTAAAACTGTATTTACACTTAACTGAATTGTTACATATAACTACTTGAATAGTTTGAAATGGAAATGTTTTTGACAATTAAACTGTGTACTTATGCTAAACTGAATTGTTTTGGCCCAGCGGTTAGAGTGTTCGCCAATGAACCGGGAGACCTGGGTTCAATCCCAGGTCGAGTCATACCAAAGACTTTGAAAATGGAACTTGATACCACCTTGCTTAACACTCAGCATTATAAGGTACGTTTCAAGGGTAAAGTGGAGCAATCCAGGGAATGGAGTAGCGCCCTCCCCTACACCTTGGTGTAGTAGCTATCGAAAAGGGAGCCTTCGGGTCACCCTCGACTATGGTTAATTTACATAAAAAATGGATTTGGCGTAAAATAACCCACAAAGGTTGATATGCCATAAAACCCAACAAACCAAACCATATTATGGTTTACCCTTGATCATTATTAGTTACGTAAAACAAAATAATTACTGAAAAACTGACTACAGTAGTAAATAATCCATTAAGGTTTTCCCTTTTGTAGCTAACCAATCCATACTCACAATGGTTACTTCTCTTCTTGACAAAATTGAGCGCGTTCAAATGTTGATTCACGATTATAGAAAGTCGAAACTTCTTGATATGACCGTGGAACTTGATCTTTCAAACTTTGTGAAATGCCTCTTGATAAATTGAGATAAAGGAAAGAGTCATCTTATTGTGTCCTAAGGCAATGGATTGTCCAATGAGACAAGTGCATTATATTAGATAGTAATGTTGCGTAGTATTACGAATAACTTGCACAGAATATTTGTTTTTTGTAAAGTAATAAAAACGTTGGATTAGTGTATGTTTTAACTTTACTTTTCGGACGAGCCTCGTATTTTGCCCCGCCCACTAAGAATGTTTTTGAATTAAGCTAAAAAATTGTAAAGAAAAAAAGCTACAAAATGAACAATATCATCTAATCTGCATAAAAACAAAAATGTCAGAAGAAATGAATTCATAATTAGTTAAAACGAAACATTTTCATTCGTTTGAGGGTTGCATCATTAAATCCAAAATACAAATTTACGAAAACAAGTTAGAAAAAAAAAAATTAGTAAAAAACATCGAAATTCAAAACAAAAATACAAATAAAAAACAGAAATTGTCAAGAGCGAAACGATAATTACACATCATTTTCCATTGAGTCGAAAATCTCAAAAGAATTCAGATAGAAATCTCTACACAACCTTCGCAATTATCCCAATATTCCTTCAATAGATGCGCATAAAAATCACGAAAGAGCGAAAATCGATATCGTTTTTAAGGGAACTCTTTAGTTGTTGTTGTTTTATTTATTGTTTATTGTTATTCTAAGTTTTCACCATCACGAATTGTAATTGGATTGATAGAAAGACAAGCTCGTCAATAACGTTATTTGAATTATTGGCAACCGATACAACAATATTATTATTCAAATAAAATTTCTTTCTTTCTTTCCTTCTTTCTTCCAATTTTGCATTCAGGTTTTTTTTATTGTGTTTTTCGTCATTGATTTCATTCTTTTCTTTTTCAAAATTTATTCATTGTTTTCTCTTTGGTTTTATCGTTATCTTCTATGGATATTGGATATATATGTAGCTAAGAATCAAATTAGAGAGGAAGATTATATTGCGCCATTTATAAATAGAGGAGATATACTTCTTTTGTAAGCCAACATTTTAAATTCTGGTTTTTACGAGAAATCGCTCCCCAACCGCTGACACCAAGAGAAAATACGCTGGAAATCCATCCGGCAAAAAGGTATCGAATATTTTCGATGCTTTAGAGAGTATATTTCAATGACGGAGTGCTAAGTGTAATGATTATTGTTGCAGAAAATGAAATCGGCAGCTCGAGTTCAAATTATGGGATTTACACCCCTATATTTTAGAATGACCGTTATGCCACTTGTTCCCGAAACAAATATGGCGGACGTAGGTAACCTAATCAGTTTGGGAAACCAATTGGCCAGGAAAACGACGTGGTTAGTGCTCACAACTACGTCTGCATCTTCAATTTTTTGCTGCGTTTTTGGAGCCTACTGCATGACAAGGATTGTCTATAAATACTCTCATCTTCCAACGCACATTCTCTTTCCATTGTGACTTCCAGAGAGAACACTCTCACTCTCTCCATTTCGACTAACTGAGTCAACACACTCTTCCTCTTTTTTACATTTGTCTTCCAGCAGTCAACTGCCATGAAAATGTATACTCTCTGCAGCCATTCTCTTCCTTGTTATACCTTTTCTATGAGACTTTTTAAAGCATCGAACACAGAAATTTCGTCAACCCACAGAAAGAAAAAAACAGTAGAAATACTTAGTCAACATGCATAGGACACTTTTGTGATTTAGTCTTTATTTTGTAGTATTAGTGTTAGTTACACACACAGGAATATTCAACGAATAGCATTAGAATATTAGTAATGTTTTGAAATGTTTCATTGAATGTATTGTTAATATATTTGAATTTGTTTGTACTGCTTTGTTTTAAATGTTCTTTTTGTACGCGTCGTTTCACACATCTTTACTTCGTTTGCCTTTTCCAAATATCAACCAAAATAACATGTCATCCCAACAAAATGGGGGACCAAAAATATTCACCAAACAACATGTTATCCAAACAAAATCTTGGAGAAAACTGTTTGCTTTTCACTTCGCGATAATGCATTAGGGAAAAGTATGAATCAATCTGTTTTCTGTCTAGCTATGAGTAAATGATAAAATAGACTGGGTACGGCAACCAGCCTAAGACAATGTAAAATATGAATTCAAAGCAACATTAATCCACTGAAAAATTGACTTTGGTTCATATCCTGTCCGTAGGGAAGAGTTTGCATAAAAACCTACAATACTAAGAACAGTTTAGAAGACATATAGGTGGGAAGATTGTGTTGTGTAAATCTTGAAAGAGAGCTGTCTTGAGACGAGAATGAAATTCCTTGGCTTTTGCAACGAATCAGCAAATTAAGAAGAAAGGTTATATTTTTGCCTGTCAGAGTAGGGCGAATCTTTGCTGAGATGATTCTGTGATCGAAAGATGCTCATTCAAAAGATGACAATATTTCGCAGTTCAAAATACTGTATATCCGTTCATTGTTTGTAGATAACTAATCTAGCTGTAATTTTGAATTGCTTGGGTAGATGTAATTCCATAGTTTTCTTTCCTTTTTAATAATTTAATTACTCATCATCATCATCATCATGTCGCGCCGCCTGCGTGGATATCCCTGACCGTCTCTCGCCATTTCTCCCTATCATTCATCGCCTCCGGCAGGTCTTCAGGGTTACATCCCGTGTCCTCACATAGCTGCTGTATGTAAGTTCGTGCTGGTCGTCCCACTCTTGCACATCCATGTGTGGGGGTCCACAGGAGTACATCGCTTATGAGCTCGTCCTTGCTTCTCCAGCAGTGTCCTGCGTGTCTGGTTCGTCGAACTTGTATAGTTTTTGTGATGGGGGGCAAGTGTCCGTATAGTTGGAGTCTCGTGGAGTGTTGTCGCCAGGACTTGTTTAATACTGCTCTCAACATTCTTGTATAATTTCCGTCCAGCCTCCTCTCCAGCCACTTCGTAAGCGTCCATGTAGTGCATCCATATAGCAGTATCGACACAACCGCTGCCTGGAAGAAACTGCGTTTCATTTTATCAGTTAGGTCCGACTTCCATATGATCGAGAGCCTATCGATAGCCGTCCATGCCTTCGTCAGTCGTGTGTCGATGTCTTTCTCGGTTGATGAGACGCTGCTTCCTAGGTAGGTGAATTTGTCGACTAGTTTCAGAGAGGCTCCGTCTAGTGTGGCAATGTTGCCCGTTTGGTTGTAACACATATATTCGGTTTTGTTTGCATTGACATGGAGGCCAATGCCAGCTGCGGCTCGTTCCAGACTATGCAGTAGTGTCTCTGCTTGATTAACCTGTCTCTGCTTGATTAACCTCACAAATACTGACCATCCGTAGAATCCTGGAAGGCGTTCGGGCAAAAAACTTACAGGCGACATTACTATTTGTCGACTTTACCAAGGCTTTCGATTCCATACACAGAGGGAAGATGGAGCAAATCCTACTAGCATACGGCCTACCAAAAGAAACCGTAGCAGCGATAATGATTCTCTACAGAAACACCAAAGTGAAAGTACGTTCACCAGATGGAGACACGGAATACTTCGACATAGTTGCAGGAGTACTACAAGGAGACACACTAGCCCCGTACCTCTTTATCATCTGTCTAGACTATGTGCTTAGGACTTCGATCGACAAAATCAGAGAAAATGGCTTCCAGCTGACTAAGAGAAGAAGCAAAAGGTACCCCGCAAAAACAATCACGGACGCCGACTACGCTGATGACTTGGCGTTACTAGCGAATACGCCTAATCAAGCAGAGACACAAAAAAAATAATTACTCATAAAAAGCCTGTTATACAACTCGGCAAACAACACACACACACAAACACACAGACACTGACACACACACACACACACACACACACACACACACACACACAAACATACACACACATATATATATATATATATATATATATATATCATCATCATCATGTTATGATGACAGGATAGATTTCATGACTCACTCCCTCACCATCCGTGCCTATCATCCATCGTTCCTGGTATGTCTTCCAAATAGCATACTAAGTCTGCAAAGAGCTGATGTCGGTGGGTTCTTGCTGCTCGGCAAACACTGGCACGACCATGTAAACGGGTCAGATGTCCGTGGTGTAATGGTTATCATCATAAGAAATAGACACAGCGACACGAGTTCAAACCTGGACGAAGCCGATTATATTTCACAGAGCACTAATACCCTTGAGAAAGGAATGAATGAAATTATTCTCCCTACAGCTATGGCTAAATAGTTGGGCAGACTGAGTTCTTTAGCCTTAGTTAGACAACCAGTCTGGGAGAAAAAAACTCTGAATTCAAACCTGTTAAACACTGCTTAAAAATTGACCTTGTGTCACATCCTACACGTGCAGTGGGGTTGGGTAAATACAGACCATGTGAAGGGGTCAATAGAAGAATGTCATTAATGAATTCGTCCTTCCTTCTTGAGCAGTGTCCCGCATGTCTAGTTCGTTATATCGGGATGGTCTTAGAGATGGGGGTAAGTCACCGTTCAGTCGTTGTTTCGTGTGATGTTGCTTTCATCCTTGTTGAATGAAAGTGATACAATTTAACCCATTGCAGAGAGAGGATAATGAGTTTATGCTTTTGCAAGGGGTATTAGCCCAAAAGTGAATGTTATATCATGACTTGATTTCGAGTCCACTTACTTCGAGACTGCACGCCATCAATATATATATATATAAAGTGAGAGAAAGAGAGAGAGCGAGAGAGAGAGAGAGAGAGAGAGAGAGAGAGAGAGAGTGAATAGGTGGTGGAAGTAATAAATCTGTAGCCGAAAGACGAAAAATCGGTTACCCTAACTAACAATTATTAATCTTCCTGCAAAATTACTTCCTTATCAAGAGAGTTGATCCCATTTAAAAGATGATATTGATAATCGAACTATTAGGCATTAAGGGTTCCTTATTTAAAATTTCGGATTATCCCTGGGTGAGACTCCTGAAATATTTAATGTCTCACGTTTCTGTCTGGTAGCCGTCAGTCGTGTTAAGACAGCATAGACGCAGAGAAAACGACGCTGGATAATTTCCACTTATTGACCAATCAGGCCGTAATCAATGCTGTTCTGGTGATTGCATACGCAAAAAAAACCTGATACTTAGCGGCATTGACACTATATTCCGACTATCCTAAATTAGATCTCCCACTCTCTCTTTCTCTCTCTCTCTCTCTCTCTCTCTCTCTCTCTCTCTACACACACTCACAGAAATAAAGATATGTGATTAATCAATTACCATTATGTACCATAGCCAGATATGGTGTAATGGTTATCGTCACCGGATATGGACACGGCGATACGAGTTCAATTCCTGGACAAGACTGATTGCATTTCACATATCACTAATACCCTTGGGAAAGGTATGAATCCAATTATTCTCCCTCCTGCTATGGGTAAATAGTAGGGCAGACTAGGTTCTTCAGCCTTGGTGAGGCAACTAGTCTAGGAGAAGGAAAACTCTGAATTCAAACCTGCTAAACTCCGCTTTAAAAATCGACCTTATGTCATATTCTGCCCGAGCGGAGGGGTTGGGTAAATAGGGTAAATAGGACCATAGCCAGATATGAATACGTGAAATGGTCATATTCATACCGGTACGCAAAACGTTCATAATGTTCGTATATATAACATATATTCATAGAACATAGGAATCTCGAAACACGAAAAAACTTACGACTTCTTAGTTCAGGTACGAAACTTTTTATTACCTTTGAGTTTAAAGGTTCTTCGACATAAGGAGAGAGATACACATTCTTTCTATTCTGTCTTTTCCATCTGCCAACCATCCGTGTGACACCTGCCCAAGGCCTCTGCGAGCAAGCGAAAGTCGACCGTCTTCTTCCGAGGCAGGACTCAACTCAACTGACTTTTTCAAAATCCCTAAAATCCTCCGCGTGCACTTCCAGTACATGACGTCATTCACATCCACTGGTCAACCTTTCTATCGGATTTTTATTTTGACATCTATGAACGACATATCCTCCCCGCACGCGCGTTAACACCGCCACTCAAATTTGCATCTAACTAACCCATGTGCTGAGCCGAAAGGTTCTAAGCCTAACTAAACCCAAAGGCATAAAACGAAATCCCTCGGCCATTATATTACAATTGCATTAAAAAATTATAATTAAACACGCACACACACACAAATACACACAAATACACACATATATATATATATATAGTATTCTTGGTCCAGTTAAACCGAAGTTGGGAGTAATTCCATCAGGACGAGAAATTATTCATGAATGAATATTTAAAATTTTCCTGGTAAAGAGCTCAATGTACCACTAATACAGAGCAATAATTTCTTAAGAGAAAACAACGAAACCGGTCACATAGGATTATAAATTTATTTCCATCCTGTTACGCATTTTTGAAATTTCCCCAAAAAAAATTAACAGGACTTCTTCAGATCTTTTTGATATCAAAAAAATCTGAAGAAGTCCTGTTAATTTTTTTTCGTGTTTTAGGAAATTTCAAAAATGCGTAACAGGATGGAAATAAATTTATAATCCTATGTGAGCGGTTTCGTTGTTTTCTCTTAAAGTATATATATATATAATGAAAGAAAACGTTTCCAATTGCATTGTGACACCTAAATTCACATTGCTTATATTTTAAAGCTCGTTAAACCGGTGAATCGTTGTTTATTGATACAAAATTTTGGACGAAAGATATAACCAGTCTTTACGATATACCCCATTGGATCGTTTAAAGTCCAATCGTAGTAAAAGACTATCATCATTTGATATGATATGTCTGAAAGGACTAAAATCAAGACAATGGTTTACCCAAAACACCATGTGATTGATTAGAGCAATAACATCCTTAAATTTATAACAACTGAATCCAGTCAGCAAGAGGGTTTCAACAGAAAGGGTATGATTTCCCAGTTGAGTAATGGCAAAGGTACGTGTTTTAATGATCCTATTTACCCAACCCCTCTGCTCGGGCAGGATATGACACAAGGTCAATTTTTAAGCAGAGTTTAACAGGTTTCAACTCAGAGTTTTCCTTCTCCTAGATTAGTTGCCTCACCAAGGCTGAAGAACCTAGTCTGTCCTATTATTTACCCATAGCTGGAGGGAGAATAATTGGATTCATACCTTTCCCAAGGATATTAGTGCTATGTGAAATGCAATCAGTCTCGTCCAGGATTTGAACTCGTGTCGCCGTGTTCATTTCCTACGACAATAACAATTACACCACGGGCACCTCCACAAAAATATCCTTTAATTTATAACAACTGAATCCAGTCAGCAAGAGGGTTTCAACAGAAAGGGTATGATTTCCCAGTTGAGTAATGGCAAAGGTATGTGTTTTAATGATGAAGTGGCAAAAACCTTGGCTCAACAAGTTCTAGCCGACTGACGTATAATATTTTTACATCCGATCATGACATTATATATATATATATATGTGTATATATATTTATTTATTTATTTATTCAAGTCATACATCCTTGATGCATCAAGGAAGGTCATCGGTGATGCACTGTTTTCCTCGCCGATTTCGGGTTTTGCATCATATCGGCTCCAACAGCAATCCCGGCATGAATCTAGAAGAGTCATGCCGCCTCCTTGATAGCGACATTTTCGAAATCCTGCCAGGTTCCTTTGTTGTTCGCTGGGGGCCATTTTATCTTCTTTCTGGACTCCTTGCCCAGAGTGAGAGGAACTGAGGCTTGGAGGGACTGGACACTGTGGTATGACTCCTGGCCCTGCACCTCCTCCGTTTTACCAGGGCTTGCACCTGCACGTTGCTCCCGGTTACCCCAACCCCGGGTATTTCATCCGGCTTTGATGTATTTTCAAGCCTCTTTGGTTTTTGCACGCCTTACCATTGCTAAAACAATTTTAAAATAGCAGTAAGGCCGGACTTCGACCGTTCTTTAGGCAATTTGGGTAGCTAACCCATCTTGGCCCATGACCCGTCTTTCCGGGCTGCCAGTTGATTCTCCAACCGTAACCAGGTCTATTCCCTGGTTGCCAACTATATATGTACCTGTGTGTATGTGCGTGTGTATGATAGAGTGTGTATGTGTTTGTGTGTGTGTGAGAGAGAGAGAGAGAGAGGGTGTGAGAGAGAGAGATTGCTATATTGAAAAAATTCAATAATGGGAAATACTGTAAACAATTACGACGAAACCTGAGAATTCCTTCGACTAAATTATAAAGTTTATCATGTGATAGCAAGAGATAATAAAGTTGATATATATTTATATTTATATATATATATATATGCGTGTATATATATATATATATATATATATATATGTGTATGTGTGTGTGTGTATGAACAAAGGGAACGTTTATATCAATGTATTATCATTTAGATGTATGCATATATATATATATATATATATATATATATATGTATTTTTTATATTTATAAATATAGTTCAATCTTGCATATATATATATATATATATATATATATATATAGATATATATAATGTGTTTATCGGCTAAATACACGCTGAGATACTTACCAACTCTTATACCCAGAAGCGAACAAACTTACATATTAACATACATGGGCAAACATACGCACGCATACACATATTAACATACGCACACATATACATATGTATTGTTTGATAGAAGGATATAACTGCCATTTTCATAGAAATATATATATATATATATATACATATATATATATATTCTCATATATATACTCATGACACGTACTGACATAAATATAATATATCATATAAATATATATAAGTTTATATATACATACATATATCTGTGTGTGTTCGTATATATATATATACATATATATATATATATATATATATATATATATACTTGAGTATACATATTTTTGGATTCGTCTGTATATGCATTTATTTATTTTTATAATTGCACATGTTCTTATTTAATATATATATATATATATATATATATATATATATATATATATATATATATATATATATACAAATATGTATATATACACAGACACACACATATATATGTGTCTGTATATTTGGTTTATTCACACGCGCACACACGCACACGCATATATATATATATATATATATATATTCTGATATTTAAATGCACACGCACTCACACACACATCTATATTTATATTCGGAATTATATTTGAGGGTACATTTACAATTAGACATCTAGGAATAGTAGTATTTATATATATATTCTTTCTTACTATATATATATATATATATATATATATATATATATATATATATATATATATATATATATATATATGAATGTGTCTCAGATTAGGATTAACACAAAAGACGCAGAACCACGCAAACCACTTAATTGGTAACGCTGTTCTCTTTTTGCTAAGGACAGGTTAGGGCGTGAACTGAAAGAAAAAAAAAGATTCTTCGTGCAAATGTTTTTTTGCCTCCCTCTTCTTTATTGGTATTATATCTTTCGTTTTAACATCTTTTTCATTCTTTTTTTTTTCTCCGACATCAGAAGGAAGGACGGACATATGCACAAGCATTTTTTTTTCATTTTTTTAATAGAATCCTTATTTTTCACGCATCTGTCGTAGTTTTTTGAAGATTAGTTTTGCTTTTCGCAGCTTTTATTGCTATGTTTGTTTTTATGCTCCTCGTTCAAGCGGTCAGATAATTTTCTCTTACTGAGTTCACGAGATCTCTTGTTCCCCAGAGCGCTGTCATGGATTCTTTTCCAGCAGAGATTGACACAAAGGCTTGCAAATATATTTTTACAGGTAATTGTACAAAGTATTATCTATCTATCTATCTATCTATCTATCTATCTATCTATCTATCTCTTTGAGTATATATATATATATATATATGTATGTATATCCCAGTTCATAACTATATCTAATATTTACGTCAATTCATTTATATTCTTTAATATATATATATATATATATATATATATATATACAGAGAGAGAGAGAGAGAGAGAGAGAGAGAGAGAGAAGAAGAAAAGAGGAAGAAAATAGTCAGATAGACGTAGTGTACAAAATGATGAATCGCTTTATCTTCATCTGGTTGTATCAACTTAATAACCAAATCGTGTAATTCTTTTTTCTATCCATCAATCTCTCTCTCTCTCTCTCTCTCTCTCTCTCTCTATATATATATATATATATATATATATATATATATATATATATTATCGACGAAGTAAAGTGATAAAACAGAGACATTTTCCTTTATATAAATTCATTTGCTACCAGTAAGAAATAAATATCTCATATAAATATAGATATAGATACAGCAAAACCAGATATGATCGCTACCAGTTTGATGTGCCTCTTTTATAAATATATATATATATATATATATATATATATATATATATATATATATATATATATATATCTATATAAAGAGAGAGAGAGAGAGAGTGAGAGAGAAAGACAGATAGTGAGACAGAGACAAAGACGGAGACAGAAACGGAGAGGGAGAGACAGACAGAGAAGAGGGTTTTAAGTTACAGAACTAAACGTAAACAGAATCGTCTCATTATTTATATTTTTATTATTTTTAACTACTCTATGTAATTTTCTAACGTTTTTTAAAGATGAAAAAAAAGGCTTGAAAAATGAGTCGAATGAAAATAAGATTTTGATATCCAAGTATCGAGCACTAACCTATTTATTATCATTGCTATCCTTTACACTAGGCAGTGAGTTCTACACTTGCAAGATAATATATATATATATATATATATATATATATATATATATATATGCATATGAATGAATATATATATGTATATATATATATATATATATATATATATAAAAGCTCCACAATACAACAACATAGACGCGCTTCTTCTTATGAAGTAGTAATGTACATACAAAAGTTACATCCCTTTTGTAATACATCCTACCATGATGATGTCCCAAAGTTGGGCGGAAAGTACTTGGGAAATAATTACTCATGGAAGATTTATAAACCGATTCCAGCCGAATATCATTTGATCAATTCGGTAATTCTAAAGGATTAATAAAAAAAATGTAGACAAAAAATGTCTATTATATTCAATGAAATATGAATTAATGAAGAAATGCTGCCAAAATACACACACACACACACGCACACACGTACATATATATATATATATATATATATATATATATAGAGAGAGAGAGAGAGAGAGAGAAAGAGAGATCGTAGATTTTCGTGAATCAGTAAGGATGGTTAAAGAAAGTGGAAAAGTGTATAAATCAGACTCTTATAACGTGTTCACAAGAAGCATTTTGTTTTTTATTCACAGATGTAAGTTAAGCTGGCAACCGTAATCGGGGGAGACCAGAAGGCTCCCTTTTCAATAGCTACACCGAAGTGTAAGGGAAGGCGCTACTCCTTTCCCTGGATTGCTCCACCTTACCCTTGATACGTACTTTATATTGCTGAGTGTTAAGCAAGGACGTATCAAGTACCATTTTAAAAATCTTTGGTATGACGCGACTTGAGTTTGAAACCAGGTCTCCCGGACCATTGGCGAACACTCTACCCAATAGGCCAATGAGCTCCAAACTTTTGGGGTTGTTTGCTGAATAATGTTGCTCTTACAATTTATGATGGCTCATTATTGAACAGCAAATCATGTAAACTGTGCAGACAAAAGAACATTCAAAACAAAGTAATACAAATAAAAATAAATTTTTATATCAACAAATACATAAAAAGGAAACATTACAAAACATTAC
This sequence comes from Sepioteuthis lessoniana, assembly GCA_963585895.1. Lineage (NCBI taxonomy): Eukaryota > Metazoa > Mollusca > Cephalopoda > Myopsida > Loliginidae > Sepioteuthis > Sepioteuthis lessoniana. The sequence continues at coordinate 73,624,215 of OY757920.1, read as the reverse complement.
GAATATTCTGATATAGTTTGTTAAATATTCCTCCGCGCGTGTGCGTGGCTGTATGTAACTAGTACGAATATTATAGTGAAAGACTAAATATTAAAAGTCTCCTGTAGATATAAATGCATGTTGACTAAGTATTTCCTTCGAGTTATCAGTACACAGGAAATATAACAAAGTATTCCAGAAGGACGTGTTTTCTCCCATGCTGGTCCTTTGTCTCTTTTGGGATTTGACGAAATGTGTGAGGCCGTGTGAGGCTAGAACAAGTCCAGTTGAAAAGGCAGAACAGGAAAGAAAAAGGTCTCAGAGTATATAAGCACCCATGTTGCGTGTATTGAGCTGTGTGTCACTAGCTGGCAAAGCCAAACCTTCACTGGAAGTCAAAATGTAAGAGAATGAGTTATTGGAAATTGAGAGTATATATAGTTAATCCTTGTCATGGGATCGGCTTCAAACACCCCGTTTATTTTGTGCAGGACAAAATCAAAGGTGCAAACATAATTAGGAGCATAAGTCACATGACTTTTCTGACCAAAATTTTCCCGAAACTAAATAGTTTACTGACATCTTCCAACTTTGTTTTGGGAACAAGTGAATCAGTATCCTATTTTCTAGAATTTTCACGGCTATTTAAAAATATAGGAATGTAAATCCTATAAACTAAACATTTTTTTGAGTATTTCTACATTTTAACAATTGAGGAAATAGATAAAATATACGAGGAAATAAAGGTATAAAACGTCTAAAGACAAGACATAAATAAGGGAAAAATTGGGAGGGTAATAGTGATAGTGGTAGGGGTTATTGGTTTTGAGTGTGACTGTCTGAGTAACACTTAGGTGCCATCAAATTTATCAAGTTTCATCAGAGATTTGACCAAATAGAGGAGGATTAATTTTAGTGCGAAAGACGGAAATCTAAAAGGTGAAAGAAGTTATATATATATATATATATATATATATATATATATATATATATATATATATATATATATATACGAGGTGCATACGATAAGTTTCCAGACTTTTTTCGTATGGGTACTTTTGTTGATAGTACACACATGAAACTCTACTCCCCTTCGAAATAATTTCCTCTGGCTGCAATGCACTTGTTGTACCGTTCCAATAACATCTGGAAGGCCCCATGGAAAGCCTCCTGTGTGAGCTTGTCAAGGACCTTCGTCACAGCCTCTTTCATCTCCTCAATTGTCTCATAACGACAGCTTCTGCAACGACAGGGTGCAAAGTCTAGACTATAGGGAGGGTGAGGAACTGTCTTGATGCCCATCTTGGTCAAATAGTCTGTGACAAGCATAGAGTAGTGAACTGGTGTATTGTCCTGGTGGAAATGCCACTGACCCGATTTGAAGAATGCTGGCCTCTTCCGACGGAATCTCTTCCTGAACTCCCTTAAAACCTCAACATAGTAACCCTAACTCTAACCCTTTGGCCAATCAACTCTGGAATATTGACTTCCTTACTCCTCCCACGCCTCTCATCATTCCTCACAGACTCCCTGCCTTCCTTGACTCACTTATGCCATTCAAAAACTGATGTTCGATTCATGCAAAATGCTCCAAAAGCAGTCTGAAGCATTCCATACGTTTCTGTGGAATTTTTCCAAGTTTAAAACAGAATTTTATAGCATATCATTTTTCTAAAGTGTCAGATTGCATTGTTGAAATTCACCATCGGTGACAATCAGGCTTTAGTAGGTGTATTCCTATTCCTGCTGTAGCTGTTCATTTGAACCTGAAATCATAAAAATTGATCAGTCATCGCATAAGATGTATAGTAATAACATACTGAATTTTCAAGAGTCTACGATAATTTTAAATGCCCATACGAAAAAAGTCTGGAAACTTACCGTATGCCCCTCGTAAGATAGAAATATGTGGAAAGTTGGAAAAATGAAACACTTAACTCAAATTTAGACGTTTGATGTATGATTCACGACCTTTTTCAGAACAGTGACTGTTTTCTGAGTTTTTCTATTTAAAAGCATGCTAGTAGAGTGAAGGGGGTATAGATGCGACAGGAAAAGTTGGGAGGGATTTAAAGTCAAATCTATCAGGTTTCATTAGAGATTTTTTGTTTTGAAAGTGGAAATAGATTTAAGGGAGTTGATAAGAAAGACGTAGGTAAGGGTTTGTGTGAAAGGTGATTTTGGTATGATTGTTTTATGGAAAAGATATTGACTATTATGTGATGTTACAGAAAATTGTTTATATTGTGGTGTCTTGGTCGCAATTGGGGTGAGAAAGGGCTAAGAGACTTTAAATCAGGTAATTTTTCCAACACATTAGTTATTCGTAACATTTCCAAAAACCATAAATTTGACTTCTAACGTTCAAACTTCATCGCATTCATTCATGATAAAAACAAACGTAAAATCATAGAATCTTCCGCTATTTCCCATTACAGCACAATAGAACAAAGACCAGGATCCTATAAAATTTCACCTTACTTAGCCAAAATTATGTTGAAGGATTTCAACTTACACGAACATCGGTAATTAAACTGAGATTTCTATTTTCCCTTTTTCCACGCTTTCCCTTTTCTTTTTTTCTTTTTTCCTTCTTTCCTCTCATTCTTTCTTTCATTCTCTACTCTCCTTATATACAAACCGACTTTTTATAAACGCTATATTTCTCCTTAACTTCTTTTAAAAAATTGTTTCATGACGAAACATTTTCGAATATTTTTAAAATATTTTTCTGTATTCGTTTCAAACCACAATATTAAATTAATAATTCCCATCTTGAAGATAACAAAAGAACTTTCCACCGGAAATTTTGGTAATTTCATGCCTTAAATAGTCCATGTCGAAACGCGTCGGTGGAACTAATTAAAGTGGAATTAACTAATAAATATTTTTCCAGACATTTTTCTTTCCATTTTCTTTATACAACATATATATATATATATACATATATAGGTGGGTGATATGTTTTGCATCTTAGGAAAAATGTATTTCGTTGCTTCCTTCATCCTTTCTATCTCCTGTTTCACCTCAGAATCGTCTTCTTTTCAAACATTTTAAACAAAGATTCTGCAATTGCAACGAAAGGGTGAGTAAACATCCATTCGTTTCAGGTTTTATTCTGATCTACTAAAATGTATTTAACACATTTTTTGTAAAAAAAACAACTTTTATACGATTTTCGGGTCAATATGTTTTAAGGCATATCAACATTCGTGGGTTATTTAATAGCATAGCTATTCTTATAGACGACCTGTAGGGATATTATTCAACCCATAGCTGGTTGGAGATAAGGGTTTTCATACTTCTTCAAGGGTATTAGTCTAAAAGTGAACGTAAGGTTGTTCCTGGAGTTCGAATTCACTTACTTGAAAGCGGTAGGGCATCATTTAAGACATTATGCCCACAAACTGTTTATTCAGGTATATATATATATATATATATATATATATATATATATATATATATATATATATTGAATAAACGTATTAAGTACATATATATATATATATATATATATATACTTGATTATTAAAAAAGGTTTGTTGGTTGTTTGGGTTTTATGGCATATCAACCTTTCTAGGTTATTTAACGCCAAATCCATTTTCATGTAAATAATTAGTTCTATTTCAAACAATTTAGTTTAACATAAGTACGCAGTTTAAATGTAAAAACATTACTATTTTAAGCTATTCAGTTTAGTCAATCAGTTCTACAGTTAAATATCAAAACAGTTCAGTTTGATGTAAGTACAGTTTCAATGTCAAAAACAGTTCCATTTCAAATAATTCAGTTTAGCATAAGCAAGCAGTTTAAATTAAGCCAAACAGTTCTAATTAAGGTATTTCAATTTTGTATAAGTACAGATTTTATCTAAACCCATTTAAATGTCAAAACAGTTCTATATTAAACAAATCAGTTTATTGTAAGTACTGTTTCAATGTCAAAAAACAGTTCCATTTCAAATAATCCAGTTTAGCATAAGCACCTAGTTTAAATGTGAGTACGGTTTAATTGTCAAAACATTTCTATTTCAAGCTAATCAGTTTAGTAAAACAATTCAGTTTTGCATAAGTATGCCGTTAGTTCAATTTAACCCATAGATCAGGTTTGTTTTTATGGCATATCAAGCATTGTAGGTTAGTTGACGCCAAATCCATTTTATACATATAAATACTTCTATTTCAAACAATCCAATTAAGCATAAGTACTCAGTTTAAATGTAAGAAACAGTTCTTTTTCAAACAATTCAGTTTAGCATTAGTACAGTTTAGTTCTATTTAACCCATAGATGGGACCCTGTCATGTGCTACCACTTCTGATCAGAATGGTACTGGGAGCGATGGTATTGAAGGAGTACAGGACACTCGTTGAGGGGTCTCACCCCTCTTCAGAGAAGCATTCGGTGTATTCTACCGCCCTAGCTGACTGGGCAAAGAGAGGGAGTGTTTACGGTTGGAGACCCATTTCACAAATTAATAGTCAATCAGTTTATCGGTATTTAAAGTTAGGCCCAAGGTCTCTCAATCTATCCTATAAGCTTCAGGCTTTTCTATTCTTGCTTTCTAAACTACGGCACAAGGCAATCTCAGATGACGGTTATTTATGCCATTCTCAGCTTTTCTTGGTTCCTTGATTGTCTAGTACAAGGCGATTTTACAATACGCGTGTTATGTTAATTTCTCCTCGCTTCTTTGCTTTAGTGAGTCTGGTACAAGGGTATCTCAAATTATCGTGCTATTTCTCGTAAGTGTCGTATTATCTTAAGCCTTTTCGCTTTTTCTATACCAAGAGTAGTCAACTGCATGCAATCTAGAAGTAATGTATCATCTCAAGCTTTCTCTGTCCCTCTCAAACAGTTTTATTATCTAAGAGTCTCTCTTTCTCTCTCGAAATATTGAATTATCGTTTTTCTCTTCGCTTCTCTACACCCAGGACAGTCTGGTGAAAGGTCAAAACTCAGAGATTCGTAGTGTCTGTTGGCCGGTTCG
>OY757920.1:73541748-73614248 GCA_963585895.1 Sepioteuthis lessoniana | reverse complement strand
AGAAAAAGAAAAAAGCAAACTTTTTTCGTATCTTTTGGGGATTTATTTCTATTTATTCCTTCCATTTATTTTTAGCATGTATTTCTTCTTCTTCTTCTTCTTCTTCTTCTTCTTCTTCTTCTTCTTCTTCTTCTTCTTCTTCTTCTTCTTCCGTAGTTGTTGTTGTTCGCCTTTTTTTTTACCATACCTTCTTCTTCTTCTTCTTGCATAGTTGTTGTTGTTAGCTTTTTTTTATATACCTTCTTGTTCTTGTTCTTGTTCTTCTTCTTCTTCTGTAGTTGTTGTTGCTGTTCGCCTTTTTTTTTACCACACCTTCTTTTTCTTTCTGATCTCTTTTTTTCTTCTTTGACTGAGGCTGTGGTAAGAAGCCTACTCGTTAGGATTTGATCTACAGCATAATCAACCGGATAAGGGAGAGAATGAGATGATACAATAAAGGATGATAGCAATGAAGACGCATTTGAGAATAGATAAGCCAAAAGGAAACCTGTGCGCAGGAAACGAAAAAGTTTCGAATGCCTGGACCATTTATAGCATTCGATGTGCTAATGTTTTCATCTTTCAAAGGAATAAAATATACCAGATTCTTGTTCGTTGTCACAGACAACGAGGCATAATCCTAACGTTACCCTTTCGTACAACGAGGACGGATTGTATGCAGACAGATTTGCGATTCTCATATTAAGATTGGTTTGGGGGAAGACTTCCTTGTCAAGCAAATTGTAAATTATTCAAAGCAGAAATAGAGTATAGATTAATAAAATAGACTATTAGATTAGTCGAAAGGATCGCAAACTTTTTTCCACAAATCCCTCTGTATTTTCAAAAAACATTTGCGGATCTTTAAATCGTTATTTTGTTGATGACAAGAGTAAAAAAAGTTTTAAAGTCATCATGAGATTTCAAAAACCATTACACCATGTATGTATATTTAGGTAGCATTTTCACTTTTAAATATCTTGGATTAAATTCACAATTTTTGATCCAAATTCTTGAAGCTCTCTATATGAAGATTAACAAACCTTCCATAAACAAGATCAGCTTCGAATATAGGTGCCACATTCTAAATATGCTATTACACTTTTCACATCAAATTTTCCTCTTACATTCATTTCTTTAGCAGTGGGCAAGATGTTGAAGATAAACATATCACATGCAATGTCATTTGAGATGAGATGAGGTATCACTGAATGTTTTGATGACGTACTCTTATCCCATTAGTTAATAAGATGATTAGAATAATATATATAAGAGAGTTATCTACCGGTCAGTGAGAGTCGGAGTTAGTCGGAATTGATTGGTCAGAGAGCAATGGTCGCTGAATTTTCGTCGGGCAGTCTCGGGTCCGGTTTCTGGTCAAGAAATGAGCGGCCTCTTTAGATTTGAGGCTTGCTCAGAGGAAGGAAAGTGAAGCCTGGGATTTTCGTTCACCAACCACGCATCATACTATCTGCGTTTTAAGTAACGCTAGTAATTCTTTCACCCTATTTTTCTCTTGTTTCATTGACGACTGTTGTGTAATGTTGCAGACAGCAAATAAATGTTCGTATCGAAGCAACGGGTCTGTCTTGTATTTGCATAATATGATATGCTTTCATTTTGGGTCTCGAAGGTAACACTTTCACCTTTACGTATATATTGCCCAGTCAGCTGGGGCTGTACAATATACCGACCACAACTAGTATCTTGGATATGACACTAAATAATCTAATGGTGAGGTTCCACTAATGCTGGAGCTTTGCGGAATGCAGATTCCCCACTTCACTGCCATCGCTCCCAGATCCACGGAGAGGTAGCACCTGATAGGGTCCTATCTATGGGTCAAATGGAACTAAAATTCATACTTATGCTTGAAAAAGAACTGTTTTTACATTTAAACTGCGTATTTGCGCTAAACTGAATGGTTTGAAATGGAACTGCTTCTGACATTGAAACTGTACTTTCGCAAAACTGAATTGTTTAAAATAGAACTGTTTTGACATTTAACTGTGTGTAAACAAAATCTATTCTTATACTAATCTGAATTGGTTGAATTAGAACTGTTTGACTAAACTGAATAGCTTGAAATAGAAATGTTTTTGACCATGAAACTGTGTATTCATACTAAACTGAATTGATTGACATAGAACTGATTATTTATATAAAAATGGATTTGGCATTAAATAACCTAAAAAGGTTGGTATACCATAAAATCCGACCAACCAATCAACCTTTACGTATATTTGGTACCGTCGTTTTACATTTGTTATAGAAAACACTGTTTACAGTTCTACCATTTAGAAGGAAATCTATATTAATGGGTCCTTTCATGTCCCCAAAGATTGTCATCTCTTCTTTCTTTACTGATCACTGTGTCAGACAATTTTCTTTACTGGAAAGTCAGTATAATACTGCTATATGGAGTGTCTTTCCAATTCAGGTTCATTGTGGCAAATCCATATTAAACCCATTTTAAGTGTCGCTTTGACTAATGAATGCATCTCGGTACATATCACACATTTTTCTGTGAATTTCACATAGTTTGCACTTTTCAGCCACATAACTTTTAATTACAGACCTCTGTTCAATCCTGGAGAAAACCGTTTGATTTGCCAATATTTTGAAGAGCCTCAAAGCAGATGTTTTTGCCAAATAAAAATATACTTGTTGCAAAGAATGCGAAGTTTATATTTATGGGAAAATAATTTAGAAAAAAAAAAATCTTGAGATAGAAACCCTGATTAAAACTGAATGGTAAGTTCGATACTCAAAGTTCAAAATGAAATTGAGAGTGATTTTACCGGAAGATTAACTCAACACTCGTCGTTGGCTAGGGCTACAGAATACACTGACAGCATCTCTGCTGGGTGGTAATACCCCCTCCAACGAGTGTCCTGGATGTCACAAAATAATTTGAATCTAAACAATTGGGTGAAGCTTCATTAATGCTGGAGCATTGGGGGACATAGAGAACGCCTTCATTGCCATCGCTCCCAGATCCACTCTTGCCTGGAAGCGAGGCATCTGATAGGGTCCTATCTCTAGGTCTAATAGAACTGTTTGACTTTTAAACTGCGTACTTATGCTAAATTGAATTATTTGAAATAGTTTCAATAGAACTGCTTTTACATTTAACAGTGTGTAAACAAAAAAAAAAATTGTACTTAAGCTAAACTAAATAATTTCAAACAGAAATATTCAATCATTTAGCCGTATGTAAGCAAATGACTGATGTTTTATTGAATTGTTAGAGATACATAGCAATACTTGAAACCATTTAACTTTGTTAACATGCTAAACTGAATTGTTAGAAATAGAATTGTTTGATCATTTAACTATGAGTAAAAATACCGTACTCATGCTAAATTGAATTTTGAAACAGAACTATTGACATTTAAACTATACTTATGCTAATCTGAATGGTTTGAAATTAAGGGAAACTATTTAACTCTGCGCCCAAAAAAAAAACGAGCTCAGGCTGGTTTAAAAATGTTATCTATAAAACGTATTTGGAAATCATCTACTCAATATATCTATTTAAAGGATTTGGCATTAAATGATCTAATACGGTTGATATGTATAAACCAAACTAACTTATATATATATATATATATATATATATATATATATATATATATATATATATATATGTGTGTGTGTGTGTGTGTGTGTGTGTGTGTATGAAGAGGCTTTGTCATTAAATAACCTACAATAATTGATATGCAATAAAACCCAACCCAACGAAATCCTACATATTTAGTATATATGTATAAAGAGGATTTGTCATTAAATAACATACAATGATTGATATGCAATAAAACCCAACCCAACCCAACGAAATCTTATATATTTAGTATATATGTATAAAGAGGATTTGTCATTAAATCACATACAATGATTGATATGCAATAAAACCCAACCAGACGAAATCCTATATACTTATGTTGCGTTCTGGTTAGTGAACGCTTGTAACATTAAATAAAGGACAGACGACGATATGAGAGGAAATAGAGATATATTCTCAGGAAAAAGTATATTCAATTGAGAGACTATTAGTAGACAAAAACATAGGATTAGTGAATACAGAATAAAGATATAGTCCAACGATAGTATTGGCTTCCGTTATTACGATAGCAAGTAAGGTGATCTAGTGCGATCTCCAGTCACTAACGCTCTAATTCTATTCCTATAAGAAGCTGCGGTATTTGTTGCACGCCCCACCGAACGTGAAAGTGTGGTACAAGGCCTTTTTTGGTGGGTCCGGGCGCAGGGCGGTAGCTCACACGCGCCCGGCATTTCCCAAAAATGCCTACGGCCCCGTCGGCATTCCCCTTATTAGGGGCGTCTCAGGCCCCAGGCGATAAAGCCAACCCCCCCGAAGGGGGTAATAGTCTGAGCGGGGTAGGCCTCCTGTGGCCGTAGGAAAAATCCAGCTATCGAGACACACCCGGCCAGATCCGCGCCGAAGCCATCACGGCAAGCCGAAGTGAGACCCGACAACTGAATCAGCAAAAAGCTGCTCCTATAAGAAGCTGCTCTTCACCTTCTAGTCTGCTTTATTTCTGTGTAGAATACACAGAAGGCACAAGGCCTTGAAGTTTTAGGGGAGGGGAAGGGAGCGGTCATACTGTTCTATATATTCTAAGGAGACCTAGCTAGCCACATTAACAGATCCATTCAACAATACAATATATAGCCATTCATCCATTGCCTTATGCGCAGCAATCACCAAAATACCACATTTGCTCTATGAAGAAGTCCTACTTAAAATCCCGAGATTCATGAATGATTTCATTTACAAGTATGATTTATTTACAATGAATTTGATGGGAATGGGAGAAAAAACCCCGAAATATATACAAAAACAAAGGAAAAATCCCCCGTTTGATTGCCCTCCCATCCCCACGTCTATAAAATTGGAGACCCACTGTTTTCCGGGTCGAAAGAACCGGAAGGAAGTCGGACCTACCCTACGTGGGGCAGGAATCCTAGTCTACAGGGCTAAAAGAAATAAAGGGTTGGGCGTGGTATGGGTGGATACGACCAGGTAGCATGATTTTTATTCATATGAATGTTCAAGATCTTCAATAAAAAGCGGACTGGGATACGGGGTGAGGTACAAAAATAATGGGGATGGGGAAGATCTTGACAACTAACGGCTAGATGACGGGGACAATGACTCACAAACATACTGTTAACTAGTTTTCAAGGAGAAAAACAGTCCTGTTAACAAGGGTTGGGGTCCCTAAGGACCCGTACCGTAGACGCCATGAGCCGGCAGAGGAGGGAAGGATGACTCCAACGTTGCCCCCTTTCGCACGACCAGGCTCGCTGCATGCACCCACCTTTTGCTGAATGTTATGCGATCCAAGCGTTTTCTATCGCATCTTATTTTGACCCTCAGCTGATGCCGAAAATACAAAACCAGATCACGATGAGAAAAGTTTGCATCGTCATACAATCCCTTGTTTCGCGTCGTCCAAATCACCATTCTAGCTACAGCTAGGATCGCGAGAAACACCACACGCTTCTCACCCTGAAACGGAGGAAGAACGTTGTCCACGACGTAACCAACGTCGAGCAGCACGAGCTGTTTGGGTTCGATGCGAGCCGTCCACTCGCCGACGTGATCCTAAAACGGGCGAACTCGCTCGCAGTAGTAGAAGGCATGCTCAGCCGTTTCTTCCAAACCACTGGCGCAGCGAGCGCAATCGGGTATGTCTGCCAGGCCCGCTTTGTAGTTCAAGCCGACAAGGGGTAACGCATTTCGAACAAGTCGCCAGGTGAGCGAGAACTCGGTGTTGTTCAAGAAGCTCGATCCTGGCGCCCAATTCCAATGAGAGCGAATCTCCTCCGTCGTCCAGCCACGCCGCTCGCTGAGAGGATCAGAAGCGGAACCCACCACTAGCTCCCGATATAGTTCTTTTCGAGGCCATGAAAGGTCACTGGACCCAAGAAGGTTACGAAGGGCTGTTCGGCACTCGCGGACAAACAGTGTTTCGCCCAAAGGCCTACGTCGACCTTCAGCCTTTGGGTCTGACTTTAGGCGAGGAAAAGTCCGACTCGCCTTCAGTCTCCACACTGCGTCTCCCGTCAACGCTCTGCCCAAGTATGCAAGTCTTTCAGGAAGCCAGTGGCTCTCCAGATCAGGCATACCTAGGCCCCCGTTGCGTGTACGTTGGATACAGACCTGTCTACGAACCATCGGCCTTGCACCTCCCCAGAGCAATCTGGAAAGGGATCGTTGCCAACCGATGTACCTTAGGCAGAGGAAGTACAGCCAATCGGTAAAGGATCAAGAGGAAGACGTACACGGCGCACGCCTCCACCCTGCCCTTTAAGGACAACCTCCTTGAAATCCAGATTCCCACCTGAGCATTCACCTTGGCTTGTATTTCCGACCAATTTCGCTCAGAGGATGCGGACGGGTCCGTCACTCCAGCGGAAGGGCCCTGGAAGAGTATTGCTACCCCTCCAAGCACCGAGCCGCAAACCTTCGCTTTTGTCAAAATTGACCTTGGCTCCTGCAATCCGCTCGTACTCGCTAACCGCCTTCTTCACAGCCTTTATATCCAAGCGGCGGGATACAAACACTGTGATATCATCGGCGAACGCGGAAACCCTTGCCGTAAGAGGGCTAGCAAAAGGGACACCGCGCAGGCCCGGATTTGTCGTCCTATCCCTAAGCCTACGGAGCAGGGGCTCCACAGCTAGGACACAGAGAAGAGGAGACAACGGGAAGCCCTGCCGGACCGAACGCTCGACCGCGAACACCCTCGAACGCCTTCCGTTCACCTGCACCACTGCGTGAGGGTTGTGGTACATCATGCTAATCCAACTGCGGAACTCCGGTTTGAATCCGGCAGTCTCCAAAACAGTCGCCAAAAACCGATGGTCAACCCTATCGAAGGTCTTGGACTGATCTAAACTGATCAGCGCGGCCTCGGTGCCGTCTTCTATCCCCTCTAGGACCTCGCGAATCAAGTGCAGGTTGTCCTGGATCGATCTTCCCTTCACAGTAAAGGTCTGCTCAGAGCCGACCAGATCGCTAATGACAAGCTGTAAACGATTCGCTAAGACCCGGGCGAAAATCTTTAACTCTGTGTTAAGCAGAGTTATGGGCCTGTAATCATCTAAGCCCTCCCAAACATGCCTGCCACCTTTCTTCAGCAATGTGATCACGCCCTTGGTTGAACATATCCGTCAGAATAGTCACAAACATGTGCGTTCATCCTCAAGTACACTTCGTAGGGCAAACCATCTAGTCCCGGCGACTTGTTGAGGCCGACCTGCTTCAACGCATCACGGACTTCGCATTCAGTAAGCACACCATCGCAGCTAGCCGCTTCAGCCACCCCAAGGCGGGGGAAGTCGGCAAGATAGCTACGAAACTCCCGGAGCGGGAGATCAGTACAGCGAGCAAAGCGATCCCAAAAGTGCGCCCGAAAGGCATCACGCATCTCGCGACCCGATCGCAGCAGTCGCCCATCCGGGGCCTTGACAGAAACGATATACCGATCGGGGAACCTTCGCACTTCTTCTTCACGCGCAGTCGCGTTTGTTTTCACTGCTTCGTTGAGAACTCTCTTTAACCTAGATCTAACTACGTATCCCTTGGAGCGCTCGCTACTCTCGCGCTCAAGGTCCCCCCCTATCTAGCTCTACGTTTAGGGAGTCCCCCCCAGCCACCGCCCGGGAAAGTCTATCGTCTATAGATTTCTCTTCTTTGGTCCTATCTAAGTTGAGCTGTCGACCGTACTTGGTAGCGAAATCTCTAATCCTATGTTTTAGAGATCCCCACCTCCTATTGCCGGTAACCGCCCCCACTAACGCCCGCTGAATTAGGGATTCCAACCGGTCCCGGAAGTCCCGTATCTCCTGTAAGCAGGTATTGAACTTCCAGTAACCGGCCAGACTAGGCCTATTTGCTAACCGTAGACTGACTCTAACAAGTTTATGGTCAGTCCACGCTATCAAGTGGAACGTGGGACAACTAACAAAGTCAATGTCAGCTCGTCTCACTAACACTCTGTCCAAGTCGGAACCTACTTTGGCAGATGGCGAACTATCTAGCCACGTCCACATCTCCCGCCCTGGGTGATCCAAACGAAACCTGTCGACGAGTCATAAGGCCGGCAAGGCTGCTTTCGCACCTTCCCACACGCCTAGCTCCCCGCCCGACCTTATCTATCTTGGGATCAAGGATCGCATTCCAATCACCCATTAAGACTAGCCGCTTCGTATCGTCCAGGAACTGCGCCAACCGACGAAAAAAGGAAACCCTCTCCGCAGCTATATTGGACGCATAAACCGCAACCAGACGAAACTTGAAACTTTTCACGGCAACATCGGCCACAACCAGTCGGCCCCCGTCACCTGCAAAAACAACGTCAACATCAGCATCAAGGCTGCGTCCAACTAGCAAAGAAATCCCAACGCTGGTACGGCTGCCGTATGCTGAGAAAACGTTAAAATCGCTTTCCAGCACACGACAGTCGGCACCGCAAGTGAAGTGGGTTTCCTGCACTGCAGCAACATCTATACCGAGAGTTTTAAGTTCACCAAGCAAGCGCGTACACTTGCCCGGATCCCTCAATCCCCTCACATTCAAAGTAGCAAGGTTTAGAGCCATCAATCCCACTTACCTTACTCAGTGTCGACAACGGGCCGGAAATCCTTCGGGGTGAGGATGCCGACGGTCTGACGCAGGGATCCGGTGCCGAGCTCAGTGTTGACTCGGTCGTTCCTGGTAATTCCACCAACAACCATAGGGTACCGAAACTTTAGGGACCTATAGAAGGACGGGTAAACCAAAATCGGGACCCTGCCCGCGCAGAAGGGAAGCATTTTTTTTAACATTGAATTTTTGGTATCTGCCAACATTACGTCCGTCCGAATGGCATCGTCGATAAATTGCCATAGCTCTTTAGTCCGATTGCCAGCCGAACGGACGAATGTGGTTAACATAGGTGCGTCCTGGAATAAGTACGGGTTTGTAATATCCTTACTGTCCATAGTCTTGAATGACAGTAGAGGTTTTAAAGATTTTTTGACCACATGGTCCAAGTTCTGTGGTTGAAGAATGTCTTCACAAAAGTGAAATGCAGTCAGCGCACGTCGAACTTTGCTTGTAGCTGACCGTGACCGCTGCTTTTGAACAATGGGTAATGATGGTGCTGGGGGTGTGGTTTCTCGGGTTGCCGAATGGGACCGAATAAGTAGGTTGGGGGTTGTGACAGGTGAGAGTGAAGGGATTTTAGGGGAAAATGGGAAATCAGGAAGGTGAGCTGGGGTACTTTGTGGGGGAGGGATTATTTGAGCTGGTCTTTCTGGTCGAGTAATTTTTTCTTCCCCTTTGGCTGAGGCAAGGACGGTGTTTGGGACTGTGTCTGTGTTTCTGTTTAGGGTGGCTTTTTTATATGTTTTTCCCCCTTCTTCAATTATTGTGTCCCCACTATCCCTACGCCGTTTTAAATTCATGGAATAATCCATTTCTTCATCTTTTCCTCTATTTTCTTTAGTTTTTTCTTTAGTTTTTTCTTTGGCTTTCTTAGTTGTACTTGATGATGATGATGCTGTTTTGGTTGTTGTAGTAGTAGTAACAGCAGTGTCAGTAGGAATAGTAGTGGCCATTGTGTTTTGATTCTCCGTTGTTTTAACGGGGCTCTTCTTTTTTTCCGCCCCTTTGTACTTGGGTCCAGCCCTCTTCTTTGTCGGGGCTGTCCCCAGTTTTGGCTTTCGAGGTTTCATTTGGTTCGGCTACGGTCGCTGCTGCTGCTGTTGCTACTGTAGTCGTCGTATTTGTTGTTGTTTTTGCTGTGGTCTTTTGAGGGCAGGATTTTGAGAAGTGCCCCAGCTGCTTACAGTTCCAGCACTGGGGCTTCCTGCCCTCAACCACAACCGTCATAGCCCTGTCCTCGTATTCTATTACATGGGGTATGGCTGTGAAGCGCCCTCTGTCTAAGCACATGGTGAAGACGTAGTCACCATGCGCTGTCCCGTTGGTCGACTTGGCTTTTTCTATGTTCTCGATGTTGCCATACTTTATTAAGTAGGCCGCCAAGAACTCTTCATTAAGAGCAATGGGGACATTACACACGGTGATTTTGATTCTACACCTCCCCATGTACTCAGGCTGCAGCCGGAAATATTTAGAAGTGATATTTCCTCCGGCCAGCTTCGCCGCTTGTTCTTCTGATGGCAGCAGTACATCCCAGGTAGCAAAGCTGCGTCGGCAGTAATATTTTGCTGGGATGTCCGCTGCCCTTAACAATTCTTCAAAGGTATCCTTCTTGATACCAGCCAGCCTCCTGGTTCGTACATCTGTTATTACGAAAGAAATAGTTTTTGACTGGACTTCTTTTATAAGTTCGGGAATAGGATGAATCCTATTCCCTTCGAAATACTTTTCGTACTTTTCCCGGAATTTGGTATAATCTACCTGGGATTTCTGTGTTAGTTTTTCTTTCCAGGAGGCAGGCAATGATGGCACTCTCTGAGCGGGTTGTATTGTACTGGCCGTAGAAAGTGTTGGCCATTTATTTTCCGGCTATGAGGGGGGACTTAGGCCGTCAAAAATATCAGACGGTGAATGCGGTGGTGGAGATGTCGATTCTGCCATAGTTGCTTATTAGGCAACTAGGCGTGAAAAAACGAATGTTCTTGACGGTTTTTGGAGTGCGTGTAAAATATGGAAATTGTAGAAATGTTCGTTTTCAAAACAGAATTCAACAAATATCGAGTGTTGACCCTCCTCACAATCAAACAACAATAGTTTGAGGGGGGTCACAAAGCTTTAACAACGATAACAAATATGCAATAACAAATTTTAACAAATTTAACAATGATAATAACTCACTTTTCTGAAGTAGCAAAAAAACTCAGACAAAATCAAACGAAAAAATTCACCTGATGGTCTGCCCTGATATTAGTAGCTACTGCTGTATATGGCAAATGGACTAGTTCATTGTGTGGGAAAAGGTGGGTGATACCCAACAATTAAGTATTTATGTATAAAGAGGATTTGGCATTAAATAATCAACAATGGTTGATACGCCATAAAACCAAACCAAACCAAACGATCAAGACTCGTAAGTTTAGTGTCATACACAGGAAACTATTTTTGATGCGAGGATGTCCACCCCCCTGCAGGAGGTATTGTCAATGTTTTCTCAGCCCCATTTACAGGGCGTAAGCGACGTTTAGTTGTATAGTGAAGTTCTTATTATGTAAAATTTAGCACTTACAGATGCAAATCAGTTACTTTAGTCCTTACTGGTGTTCCATACTCGTGGCATTCTCAAAACCCATTTAAGTCATGACTGTCACATTGATCCATTGATTTTAACGGCATGTTAACCCACTGTGTATTATTTTATTCCTTATTATACGTTTATATTCACATTTTTTAAGTTTTAGTCAACGGTTATATGATACCATGTATTCTTATCTAATAAAAATAAATTGTAAACAAATCTTTTTGATTCATAGATGTTACTATACGAGGTACCATAACTCCGGATTAGAGTCAGCCTAGGAGTAATGACAATGATGAGAACTCGAGCCTTGAAAACCCCGTCAATTGTGCAGCATGACTACTGTTTACTTAAGATTGACTCATACTACGTGACCCAGGCTAGTGACTTTATGCCAACTTTTATTGTTTAATGACATAAAAAATTTTGAGGGTAATTTAATACCGAAGCCATCCTTGTAGAAGGACAGTAGTGATACTATTTACTTCATAGCTGAGGGATTAGGTGGCTCTTGCCTTTTCCGTGTGCTAGTTCAAAAGTGAATGTAATAGCGCGACTGGAGTTTGAAGTCAGTACGATATCACTGTCCATGCGTAATGGTTAGCAAGCTAGACTAGCAAACCTACACGGGTGAGTTCGAGTCTCATTGGGTGCCCCATTCATGTGGCCTTGTGCCACATCTAAGCAAAAAGCTTAGTAAATTACTACGAAATCACTGTCCAGCACTTTAGCCTTTACGCCATGGAGATAATGGCTAAAGGGCTTGATTGCGGCCTTGAAGTTAGCGAGTTCGAACTTCAGTCACGTTCTTACTTTCATTTTCAGACTCATACTCTTGGGAAAAGGACTAACCTCTCAGCAATGGCTTAAATAGTATCACTGCTGTTCTTCTCCAAATATTAGATTGGCATTAAATAACCCATAAAGTTTGACATGCCATTGAATAAAGAAACCAACTGACTAAGCTACGGGGACTCCCCTGTAGCTTTTGGCGGTGAAAGCCTGTCCAGAAGACCTTTGCTAATGAGTTCAATTCTCACCGGGTTCTCTATTCCTTGTTTTTTTTTTTTTTTTTTTTTTTTTTTTTGTTGAATCATGCAAAATCCCGAGAAAGTGACTTCAGTCTAAATTCAGGGATGCAATAATTGTCATTTGACTGACTGATGCTATGAAATTAGATTTTTTAGAAATCTCTTTGAAATTTGCTTCAATAGTAAACAGCTGGAATCTCATATCTGTCATAGAATTTAGTCAATTTCAATTATTAGCCTCCATTGTTGCACATGCTGAAAATCCTGCTCAGTTAGAAAAGAGATAATTACTTTAATAGACACTTTTTTCTGGTAACTGTGGATAGTATTCTTTTATAGTTGGCAATAGCATTGAAAGTGTCAATCATTAAAAGGCTACATCCAAAATGAGTTCAAAAGGTATCAAGACTGAAGCTGTATTTGCCAAGGGAGGAATTAACAATGAATGAAACATTAATTTGTTTTTGAAATAGACCCAATTGGCATTCAATCACCTATTGTAAAGCAAATCTGAAACATTTCTTTTCGTATGATGTGACGTAGTACCGCCGTTTTTTGTTTTTTCTTTATTTGTTTTTTTTTTTTTTCTTTACTACTCTGCACATCCTCACATTTTGGCCTTGAGATGAGTTTTCCGTTAAAGAAAAACCTGCTCGGGTCTAGGTCTAGAGTTTTATACTGCTTCTGGAATTCGTGCGACGAGAGTGAAACCTAAGAGAGAAAGAGATAGATCCGAAGAGTTCGTAAGTGCATACAGGGAATTGACGGTAAATCTCTTCATTTCGACCGTTAGCCGAAATTCTGCCCCGACATTTGAACATGGCTGTTTTTATAAACACATCTACTCGAGGTTGACAACTCACATCCGTTCAGCCACCAAAGTATTTTCCTTCTGGCTGGCGATCCCGGTACTTTTTGCTTCTGGGCTTTTATCGACTATTTCCGAAGCCTTATCTCTAGGTTATCTCATTCCTCATTTCAATGTGCCACGACCACCAGGTTAACTGACTTGTCAGCTTGTCATTCATTTCCTATTCCTGCAAGCCTGTGATATCTTTGTCTATTAAACTTTTAGTCATTAGGGCATCTGTTCTTTTAACAAAAAAATCCACTTGTTACATTGCAATGTACCGACAATGCAACAATTTAATACATGTTGCACTCAAATAGTTCTACATTGTGTCAAAAATGCTTTTCAAACAACTCTCAAACTCCTAATTCTATATGCTAGGAAGCTTTGTTGTATTTCTTTAAATGTCTTTCTCATCTTCTAAATTTTCCCAAGATATGAATTTTAAATTCTGTAAAATTTTCTTAGATTTAAGTCTTATATGAATTTTGCACTTGCACTAGAATATAAAAAAAATAAAGTCCTCCACTTAATCAAATCGTCCCCTTCAAATGAATAAATAGCATAAGAGTTCATTTATATAGATTTTAATAAATTTATTATATATATATATATATATATACGTGTGTGTGTGTGTGTGTTGGGCCGACCAAATAGAGAAGAATAAATATGGAATTACTCAGGTGATAAATGGAACGATAGGGATTTATTGACATGTCTACACTTTGATATCAGTTCTCTCCTTTTGTTGGGCAATTTATTTTCGGTATAATAAACAATACATAATCTTTTTCATGAATTGAATTACCATGACCAGAAGATCCGGCGTACACTTACGCACGACATGCGGAAACAATGGACAGCTAGTAATTCAATTAACAATTTAATTCCTCTATTTAAAAATGAAAATGTAGATCTATATTCTTTCCCTTGAAGTCATATTTCTAATCGTCTTGGGAACACGTGGCCTCTGTAAAGAGTACGTATGTAACTTGCAAGGCACATTGAGGTTAATCCTATTTACCAACCCCTCCACTCGGGCAGGATATGACACAAGGTCAGTTTTTAAGCGGAGTTTGACAGGTTTGAATTCAGAGTTTTCCTTCTCCTTGACTAGTTGCATCACCAAGGCTGAAGAACTCAGTCTGTCCTACTATTTGTCCATAGCTGGAGGGAGAATAATTGGATTCATACCTTTCCCAAAGGTATTAGTGCTATGTGAAATGCATTAAGTCTCGTCCAGGATTTGAACGCGTGTCGCCGTGTCCATTTCCTACGACGATAACCATTACACCACGGGCAATTACCAAGACTAGTTAATTTGGCGTCACTCGTGTGCGATATAGACTGGTAGCTCAGTCATAGAGTTTCAGTTCTTTGGTTGCTGGTTCGATCTCCAGTGACGGAGATCACGCTATACTCTATTGATGTGACCTAATAAGGTCGAAACAGCTGTCCAATATTTCCGTATGTCCTGCGTAAGTGTTCGCTGGATTTTCTGGTCATGGTAATTCAATTCACAATATAATTTCTCTACTTAAAAAAGAAAATGTACATATAATCTTTTCCAACAAGACTAACGGACAGCTAGAGTTCATTATTTTAATTCCCAGGTTTTATAGCCGCTTTGCTGTTGTAGAATCGACCACATTTTTTTCCAAACCACTCTAATTTGCTTTTATCTTTTTAACAATATATATATACATGTTTATGTTTATATATATATACACATATACAGAGAGAGAGAGAGAGAGAGAGACAGACAGACAGACAGACAGAACTGCAGCTTGATGTATATACATATATATGTGGGTGTGTATGTGTGATAGAGTGTCTTCTTTTTCACCTCTAACTCATTAGTAACTCGTGTAAGTCCATCTAAACACGTGGCAATGCATCACACATTAATTTTGTGCGGTTGCTTACTTTTCCCACTCTTTTGTCTGATGTGCACACGACACGAAACCTCTAATAACGAACTTCTAATCTTTATAATTTCATATTTCTCTTGGTTAATATATATATATATACTTTCTTAATAATAATAATAATAATAATAACATGATTCCATAGTAAAACCTAAAACGTGTTCGATTTTATAAAAGTAGGGTAATATATATATATATATATATATATATATATATATATATATAAGTATATATATATACTTTAAAATGAGTAGGTCAACGAAGAGATTTATATCTTTTTTGAAAATCATTTATTTAGTTCTTACGGGCGTTTCCACGTCGCTTGCTTTCTACAGAGAACTTCTAATGTTTTTGAGTTGTGGTATTAAGTTCACATAGCGGTCACTGTTTTCATGGGCTGGTTGTTTCATTTAATTTTGTGATATATTCTTTGTTGTTCTTTTACTACTTTTTCCTCCTTTTCTTTTTCTCCGAGTGCGTTTCCTGTTCTCACTTCTGTGTGCCTTATATATTTATTTCCTTAATT
Source organism: Sepioteuthis lessoniana (assembly GCA_963585895.1). NCBI lineage: Eukaryota > Metazoa > Mollusca > Cephalopoda > Myopsida > Loliginidae > Sepioteuthis > Sepioteuthis lessoniana. The sequence continues at coordinate 73,598,679 of OY757920.1, read as the reverse complement.
AGTCTTTGATATTTGATATGTTATAAAGTTGTTTTTTTTTGTTATCTAAATCAGGGTCGTGGTGTGCATTTGTGTGTATGCATTTTTCTGTGTGTATAACTGATAAACTATAGAGTTAATTGTTTTTTGTTCTTTTTTAATATGATTTAGAATTCAAGTGAAAATTACTTTTTTACTTTTTCCTCTTTGGGAGTGTGTGTTTTTCTATGTATTTGTTTCTGTCTCTGTGTGTGTATAGTTTATATTTTATTCAGTATTAGCTTGATTTTTCTGTGAAGAGTTTTTTCTTTTGTACTCTTGTTGTCTAAATTTTAACTGGTAACTACTTTTTATCTTTTACTATTATATATATATATATATATCATGTCTCAACCTTAACACGGATATCGCTGACCCTTTCTCACCACACTTCTCTAACGTCCATTGCTTCCGGCAGGTCTTCGGGGCTACATCCCGTATCGCCACAGAGCTGCTGTATGTAGGTTTTACCTGGTTGTCCCGTCTTTCCTCGTCCATGTGAAGGGGTCCACAGGAGTATTATATCACTTATGAGTTCGTTCTTACTTCTCCAGCAGTGTCCCGCATGTCTGGTTCGTCTAACTTTGATAGTTTTCGTGATGGGTGGTAAGTAGCCGTACAGCTGTTGATTTGTGGTGTGCTGCCTCCAGGACTTGCTCAATATTTCTTCCAGGATTCTTGTGTAGTTGCCCTCAAGCTTTTTCTCCATCCATTTAGTCAGCGACCATGTAGTGCATCCATACAGTAGTATCGCTACGACCGCTGCTTGGAAGAAAGTGCGTTTCATTTTATCGGACATGTTTAACTTCCATATGACCTATAGCCTATCAATCGCTGTCTCAACGTTTGCTAGTCATGTGTTGATGTCTATCTCAGTTGATGAGACACTGCTTCCTATATATATATATATATATGTGTGTGTGTGTGTATATATATACATATATGTGTGTGTGTGTGTGTGTGTACTTGCATAGTTTACGTTTTATTCAGTGAGGGCTTGAATTTTTCTTTGAAGTTTTTTTTTTATCTTTAAAGTGATGTGTAGTCTTTTGTTCGATATAGGGGCAAATTTCTGAATTTTTCTTTGCTAGATTCGAATAGGTCTTTAGATACATTTAATTTTCAACTTGTATTTTAATGTTGTTTTTGTTGAATGATATAATGGTATCGAGAACTTCTTTACATTTGTTACATTCGATGTAGATTTTGTTTTTTTTTATATGCAGCTTATATCTTTATTTAGTGTGAATTTTGTGTTCGGATTTTTGAATGTATAGTATTTTCCTTCAATAATTATATCACATACTTCACATCTTTGGTTTTTTTTTTTTTTTGCGTTTAGTTACTCCTTGTGTTATGTTTTCCCCGAATGTAGAAGAGATGAATATTTTTTAAAGATTTTGGGTTGTCTTTGGCTTTTTATGAATTTTGTTGTATCTTGTATTTCTTTGATTTTGTCATTGTTTTAAAGTTCTTCTAGATTATTTAAATGTTTTCTGGGAATAGTTCTGGTTTTCTTTTTTTTATAGGTTGCGAGGTATGCAAGGGGGTTTTCGTTGTTATGCTTTTTCAGATTTTGTAAGTTTTTTCGTTTGTTTTTTTGGTTTTTTTTTGTGGTAATTTTTTCTGCAAATTGGCCCAGCGGTTAGAGTGTTCGCCAATGGCCCGGGAGACCTGGGTTCAATCCCAGGTCGAGTCATACCAAAGACTTTAAAAATGGAACTTGATACCACCTTGCTTAACACTCAGCATTATAAGGTACGGTTCAAGGGTAAAGTGGAGCAATCCAGGGAATGGAGTAGCGCCCTCCCCTACACCTTGGTGTAGTAGCTATCGAAAAAGGATCCTTCGGGTCACCCTCGACTATGGTCGCTAACTTTACTTACTTATTTATCAGTGCTGTTGGGTATTATCTCTGGTGGAGGGTTGTGTGTATTTTTTTTTAAGGCGAGTTTTTCCAAGGTTTTATTAATGATTATAGTGCATATTCTACGCGCCAGGGTGTAAGGAATCGATTTTAAGCAGTTTTGTGGGTGGTGACTACTGAAGTGGAAGTATTGTTGGGTGTCTGTGATGATTTGGCCATTTTCATTTTTTATGAGGACATGTAAATATATATATTAATGACTTATAATTCCTGAGCTGACGTGGTTCGCCCGTAGGTTGAGCGGTATGATACTTATTCTAGCGTAAAGTTGGGCGGGTTTCGATCAGAGCTTCAAGCGTCCTACGTGTCAAGCCACGCTGAAGAGTTGTGATACAACGAAACACTCTGTCTATGGATGACAATATATATATATATATATATATATATATATATATACAAATATTACAGAATGAAAAAGTTTTTCTATAATTAGAAAAAATGTCATTCTATTCTTGGCTGAACCCGAATCACTGCAGCACCTCTTCGAAAATAGTACATGGCAAATAGTCGATAAAAAAAAACAAACTTTAAGTTACCTTGAAATTAATAAATTTTCATCTTCAGTGGTGCCAAATCAAAATTTTCTAAGTTGCTTAAAGCACAAGGACGTAAAAATTAGGGTAAAATCTAGGGGAACATTACAATGAAGCACTTTTTTTTTTTGTAAAATTAAACATATTTTTGCACGGCTGATACTAATAAGGACTTTTATTTCAACATCGTTGGATGTTTATAGTTATTGCTCTGTGTCTCGGCGATTGTTTTAGGATTTTGTGATTCGAATATTCTAATTAAATGATTAATATCAAAAGATGTTGGCCTTATTTTGGTGAAACCACTTTTTTGGTTTCTGTTTCTGAAAAATCAGCGCCCAAATAAAAAGAAAAAGCAGTTCTTCTCCTATCAATAACCATTGGATTAAATAACAAAAATATTTCAGCAAATTAAAATAATCTCTCTAAAGAAATTTTGAATAAAGATGTTTTCGCTTGGCTTACAAGTAGGATTTCTTTTTAATACGCCAATTGTTGTGTTTTTGATGAAAAAAAAATGAAACAAAAGCCCAGACTCCATTTTATCTGAAACAAAAAAAAAATGTTTTTGTTTTAACTTTAATGTCAATTTTAGTCTTTTTAAAGATTTTTGAATAATCACAGTAAATAATCTGTCAGTCACTGTCTCTACCCACCTCATACATCTCTCTCTCTCTCTCTCTCTCTCTCTCTCTCTCTCTCTCTCTCTCTCTCTCTCGTTTTTAAAAGAAAGTATTTTTGTCCTCAAAACATTGCTTTGTTTGAATTAATAATTTCATTTTACTATTTCTAGTTAGCGTTTAAATGAGCCATTCTAATTTTCTGAAAGAATTCGATCGTCATTGATATGGCCGATTCAATTTAAATACTTGTCGAAAACAAAGAACGGGAGATTAATGCTACCTCTTTTTTATACGATCTCATATTATGAATGAATTTTTCTGACTTTGAAAACCGAATGCAACTCTTTCGTCAATATCTGGTAGTTTTCCACTTGTTTTTGCTAGCTACCTTGGATATTTGAACACTTAAGCAATGATGTTTTTTTATGGGCGAATATATATTAGAAATATACAACCCAAACTTAATAGAATTAATTTTTAAATGACTGCTAATGTACTTATATGTTTTCAGCTACTGACGCTATTTATAGAAATAAAAAAAATTTAAAAAAACACGACACAATACACCAGCATAAATGCTCATTCTTACATAACTTTTGTAATACATCCTACACTGATGATGGTCAGAGGTTGGACAGAAAGTACTTGGGAAATAAGTAATTTTGCAAGGTATATCAACCAATTCCCGTCGAATATCATAGGATTGATAGGGCAACTTGAATGGATTAAGAACAATATGAAGACAAAAATGTCTACAATGTTCAATCAAATATGTATCAATGATGAATTTCTGCCAATATATATATATATATATATATATATATATATATATATATATATATATATATATGTACATTCAATAAGTTTCCAGACTTTTTTGTACAGGCATTTAAAATTGTCGGGGACTTGTAAGAATTCAGTATGTTATTGCGCTACATCTTATGAGATGACTGACCAATTTTTATGATTACCATTTCAAAGGAACAGCTACAGCAGGAATTGGAATCATCATCTGACCCTCTTTCGCCATTTCTCCCTATCATTCATCGCCTCTGGCAGGTCTTCAGAGTTACATCCTGTGTCCTCACATAGCTGCTGTATGTAAGTTCGAGCTGGTCGTCCTGCTTTTGCTTGGCTATATGTGGGGGTCCATAGGAGTACATCACTTATGAGCTTGTCCTTGCTTCTCCAGCAGTGTACTGCGTGTCTGGTTCGTCTAACTTGTATAGTTTTCGTGATGGGAGTCAAGTGGCCGTATAGTTGGTGTCTTGTGGGGTGTTGTCGCTAGGACTTGTTCAATATTGCTCTCAACATTCTTGTGTAATCGCCGTCTAACTTCTTCTCCAGCCGTTTAGTTAGCGTCCATGTAGTGCATCCATATAGCAGTATCGATACAACAGCTGCCTGGAAGAAACTGCGTTTCAGTTTATCGGTCAGGTCTGATTTCCATATGATCGAGAGCCTATCGATAGCTGTCCATCCTTTCCTTAGTCGTGTGTCGATGTCTTTTTCGGTTGATGAGACGCTACTTCCTAGGTAGGTGAATTTGTCGACTAGTTTCAGAGAGGCTCCGTCTAGTGTGGTAATGTTGCCCGTTTGGTTGTAACACATATATTCAGTTTTGTGTGCATTGACATGGAGTCCAATGCCTGCTGCGGCTCGTTCCAAACTATGCAGTCGTGTCTCTGCTTGATTAGTCGTATTCGCCAGTAACGCCAAGTCATCAGCGTAGTCGGCGTCTGTGATTGTTTTTGTGGGGTATCTTCTGCTTCTTTTCTTAGTCAGCTCGAAGCCATTTTCTCTGATTTTGTCGATCGAAGTTCTAAGCACGTAGTCTAGACAGATGATAAAGAGGTATGGGGCGTGCGTGTCTCCTTGTAGTACTCCTGCAACAATGTCGATGTATTCCGTGTCTCCATCCGGTGAACGTACTTTCACTTTGGTGTTTCTGTAGAGAATCATTATTGCTGCTACGGTTTCTTTTGGTAGGCCATATGCTAGTAGGATTTGTTCCATCTTCCCTCTGTGGATGGAATCGAAGGCCTTGGTAAAGTCGACAAATAGTAATGTCGCCTGAAGGTTTTTTGCCCGAACGCCTTCAAGGATTCTACGGATGGTCAATATTTGTGAGGTTGTGGATCTATTTCTCCGGAAGCCATTTTCATTTTTCCTAAGGATGTTGTCTATTTTGGGTTCTATGCGGTTTCGTAGTAGGGCATTGTAGATTTTGGTTGCTATGGATGTAAGTGTTATCCCTCGGTAGTTCTTGGCTAATCCGAGGTCGCCTTTTTTAGGGAAAGTAAGGGTGCATCCCTTCATCCATCTTTCTATCCTATTTTGACTATAGACTGCGTTGCATTGTCGGAGCAGTATGTCGTCGAATTGTCTAGTTTTCCACATTTCTGGGGGGATCTCGTCCAGCCCTGCAGCTTTCCTATTTTTAATTTTTCTAAGAACCGAGTCGAGTTCTTCTTTGGTGAATTGGAATACACCCTACTAAAGCCTGATTGTCAAAGCTGGTGAATTTCATTAATGCAATCTGAATGTGAGGACACTTTAGAAGAATGATATGCAATAAAATTCTGTTTTAAACATGAAAAAAATGCCACAGAAACGTATGGAATGCTTCAGACTGCTTTTGGAGCATCTTGCATGAATTGAGCATCAATTTTTGAGTGGCATAAGAGATTTAAGGAAGACAGGGAGTCTGTGAGGGATGATGAGAGGTGTGGGAGGAGTAAGGAAGTCAATATACCAGAGTTGATTGGCCAAAGGGTTGGGGTTAGGGTTAGAGTTACTATCTTGAGGTTTTAAGGGAGTTCAGGAAGAGATTCCATTAGAAGAGGTTAGCACTCTTTAAATTGGGTATGTGGCATTTCCACCAGAACAATGCACCAGTCCACAACTCTATCCTTGTCACAGTATTTGACCAAGATTGGCATCCAGACAGTTCCTCTGCCTCCCTTTAGTCCAGACATTGCTCCCTGTGACTTTTGGTTATTCCCTAAGCTCATAGGCTGTCTTTATAAGACAATTGAGTAGATGAAAGAGGCTGTGACGAAGGTCATTGACACGCTCACACAAGAGGCCTTCCAGGGGCCTTCCAGAAGTTGTTTGAACGGTACAAAAAGTGCGTTGCAGCCGGAGGAGATTACTTCGAAGGGGAGTAGAGTTTCATGTGTGTACTATCAATAAAAGTGCCCATACGAAAAAATTCTGGAAACTTATTTAATGATCCTCGTATATATATATATATATATATATATATATATATATATATATAATTGTACAAAAAAAATCAACCAACTGTCATATGGCTATTATAAATTGATTTCAGCTGGCCACTCATAAGAACAATCAACTTCTTTTAATAGCCATTACACAATGGAAAGAAAAAATTTAAAAATGTTTTAAATGTATTTTTACACATTTAAGAAAGAAAGAAAGAGAGAAAGAAAGAAAGAAAGAGGGGAACAGAAAGATATTGGCTTGAAATTGGTGTCAAAATCGGATATAATATCATCTCGTGTCATGTATCCTTATTTACCAAATGAACAAAAAAAAAATTAACAGGGCTCACAGAAGGTTCAGCTGTTAAACTATTGTCAATAAACTAACCTATTTTATTTTAAGGAAAATCCCTCAACTTATTAATTTATTCAGGAAAATGTGGCCATAAACTTTAAAACAAATATCAAAGTTGAAAGCCCAGCTGAAATACATTTATAATGGCTATATGAAGTTTATTGAATTTTTTTTCAATTATATAAATTTTCTCTGTATGAAATTTATAGATTTACATATTTATTGTCATACATAGAGCACTTCTGGAGATTTATAAAAAAAAACCTCTCATATGTTTTCTTATTGAATTATTCCCAACTCTTCTTCTTTGGATATTTTATGTACATATACATATATATATATATATATATATATATATATAGAGAGAGAGAGAGAGAGAAAGAGAGAGAGAGAGAGAGAGAGAGAAAGAACTGTGTTTGGTACCATGTTTATCTTCTTTAATGGATTCAATCAGGCAATGAGCCGGTATATGGAAGGAAATAACAGAAATAAATCCGAGAGTATAAAGAAAAAAGAAAAACAGAGTAATCCGTAAGTGATGAATTTATTATGATGGAAAGTCAACATTAAAACCTTTTGGTTTTAATAAACCTTCATCAGGACTTTAACATGGTGAAAAATGTTGCTTGAACAGCAATGTGTGTTTTATTTCAATAAAATATCCATTGCAGTTCAAGCAACATTTTTCCCTATCTTCAAGACCTGATGGCCGATTCAATGTAAATACTTATCGAAAAGCAACAGCGGAAGATTAACGTTTACCTCATTTTTATACGATCTCATATTATAAATGAATTTTTCTTACTTTGAAAACGTTTCCTTGAAGTCCTCGCAAAGGTTTATTAAAACCGACGCATTTTAACTTTGAATTACCATGGTTATAGATTTGTCACTTTTATAATACTTTGTTTATATATATATATATATATATATATATATATATATATGAGAGAGAGAATTAGATTAGCATTAATTATATCCAAAATCACTATTCTCTCATTTCTATCAAAATCCGTTGACTGATAATAATTATTGCATATTAAAAATTGCAAAAAAAATACTGTTCAATAATAATGATAATAATGAAATTACAGTGATTAGCAAATGTACGACCACTTACCTCCTATCCCACAAACAATTAAAGAAAGTCAAAAAAGACTATGGCAGCATTGCTAGGGAAGTAAGGAAGAACTCAAAACGACGTTCTCTTATAGACTTCGACACTTTTGACGCATCAGTGTTGGCCGACCAACAAGGACTTACATACATCATCTCAGTGTGGATACTGGATGCAGTCTAGAGAACCTGTCATGAGATGTGGACAATATTAATAGGTGGGGAGAGAATCAGAGAACACTATTATCACGACTTTATATATATATGTATATACATATATATATATATATATATATATATATATATATATATTCATTCATCTGAATGTTCCTTTAAAAAGAAAGATGAGGAAGCTGGATGGTTGGCTGGTCGGTTGGTTGGTTGCGTTTTATTTAATACCAAATCATGTTTACACATATATTCAATATATATGATTTGTAACACATTTTGTAGATAAGATTTTTAAACGAGCCTAAGCTTATTTTTGTTTGCACACAGTTAAATGGTTCCAAGAATTTTTATTTACTATTAATTATTCGTTTGCAAATAGTTTCAGATATGGATATATAAGAATCACAAGTTAGTATCAATCATTTGCTTGTGCATAGTTTGTTGGTAACTTAATTTTTGAATGAGTTAGAGCTAATTCGTTTGCACAAAAGGATTGCTATGGTTTCTACAAAGTTTAATGGTTTCAATTATTGCTATCCAACACAATCAATTCTATTCAATGTTAATCATTTGTTTGATGACAGGGAAATGGTTACAAGTATTGCAAATAAAACTCATTATTCGATTCAACAGTATTCATGCATTAGCACTCAGTCAAGTATTTCCAATAATAGTTATGTATCTCTAACAATTAAATAAAACATCAGTCATTTGTTTGCCCTCTTTTTAAATGTTAAAAAGTTCTATTTGATCCATAGATAGGACCCTATCAAGTGTTACCACACCAGGCCAGTGTGGACCTTGGTGTAATGGCAATGAAGAGGTAATTCACATTCCCCAAATCTCCAGCATTACAATAGCCTGACCATCAGATTGTTTAGTGCCATATGCAGTATACCCGTTTGGGGATGGGGGTCTGACCCCTCTGCAGAGATGCAATCGGTGTATTTGACACCCCTCAGCCGACTGCCATAAAAGACAAGGGATAATGAATTTTAAAAAAATGTTTTATTGCTTACTTCAGAGATGACGGCTGAGGCACTCTTTCATTGCTGTTCCTATCAGGTCCACTCTGATCTTGAGTGGTATAACCTGTTAGGGTCCCATCTATTTGTCAGATGGATCTGTTTCAAAATTATTTGTAGAAGATAGAGATACCGATGCTGTCTTCCTCCTGTACAACAAGGAACTGATCAGAGCTCCTACTGACGTTACATATAGAGATTTTATTACGTATCTCCACAATATAATGGATATATAAGAAACTATAGCACTAAACCAGCCTGCAATTTTCTCATAAAATATCCGCAACACATTCAAGAAGTGGGAAAACTCGGAAAACCTTACTAAGTCAATTTATGGTGGTTTATTTTGGAAGACCAGGGAAAGAAGTAGCTTTCTCCCCTTACACATCTGGTATACCTATTGAAAAGTGAGCCTTCGGGTAACCCTCGACTACGGTCGCTAATTTACTTTATTTTGGAAGAGATGCGTATAGTTTAGTGTGATTGGTTGTATAGTCGGTTGGTTTTATGGTATACTAAACTTTGGTGGATTTTTGGTGCCGGTCAGTTATTTCTTTTGTTTTTTTGTTTCTTTGGGTTTGTTTTTTTTTTTTGCAATTTCGTTTCTTCTAACTAATAATACCATGTAAACAATTATACCTTCAAATGATAATACGGTTTCAAGTATTACGATCTGATACAAATTATTTGTAGACAATTATATGATACTAAGTTTTCCCATCTAATATTAATTTCCCGGCAAATATATTGTTTTGGGGAACTATTACTATTCAATACTGATAAGAATTTGTTTCCACGCAGTTATATGATTCCAAGTCTTATCATAAAGCCATAATAATCTACAAATATATCGACTTGATCTATCGATGGAAACCTATCAATTAAGATCATTATGGGTTAGTTTAAACCTGGGAGAAAAAAAAAACAATGAAGAAGTGATGCCACAGACATAATTGTTTCAAAACTATAGACTCACAAGTAGATGTAATTTAGTGTCATCCACGGCACCCTTTGTGTAGGCTTTTACCTCTCGGAAGTAGACAGAGTCGACGTAATCTCGTTACACGAGTGGTAAAGAATTATATTTGTTTTTTAAAACAGTGAAACGGGCCATACCTAACTCAAAAAGATAGGTTTATGAAACCCAAAATAATCATTAAAAATTATCCAAACGTACCGTTCGACGAATCATTTCTCTGTTAATTACTAAGTTAATTACTAATATAGCAAGACGCAAAACTAACCCGGAAGAAAGTAGTATAGAGAGGCTGTCTTATTGGACATTGTCAATCTGTCTAGAAAATCAAAATTCAAAATTTTAGCTTTCAGTTAAGTTTGAACCGCAACAACTAAAACCGATGTCATAAACGTCACTTATTCAATCAAGTGCTGTGTCTCCTTGTCGCCCTATCGAACAAAGAAATTATTTCATTCCTTGCATCAGACGAAAGGAAAAATATATCATTCTAATCGATTAATTATTCAGTCCATAATGTATTGAACATTCAGGTTCGATGACAGACACCGAGAAAACTGATCGATATATGTTGAATAATGCTTTTCGATCTAAACCAAAAAAGTGTTATGGGGTCAATTTTTTGTATTCTGTGGATAAGTTGTTGTTTTTTTTGTGGGGCGGGGTTGTTTTTTAAAACATTGTTGTTGTCTTTCTTTATATTCTTTTTTTTTTTTGTAGGGGACGGTTACAGTATTGAATTTTTTCAGGAAAATAACTTTCTGAATTTTAATTTCAGTTCGCCAACACTTGGTAGTAATACTCTCCAGTTTTCCTTTGCTCTGTTCATCAACTTGATTATTTACTCGGAGATTCTAAACATTTCAAGTATCTTGTTATTAATGGTTATAAACTCGTGTTGTACGCTTTCCTTAAGTCTATTCATGCCCTGGCTATACGGCTGAATTCATCCTCTTTCTTTTTACCTCATTTATAACATGATGATCTATATACAATAGCGCAGGTCTATTTCATGTCTGTCATTTCTGTGCCGCAACCTTTCTGTTCTTCAGGAAGCAATCTGCGGCTGTGAAGCTAGTGATATATTTCTTTTCCTATTTCTGGTGTGAGGATTTTCACAACTCTGGGAGACATGTCATTGGTCTTTATTTGCTCAAACTCTTTCTTTTATGGGTTATTTCTGAATTGGTGTACATTTTCCATTTGTTATCCGTTCAGTTATTTTGTCTTCTAGTAGGCATTCGTGCTGTTGTTGTGCTAATCTGTCGTGGATAGACGTGAATTGTGTAAACCAGGATTGATTTATTAATTATTTTCTGTTTTCTAATGATGAAAAGCCTTAAATACTCTGTGTTTTCTTAGGAGTAATAGCAAGCTGATTTCGTTTAAAGAAAATGTACACCGACTTGGTGTCTCCAACACATGTTGTATATAAGATTAGCATATCACCTAGTGCGCGTGGCTTAGAATGAGCTGACTGTATCCCCCGCTGAAAGATATGACCTCTATCCACAAAAAAAGGAAGTTCTGGGTATTATTCTAATCGTGGAGGTGCCCGTGGTGTAATGGTTATCGTCGTAGGAAATGGACACGGCGACACGAGTCGAAATCCTGGACGAGACTGATTGCTTTTCAAATAGCACAAATACCTTTGGGAAAGGTATGAATCCAATTATTCTCCCTTCAGCTATGAGTAAATAGTAAGAAAGGCTGGGTTCATCAGCCTTGGTGAGGCAACTAGTCTAGGAGAAGGAAAACTCTGAATTCAAACCTGTTAAACTCCGCTTAAAAACTGACGTTGTGTCATATCCTGCCCGAGCGGAGGGGTTGGGTAAATAGGATTATTCTAAATTTTCTTTGATGATGAAGCTCACTTTAGAGCGCATGGAGCATCCATTCATTACTTTTTTCAAGAAAAACAATTGAGATGGTTCCTTTCATGTCACAGAAAACAGGATTAAGGATTAATTGACCGTGTATTTCCGCTCCATGAACTCTCATTTTGGCTTGAACTTTTAGGGCAAATCCATAGTTAGTCCATTTGTAAACATAAAAAGTAAAATTGGTGACCGTAGTCAAAGGTGACCAGAAGGCTCCCTTTTCAATAGCTACTACACCGAGATCTAGGGGGCGCTACTCATTTCCCTTGATAACTCCACTTTACTTTGGATCCGTACCTTATAAAATAGAGTGATAAGCAAGGCTTCATCAGGTACCATTTTTAAATCTTTCGTATGACTCCACCTGGGATTAAACCCCGGTGTCCCAGATCATTAGCAAACACTCTGGATTAAAATATGCTTCTCCTTACTCTTCACACATTCAACGGTAAATTTCGCATGGTTTGAACTTTTCAACCGCCATCAATTTCATAACAGAACTCTGTTTTATTAGCGTCTATTTTAAAAAGCCTAAAAGCATATATTCTTGATCGTTTGAAAATTTTTGCAGCGAAAACAATTCGAAAAAATGCAAAGTTAGCATTTACAAAAAAAAAAAAAAATTCTAAAAAAAATATCACTTATTTATTGGCCCAATGAGTTGAGTGTTTGCCAATGGTCCTTGAGACCGGGGTTCCATCGAAGGTTGAGTCATACCTAAGACCCAAAAAATAGTACTTGATGCTGTCTAGTTTAACACTCAGCGCTATTAGGTTAGGATCAAGGGTAAAGTGGAGCAATCCAAGGAAAGGAGTAGCACTCTCCCCTACATCTCGGTGTAGTAGCTATTGAAAAGAGAGCCTTCGGGTCATCCTTTACTAAGATCACCAACTTACTGATTGAATAACCCTCATATATATATATATATATATATATATACACGCACGCATATATATATATATATATACTGAGAAAGAGAGAGTTTATTTTATTCGATGATGTTAAATTAATTATCTTCTAATTTTATGTATTATTGTTATTATTTTAGGAGATGCTTGTGGTGTAACAGTTATCGTCATAGGTAAAAGACAGGGTGACCCGGGTTGAAATCCTGGATGTGACACATAGCGCTAATACCTTTCGGATGAATTATGTATCCAACAATTCACTCTCCGGCTATGGATAACTCGCAGTACAAAGTGGAATCTTTAATTGTGGCATACCAACTGCTCGTTTTAATTCAAACCTGTTAAACTCCGCTTAAATATTGGCCTTGTGTCACATCCTGCTCGCGAGTAAGGGTTGAGTAAACACACACACAGATATATATATATATATATATATATATATATATATATATATATAAACTACTTCCTTTTTAAACGTTTTAGTCCTAAAACTCATTGGATATTCACGAAGATTTTCTGTCTTACCTACTAATTTTGAATTTGACTAAACGCAGTTCACGTATATTTTCATATCTCAAGGATCTTTAAATACGTTGATTGGTTTTTCGTTGATAGATTACATGATTGAACTTGATTTGCCGAAAAGCAATATCTCCGGCAAAGTTCTACATAACCACGAGCGCGCACTGAGAGAAAGACGCGCGAAAACTTTCCGTCGCATTGCTCTAGTCCAATCAGCATTCAGTCTTTTATGCGTTGTTTGCCTTTCATTCAACCTGCACACAACAGCCATTATCTCTTTTGGGAATGGAAATTGGCGCCTTTTCACCGAAGCCACGTATATCTGGAAATTGAGAAAAGAAAGCAATGATATCTCATCTATTTGTACAATTTTAATCTCTTTGAGCAAATAATTCGGATCTTAAAAGATTATAGCGACCCTTTCATGGAACCAACAAATAGCGTTTCTATTCTAATCTTTTAGGGTTTTTGGGGGTTTTTTTTTCGTTTTATCTTTCGTTTATATTTTTTGTTTTGAAACCTTTTTGGACTTAATCAACACTGACTTTTTTTTTCTTAGACTCTAGACTTCAATATTGACAATTTTACATTTTCTTTGCTTTTTTTTCTGGGAATTTCTTTCTTTTCTACAATTTGTTTTGTCAGTTCGTTTACCTTCTCTTTCAGCAATTTTTTCTTTCTTTATGTGTAGCACAGTACTCTCCCTTTCTCTCTCCCTCCTCTCTCTCTCTCTAACTAAAACGCTACCCAAGACAATAAAGGAGTCACAGACAGACAGACAGACACATTCACAGACCTTTCTCAGTAACAAATCTTGGAACAATGTTTCTGCGATGAATTTGTTCGAAAAGAAAGAATTTCATTTCCTTTGGACAAATACGAACACTATGAGTCCTTGATTACTTCGTCTTTGTTGAGTTTAATGGTAACGCTTCTACGGTTTCAGAGACGGAAGCGACGAGTGAAAGAAGAATTTCACAGCGTGAATGGCGGGAATAAGAGATTGATATTTAACTTGAGTTGACCTCACAACAGCTTGCCATAATGCAATAACAATATTTCAATCAGGCTAGGAATACGAGACACAGGTTGTCCCATGCCCTTCAGACTGCACTCAAACGGCTTCAGTTTTCCCTTCGATCTAGCGTTTCATCGCAGTGTTTATATAGTCAATCTTTTTCATCTCATTGCTCTCTATGTCTCGGTCTCTGTATCTATCTATCTATCTATCTATCTATCTATCTATCTATCTATCTATCTCCTTCACTAAAGTCTTTCTCCTTTTCTATTCAGTCGGCTCTGTATTTTCTCTCTTTCCTTTTCACTCCTTATTTTCTGTTCACTCCTTCCTCTCTCCCTTCTCTTTTTTTCTCTCCTTCTCTCTTTGTCTTTTCTCTTTTTCTCACCTTCTCTCTTCGTCTTTTCTCTTTTATCTCTTTTTTTTTTTCTTTCGTGTCTTTTTTCAGCCTCTCGTCTTCTTTAAGCTTGTTTTATCAGCTTTTATCTCTCTCTTTCCTTTTCTTTCTCTATTTATTTTCGTCCTTTATATATATATATATATATATATATATATATATATATATATATATATATATATATATATATATCTTCTCTTTCTTTTCTCTCCTCTATTTCTTTTCATCCTTTTATCTCTTTCTCTACTTTTCTCTTTCTTTTTCTCTCCTTCTCTATTTATTTTCGTTCTTTGATCTCACACTACCTCTCTCTCCCCCCCCTCTCTCTCTCTCTCTCTCTCTCTCTCAGTCTTTACTTTTTCCTTTTCTCTTGTTTTCACTCTATAATCTCACTCTTTCTCTTCCTATTTGCTCTTTTATCTATCTTTTCTCTCTGACCTTTCTCTCCTTCTCTATTATTTTCGCTCATTTCTCTCTCTCACTCTCTCTCTCTCTCTCTCTCTCTCTCTCTCTCTCTCTTCCTTTTTCAGTATCTCTTTTCTATTTCTTCCTTTCTCCTACTCTATTTTCGCTCATTTATTTCTCTCTCTCTCTCTCTCTCTCTCTCTCTCTCTCTCTCTGTCTTTTCTTTTATCTGTTCTAATTTTCGCTCATTTTTTCTGTCATTCTCTATTCGTTTCACTCTTTTATCTCTCTTCTCTCTTTTTTTTCCTTCTCCTAAGTCTCTTTCTCTCCTCTCTTTCCTTTTCTCTCTTTCTTTTCTCTCTTTTATCTCTTTTTCTCTACTCTCTTTCCTTTTCTCCGCTCCCCTATTTCTTTTCTCTCTTTTTCATTTTCCCCTTCTCGATTTCTTTTGACAATCTTCCTCTTTTCTCTTTTTCCTATTCCATCTTTCTCTATTTCTTTTCGCTCTTTCATATTTTTTCTCTTCTTTATTTCTTTTTCCTCCTTTTTTTCCCTTTCTTTCTTTATCTCCTTTTCTATTTCTTTTAGCTCTTTCCCCCCTCCCTCTCTCTCACTGACCTCTATCTTTTATTCTTTTTCTCTATTTCTTTTCGCTCTTTTATATCTTTCTCTCCTTTATTTCTTTTTCCTCCTTTTTTCTCTTTCTCCTTTTCTCTCCATTTCTATTTCTTTTAGTTCTCCCCCCCTCTCTCTCTCTCTCTGTCTTTTTCTCTCTCTCTCTCTCACTGACCTCTATCTTTTGCTCTTTTTCTCTATTTCTTTTCGCTCTTTTGTCTCTTTTTCTTTTCTGGTTTCTTTTTTCTCTCTTTCTCTATTTCTTTCTTTTGCTTTTTTCTTTCACTTCACTCTTTCTTTTCTCTATATTGTTTTGCTCTGTTACATAAACATATATATAACTCCTCTCCTTCTTTTTCTCTCCTTCTCTATTTCTCTCGCTCTTTTATACCTTTCTTTCTTTCTCTCTTCTATATTTTCTTCATTTCTTTCTGCTCTTTTATCATTTTCTTCTATTTCCTTTTCTCTCCTTCTCTATTTCTTTTCTTTCTTCTTTCTTTCTTTTATTTTTTCCTCTTATTTTCTATTTCTTTTCAAATTTTTATCTCTCTACTCTCTCTTTCTCTCTTTTCACTTCATTTTCTCCCTTTTACCTCGTTTATTTTTCTACATTATTCTTTCTTTTTTTCTCTCACTTTTCACAAATGTCTGTATTCTCTTCTTCTTCTTCTTCTTCTTCTTCTTCTTCTTCTTCTTCTTCTTCTTCTTCTTCTTCTTCTTCTTCTTCTTCTTCTTCTTCTTCTCTAGTAATCTTCCCATTTTTCCTTTCTAGTCTCCTCTCTCTTTTCGTTAGTGTATCTCACTTTTCACTTTTCTTTCTTTCCATTTCTGTTCTCTTCTTTCTTTCTCTCCATTTACAGTTTTCATTCTATTTTATCATTTGTCGTCCTTTTCCCCTCTCTCTTCAGTTCTTCCTTCTTTGTCTCTCCTTTGCTTTCAGTCCTATCTCACTTACTTCATTCTTTCGTCTCTCTCTCTCTCTCTCTCTCTCTCTCGCTTTCTCTCTTTTACACACACACACACACACATACTCTCTTCTTTATTCGCTTTTTCACTATCCCCCTCTCTATCTATTTCTCTTCTCCTCTTTTCAGTCTAATCTCTCTTATTTCATCCCCCCTCTCTCTCTGTCTCTGACCCTCTCGCTTACTCTTTTTGTTCTTTCTCTCTTCCCCCACCCCCTCTCTCTCATATAATTTTTATCACTCTCTTCATCCCTTATCTTTTCATTCTTCTCCTTCTCTCTTTAAAATTTTCAGTTTATTCTCTCTCTCTCTCTCTCTCTCTCTCTCTGTCTTTCTCTCTCTCTCACTTTCGATTCTTTATTTTTTCTTTTAACTCTTTTTTTTTCTTTTTTTTCTTTCTTTCTTTTAATGCTTTTTCGTTTCTTTTTTCGTTTTTCTTTATTTTTTTTGTTTGACCTATCTCATTTAAAGTTTTCTTTTTTTTTTCTCACTTTCCTTTTATTTTATGCCTTTTTTATTTATCCTTTCTTTTCCTTTCGTTCTTACATTGTGTTCTCTTAACGAACACGCTTTCTTTTTTAAGCATAAGTTTTTCAATCTTAAAGAAATAACACGCGAAATTAAAGATCTAAATTAGTCTATCAATGGTTATTAAGTATTTGCATGTATACATTTGTTTGGTTAGTCTCTTTAATGACGTATCAATCTTTGAGGGTTATTTATAGCTAAATCTATCTGTATAGAAAAACAGTAGTGGTACTATTTAACCCATAGTTAGGGGATAAAGAAGTTCATGGGCTTCCCAAAGGTATTCATCCAAAAGCGAACGTGATTGCGCGACTTGAGTTCGAACTCGCTCACTAAAATATCGTTACTCCTCAGGTCACTAGGTTTTACTTGAGAAGCAACTTTTTATAATTCGTTGTTCAGGATGATCGCTCATTGAAAGAAACGTTAAAAAAGTGAAGAAATTCTTGAACCTTGCCGGAGAAGAAAAAATAAAAGAATAAAAATAAATACCAGAAAAGGAACTAGACGTTCTGGAGATCTGTTGAAATGTTGTGGCCATGCAGACTACAGCACTGTTGAGATTGGTTAGAATAACGAGAAGAGACCTAACGGAAGATCTCTTTTAAATTTAATGAAAGCTTCTAGCTTGGGCTAGTATGAGATTACTGAAAAATTACAATAAAATTCAAAATAATTTTGCTTTACTGCTGACGAATCTATTTATATCATTCCTATGTATGTTTATGCATATTTTCAGTTGTCTTTCTCGTCATATGATTATCTCCTTATCGAAATATATAATGTAGTTGTCCACGTTAAGAATATTAACAGAGTTAGGAAAAAAATAGAAGGTGGATAGCAATGAAGAACAGGCGAAGATTGGGACAAGAATAATCAGCACATTTTAGAAGTGACGGTGTGATAGAAAAGTGTTTGATTTATTTGGTTTGGTTTAGTTTTATCGCAAATCAACAACTGTTGGTTATTTATTACCAACTCCTTTTTATTCATATATATCAAATATACATGCAGTATAAACATATTTTAAAGTATTTTTAAACGAGCGTAAGCTCATTTTTAAATAGATACACTTATTTCTACCTCATATGAATAATTCTATTTACTATTTATGATGTATTTGCACACAGTTAAATGGTTTCAAGTATTGTTATCTGATAGGAATAATTCTATTTACTATTAATCATTTGTTTGCACACAGTTAAATATTTTCAAGTATTGCTATTTAACACTAACAATTCAATTAATCATTAGTCATTGGGAGTGCCCGTGGTGTAATGGTTATCGTCGTAGGAAATGGACACAGCGACACGAGTTCAATTGCATTTCACATAGCACTAATACCTTGGGAAAGGTATGAATCCAATTATTCTCCCTTCAGCTATGGGTAAATTGTAGGGCAGACTAGGTTCTTCAGTCTTGGGGAGGCAACTAGTCTAGGAGAAGGAAAACTCTGAATTGAAACCTGTTAAACTCCGCTTAAAAATTGACCTTGTGTCATATTCTGCCCATGCGGAGGAGTTGGTAAATATGATTAATCATCAGTCATTTATTTATACATAGTTAAGGATCAAACTGTTCTATTTCAAATAATCTAATTTAGCATAAGTCAATAAAGTTATATGGTTCCAAGTATTGCTATGTATCAGTAACAATTCAATTAAACATCATTCATTTCTTTACACACAGTTAAATGGTCAAAGAGTTCTATTTCTAACAATTCAGTTTAGCATAAGTCATTTGTTTGCACTCAGTTTAAATGAAAAACAGTCCTATTAGACCTATAGATAAGACTCTATCAGATGCTACCACTCTTGGTCAGAGTGGACATGCGAGTAATCGCAATAAAGGATTCTCCAAGTCTCCAGCATTATTGGAGCCTCAGCATCAAATTGTTAAGTGTCATATCCAGAACACTCGTTGAGGGAGTCGAACCCCCTCTGCAGGGGTGTAGTTGGTGTATTCTGTAGCCCCAGCCAAGTGGGTGAAAAGAAAAATCAGTGTATAAGTGTTTGAAAGAAAATACTATTGTCCGTGAGTGTTAGATAAACAAATAGTGATGTAGAGAGTCTGTTGTTTAAAGTTATATGAGGCAAAATATTCAAAAGATATTAAAAAGATGACGTATAATTGTAAAGTTCTACATTGTTGAGCTGAAATATTTAGTGTCATCAGCTGGGGAGGAATGTTTAAAAAGAAATAGGACAGAAAGCGAAAGAGAGGTAAAAATTAGATGGTTATATCGTTGGTTGGTTGGTTGGTAGATTTTACAGCATCTCAACCCTTGCTGGATTACTTAATGCCAATCCTCGTAATTCATGATGATAATCATTTGTTAATCAGTGTACCAACAATCGGTCTATTCTTAGCCACAAAATGTTATTTTATCCAAGCAATCAATTATATGGTTTTCAGTAACTAATGATAATTATCAATAATTAACAATTTGAGTAACTATTCCCGATTCTAATAATCTATACAGAACTATATGGCTTCATGTAAGGACGAGTGGTACTATTTACCAACCCCTCCGCTCGGGCAGGATATGACACAAGGTCAATTTTTAAGCGGAGTTTAACAGGTTTGAATTCAGAGTTTTCCTTCTCCTAGACTAGTTGCCTAACCAAGGCTGAAGAACCTAGTCTGTCCTACTATTTACCCATAGCTGGAGGGAGAATAATTGGATTCATACCTTTCCCAAGGGTATTAGTGCAATGCGAAATGCAATCAGTCTCGTCCAGGATTTGAACTCGTATCGCCGCGTTCATTTCCTACGGCGATAACGACTACACCACGGGCACCTCCAAAAAAGGACGAGTGGTGACCATAGAAATTACAGTATCGTTGAGATTAACCAAAATAACAAGGAGAGTTATTGAGACATGTGGAGATTTATTGTCACTCCAGAGAAAAACCTTCAGCTAACACTGGTATGACCAACTTTCAAAAGAAGAAAAATCATAACCAGAACCAGAATCCGTCCAAGAGAATTAGGCGCATACAATTCTCTGAGATTGTGAGATACAAACAGATCACTGAATCCCGCTCAAAAGATCAGACCTTCGGCTATTTAAGAAGGCAATAAAGCTTTGCATCAAATTGAATTTGCTGTTTTTACAAACCATGGCGTGAAAATGAAAGATCACATCAAGAATAACCAATACTTGAGCTTTTCAACTAAACTAAATATATTGTTGAACATGAGGGTGACGGTAAGACCAATTATAGCTGGCCCACTTGGCACGGTTTCCAAAGACTTAGAAAGGAGACAGAAGGGATTTGAAATAAGAGAAAGAACAGGGATAATCCGAACCCCAGCATTACGAAGATCAGATAGAATATTGAGAAGATTCCTAGAGACTTGAGACTTGATGTCACTTAGACTCCTGTAACACCATTGGCTAACGCTGGTGTGAAAAACTCTTGAGAAGTGTTACAATGATATTTTTTTACACATAATTATATGGTTCCAAGTATTCCCCCATGGCAAAAATAATTTATACACAGTTATATGGTTTCAGATATACTTATATAATCCTAATAATTTTCGAGTAAATGGAACCATAGATTGAAGCATATCACTTACTACAACTCCGTTTCAGATTAAAACATGAAATAATGACAACAAATGATTAACTTGACATCCCATCTGAGCGCCAAAACTGGATCCTTACCAGTTTAATATATTACCTAGAATTGGATTGTTGGGGGAGGTTGATCTCTCTTTCAGGGGATAACAATCGGCGCCATCTAAGTCCCATCGACCGTTCACTCGGGCGTTTAGGGTTTCAAGTCAAACTATACTAGAAGAAGAAGAAGAAGAAGAAGAAGAAGAAGAAGAAGAAGAAGAAGAAGAAGAAGAATTCGCTGATTTTTAAAAACTTGCTATTGGCTTGTTTGGTATTGATGAATTAAATATATATCTATATATATATATATATATATATATATATGATTAAATAAGACCGAAACATCGCTTCTGTGGATTGCATAATTGATCCATTCAAGTCTTCGTAAGAGTCTTCCAACATATGGATGGAATGAGCTCAAAAATTCGCCAAATTTTTCCCATGTTTTGGAGCCATTTTTACGGAAATGATCGGTCAAATAACAAATAAAATAAGTCGTGTGCATTTATATAAAGATTTGGAATAAGAAAAAATGGGGAGGAATTTACGAAATCGAAGAACTTTACTGGAGATAAGACGGAGAATTAGCGGGGAAAATGTTGAAGATATTTCAAAACTCTAAGAACCTCTCCATATCACACAAAGAGAACAAAGAAAAACTCCAAATTCTTTAAGCCATCTCTATACATATTACCATTCTTTCCCAAACAATATCAGTTTTGAATATAGCAGCTGTGTTCTGTTTAAAAGATAAAATGTTCCATAGATATACCCATATGTGTGTGTGTGTGTGTGTGTGTGTGTGTGTGTGTGTGTGTGTGTGTGTGTGTGTGTGTGTGTGGTGTTATCTATTTATTTTCTGAAAGAATCATTGCATAGAAATGTTTAAAAAAGAATATCTAAATTATCTTCCTGCAGGTATTAACAATTTTTTTTTGTTTTGTTTTTGATAATTTCTATACGCTAATTGTTTTATTCTAGAGCAAATAGATTCATGATTATTTAAAAATGGAAGTGAATCGAATTCCCAGTACGTCAGATTTCTTTATGTGTTCCAATCAGAAAAAAACAAACAAACATTATTGTTTGTATAAACTTTAAGCAGTCAAAAGTGTTGCCTTAGTCATTTCTAATTTAAGAAAACATAAGTGTATATCGGTACGGCAAGGACAGGGGAGTATATGTGGGTCGTTGACTGAAGAGTAAAAGAATTTTAAAGGTATATATTCTTTACAATGATGATAAAAACGTTTGGTTATGTCAATATGAATTGGAAGAAAATTGCATAGGTAAGAAGATATGGATAAGAGATGGCTCTTAAAGAGCAGAATGTATTTGTCTTTTTTTAAGAATATTTCCATATGTTTGTACGTTGGATTAGGAAATAAAAGAAAAAAAAAACGTATCAAGTGGTTGAATACGATGATTGCAAAGCAAATGTTTTATTGCCGTGAAAATAAACGGGAGCCAAGGTTAGAGATAAAGCCTTTTCGTTGTTTTTCTTTCTATTTCCCTTTCTATATTGTTTTCTTATTCATATGATTTCTAAGTAGAGAGAGAGACAGAGAGACAGAGACAGACAGAGACAGACATAGAAAGGAAAGCCAGATATTCTTCGGTCTTTCTAGTGTCTAACATGGCGGAAAAAAACTGTCACTTTTTTAAAAAGTGTTGGATGAGTTTTACCACCATTAGTAATTGTTGACTTTTACACTGGATAAAATGTCGTAAAACATTTGCAGAAATGTTTTTTTCCTTTTAATGGTGGACAACAGATTTTGTCTATTACCAGATCTTACATACCTCATAAGAATTTCCGCTTCACAAATGTTCGTCGTACGCCGCAAGGATTTTAAGAAATATCTACATTGATGTATGCATGTATATAGTCAATCACTGAAGGAGGTCAATTTTTAAACGGAATTTTGCAGGTTTTAATTCAGAGCTTTTATTCTAGACTGATTATCATACGTAACCTAGTCTACTCTACTATTGACCCATAGGTGGAAGAAGAATAAATGTATTCAAACTTTTCAGAATGGTAATAGCGCTTTGGTAAATGCAAACAGATTCGAGCAAGACTTGAACTTGGTTCACTGTATGCATTTCCTATGACGATAATAATTACACCACGGATGCAAGCCCATATATATATATATATATATATATAAAGCCTTTAAGTTGTTTTTCTTCTATTTTTTCCTTTTCTATATATATATATATATATATGCTTGCACCCGTGGTGTAATGATTATCGTCAATTTCAAAAGGCTTCCCAGGCTTCAAAATGATATTCTACTATGTCTGATAATATCTATATTGAAAGGGATAGTTTATTGCTTTTTTCTGTTGGTATAGAAAACTTTTATCTAAAAATATACAGGTGTCTGCGCTTTTTAGAATATATATATATATATATATATATATATATGATTTATCTATGCCGCATAACCTGTTGCAAGTAGCAAGAGGTCTCAATGGGGATGTCTGTTGTCCACACACTTTGATATATATATATATATTTATATATATATATATGTATGTATGTATTGCATTTCCAGAGTTTTTTATTTTGTATTAATTGCCAACAATATCAATGGCTTAATTGTGGAAATTTAATTTTTTTTTCTTTTCACGAATTTTGTTACAGAATTTTGACTCGTCTAAGAAGTTAAAAAAATCAAATAAAAACCAAAAAGCAAATCCTCACATCCCATCTGTTACTTGAGTAAGAAAATTTGGAAACATAATTATCCGGCAAAATATAAACAGAATACGTTGAAAGAGAGATAGATTTAAAACTTCCATTTAAGACTTCAGATACGATGTTTGTCAATAATGATTACGTTTTAACTGCCATATTAGATAAATAGTATCACAAATTAAGAGGCAAAGCCCTCTCCAAAATTTGACAAGAAGAAAAAAAGGTTACAGAGGTATATACTAAGTTAGAAGTAGATATAATTTCATGGTGTAAGCGTATTGTACCTTCACTCGTATTCCCTTTCATAAGTCGCCTTTAGAAGAAAGAGAATCAAGATATCAAATTTGCCTGAAAATTGGTTAAAACGAAACAAAATTTCTACCAAAATGAAAATTTGCATTTAAAAACTTCAAATCAATTTCTCCAGATAAATATATGAAAGCGAAAATGGAGGAATGAGATAATCCAATATATGAAAGATCAAGCAACAATAATTTTTTGGACATAAAAATGGTAAATGGTATTTCTTTTTTTCTCGTTTCAATAACAACTCAGATATCGTGCCCTAGATAACTGTCTTTTATGAAGGAGAGTATCTTATGAACCACATAAGCATATAGCAATGGAAAGCATGAGATGCAGCATGATGTATGTGAATTAATGTGGATGAATCCAATGTTGAGTCAACGGTCCACAAGCTGGGTCAAAGAATATCATTGTTCAAAGGCATGGTGCAAATAGTTCTTTCGGGACACTACTGCTACTCAACTTTAAGGACGTTGTCTATTGCTAAAAAAAAAACATGATTTTAATCCATTTTAATCCAAACCGTACATTCAAACTGTACAGCTCCCTTCATGCGGATAAACTAAGGGTGCGTTCTACTGTGGTATAGCTCTGATGCCAGTGTTCAAAAAATCTGATACAGAACCTGTTGGAATTCGGGTAGCCATCTTGTTTTACATTCAACGATACAAGATACTCCTTCTACGGAACAAGGTGGCATTAAGTCAGTACTCTATTATGTGCCATTGTTTATATGTGAGTTAGTGGTGTCTGATTGGATAATCTACTGCTTGTACTATAGTTGCCTTTCATTGGTTAATCTACTGCTCCTACAGATGGGAATATCTATAAATATTTGCAGACAATTTGTAGACGGCCGACACATAGGAATCCCCTAGACAATCCAATAGAGAATAAAACCAAACCCAACATACTTAGATGCAGAAACGTTGTCAAGTTTGTGACTTTTAAAGTTAGGATTTTAAACTCAATAAGCAAGCTACTCGAGCTAGCAGTATTTGCAATCGATTATGATAAGAATATTATATGTATGCAAGAATATCAATATTAAGATAGTGAAGAATACATAAAATACTATAGTGCCGGTAATTGGTAAATATTGGTCTCGGCATCTTTGTGTAAAAAGGCTGTCGATGCCGCCATAGGAGGTTGCATCCTTCCATTACTCAAGAAAGGTTACTTAAAAATTAAAAAGAACTACAGAAGCATAACTCTTTAGAATACAATAAAGAAATGGATAAAAGGCTGCAAATTTCCCTTCCCTAAAAATGGTAACCTCGGAATCACTAAGATCTACAGAGGCATAATTCTTACTGACGTAGCTGCTAAGGTTTACAATTACCTGCTTCTAAGTTATATCCGAACCAAAATCGAGATAATTTTTAGGAAAATCAGAATGGTTCTACAACCTCAAAAATTCCGGCAATCCCTCTAATCATGAAAAGAGATCGAGAAAAGAATTTGCTGGCAACATTATTGTTCGTAGATTCTTTTTCCACGGCATTCGATTCCACTTACAGAAGAAAGATAAAGCATATACTACTTGTATATGGTCTCCCTGAGGACTATTATGAGGCTTTACAGAACACGAAATGGATTTGCTTAATCGGCTAGGACAGTATAATATACCGACTGTTTCTCTGCCGAGGAGTAATACCACCCTCAAAAGTGTTCTGGGTATGACACTAAACAATCAGAGGGCGAGGCTCCAGTAAAGTTGGAGCCTTAGGGAATGCAGAGTACCCCTTCATTGTCATCGTTCCCAGGTCCACTCCGTCCCGGAATGGTAGTACCTGATAGGGTCCTATCTTTTGGTCAAATAGAACTAAACGGTGTATTTATGCTATAACTGAATTGCTTGAAATAGGACTGTTTTGACATTGAAAATCTGTACTTATGCTAAACTGACTTTTTTTAAATAGAACTGTTTTTGACATCGAAACTGTGTACTCATGCTAAACTAAACTGTTTGAAATAGAAGTGTTTTGGCATTAAATTAAACTGTTTTGACATTTAACTGTTTGTAAACAAAAACTATACTTCTACTAAATTATACAGCCTGAAATTTAATTCGGCGTTTCTTCTCCTTTCTCTTTTTAATCTGTTATATCTCCTGATGGTTCCATTTGTTTTACATCATTGCCTAACGCTTCCACGTGATATTTTCCGAAATATGAACGTTGATTTTTTCATTAAACAGTATGTTCCCGATTTCTCTGTATATATGATTTTTCACTTTTTTTTTGTATTTTATTAAACATCCATCGTTAATCTAACGATACTCGATATTATTTTTTCCAAGTCAAATGATGGTTTAAAACTGAAATATTATAGCGTCGACTATCCCTTACATTAAATTCTTCACCTTGAATTACTTTGTCTTTCCATTTTTCTCCATATTATTTGATTCCTTTCCATTGTTACTTCCATATGTATGAATGGATATATATATATATATATATATAAAACGTGACCCCGGAGGTGGCCGTGTCCTCTGTAGTTAATTCGTACCTTCAAGACACATTAAGTCACGTGGTCGCGCATTGTCACCATGACTAGTTAATTCGGCATCGCTTAGGTGTGACATGAACTGGTGGTAGAGTTTCGGCTTCTGTGATAGTTGATTCGATCTCAAGTGGTGGAGATTACGGTGTGCACTGCTGATGAGACCCAATAAGGTCAAAACAGCTGTTCAGTGTTCTATATGTCACATGTAGGTGTTTGCCTGATTTTCTAGTCATGATAATTCTAATATATCATTAATTCCTCCATTTAAATAAATATAATATAATTTCTTGCCCATTAGGTAATGTTGTGAGGACTCATAACCCCAACTTGGGAAGACGTAGTCCTGGAGGTGGCCGTGTCCTCCGTTGGAAATACGTACCTTCAAGACACATTAGGTCACGTGGTCGCGCATTGTAACCATAACTAGTTAATTCGGCATCGCTTATGTGTAACATCAACAGGTGGCCCAGTGGTTGGGTTTCGGCTTCTGCATACTTTGGTTGTTGGTTCGATCTCCAGTGGTGGAGTTTACGGTAAGCACTGCTGATGAGACCCGATAAGGTTCCCGATGTCGCACGTAGGTTTTTGTCGGAATTTCTAATCATGATAATTCTAATATATATAGATCTGTGTGTGTGTATCTGGCCTAATGACTATTACTAAACCACAGTCAACTACCAATCAAACTGAATTCATTTTAATCGTACGATCAATATGCACTCTATGTATAAATGTGGAAAAGTACTGTGACATGGTATTGTTACTCGACAGTGTTTTTTTTTACATGATAGGGTTCATTTTTAATTAAATTGGTGGGAAAAATATTTTGAAAAACCTATAGGAAATAATGATTTTTGCATAATCGATTAGAATGTGGCTCAGGCGGTATAAAAATAAAATTGCGAACGCAATTCACTTGGTCATCAATCATGGTAACATTTTTCGTTAAATTTCCAAAAATTTTATTATCAATTTTAATCCGCGAGAAAGACATTTCAGCAGAAAAAAACTTCTTAATGAGAGAAAAAGATTCCTTTAGTCTTTTCTGGAATTTTTTTTTTTTTTGCTTTTCCTATTTATTGTAAAATTGCGTCCCAATTTGGCTTTATTTTGGTTTTATCTTTTTTTTTTCTTTTTTTCATAAGCCAAAATTTAAAGTGAGGAAAATGGGAAGCTTAAATTGAAGTCTGAGTGCCTTCGCTTGCGAAACTCATTTGTTACTGGTAAAAAATACTATTGCATTAGAGTCTAGGTTTGAAATCAAATGTTTAAAAAAAGATGCACAAATATCAAAAAACGGTGTTGGCTAAGCTTGAAAAAGACTCCGACTGCACCGCTGCAGAGAGGTCAGATTGCCTTAGTAAATATATTGACTATGAGACTAAATTGCATCTGGAGCTTTGGGGAATGTTGAGTTCCCTTGCATTGCCATTACTCTAAGATCCACTCTGACCTTCAGTCATAGTTCTTATAATAGTTCCGTCTATGAGCCAACTAGAACTATTAAATTATTTACTAAGGATTATTATTATTAGTTATTTGGACACAGACACTATGTGTAAATTATATTACATAGGAATACTTGACAAATAGAATTAATAGTGATAAATAATAGAATTTGAAACTATTTAATGGGCAAGCAAATGATAAAATAGTTAAATTATTGGTGTTAGATAACAATACTTGAAACAATTTAACTGAGTGTAAACATGTCAAACAGTGATTTAAAATCAAGATACGTAAAAGTGTTCGCCATTGACACGGGAGACCGAGGTTCAATTACAAGTCAAGCCATACCAAAGACTAGAAAAAAATGGTACCTCGTACCTCTCTGCTTGACTCTCTGCATTATAAGTTTGGGATCAAGGTTAAGTGGAGAAATCTAGGGAAGCGGTAGCGTCTTCACCTACTCTTCAGTGTAGAAGTTATTGAAAAGGGGGCCTTCGGGTCCCTTCGAATACAGCCGGTCAACTTACTTTTATAGAATTCTATTAAGTGCTATTAAACCCATAGATGGGACCCTAACCCGTACTACCACTCGGGGTAAGAGTGAACCTGTGAATACTGGTAGCGAAGGAGTATTGTAGGTTCCCTAAAGCTCCAAGACTGGAGTACCACCATCAGGTAGTTTAGTGTCATATCAGGACGCTCTTTAGGGGTCTTACCCCTCTACAAATATACCGTCGGCGTATTCTGCCACCCAGCTAACTGGACTATATATATACATGGATTTGGCATTAAATAACCTACAAGGGTAGATATGCTATAAAATATCAACCAACCAACCAACCACAAAAAACAAAAAATCTGAAAAATCGTAAAAAAGGCTAAAATTATCTACCTTATATATATATATATATATATATATATATATATATATATATATATATATATATATATATATATAAGGTTGATAATTAGAATTGACAGCAATATGATTTTGTAATAATATCTAACAATAGCCGTTTGGAATATGTAATGCCTTGATAATAATAATGAAATCTTGGTGTCTTTAGTTTTGATGTAAATCAACTTTTTTTACTTGAAACGTCTGCTATAAGCAATGTTACATTTAAATGACAGGCTTGGTTCTTTATTCTGGGTTAAGCAATCAATCTAGGAGAAGGAAAAATTTGATTTTAAACCTGCTAAAGTCAGTTAAAAAAATTGACAATATGTAGAATCTTGTTTGCGGCGGAGGGGTTGGGTAAACACATGCACCTACCCCCACACATATATCATATCCGTTCCGATGGCACGACAAGATGATGATGATGATATATATATAATTCGGTGTCAACTGAGTTCCTTAAAAATCCATTCTATTCCTCAATCAAAACACAGATTAGATTCCAACACAACAAGAAGCACAGACGTTCATATCCAGCAATTCAGTTTTTTTTTAAATTCAAGAAATCGTTTTTCTTTTACTTTTCCCGTGTAGATGCGACCAACATTTCGTTTTGCAAGGTGAGCAGAGTGTACGAAAAGCAGCCCGGAGTTACTTTTCGAACTGCAATCAGCTATTCCAGCATATATCACCCCAACCCACTCGCAATTATACTTATTCAATGGCAGTTAACAATGTTGGTTCCTTTAGTTGAAGTCATTTTTTTGTTAGCAAATAATAAACAGATAATTAGAATGGTGATTAAATTTGAGAAAAAAAGTATCTAAAAACCCGTCTCCTTTATATTACATTCATTCTGTCTTTTTATGCATTCGTTTTTTCCCGAACTTTCTTTATTATTTAGCTTCTTTATATATATATATATATATATATATATATGAAATAGAATAAAACTTCACTCATTCCACAACTTCGAGTTTAACGGTATGATATTTCATTTTCCACCATACTAATTCAGTACTTTTACTCAATCCTATTTTTACTATAATTTTTGTGATAAAACTGGCGTAGATTTTTTTTTCATCATACAACCTGTGAAAGCACGTGCAATACCCTGTCCTCATCGGCTGCCAACCAGGGATGAAAAGACAGTTTCAGTAGCTCAAGGCTGTACTACCACTGCTGGCGCGACCCAGTTGATATACGATCATACGTTAAATGATAATTCGTACATATATATATGTATATATATATATGTAATTTTTGAATGGAGGAATTGATATATTATGTTAGAAATTACCATGACTAGAAAATCCGGCAAACACCTACATGCAACATACGGAGCACTAAACAGCTGTTTCGACCTTATTAGGTCTCATCAGCAGGGCACACCGTGATCTTCACCACTGGAGATCGAACCAGCAAGCACAGTATGCAGAAACCGAAACTCTACCACTGGGCCACCGGCTCATGCCACATATAAGCGATCCGAATTAACAAGTCATGGTAAATTGCGCGACCACCCGACCAAATGTGTCTTTTTTATAGGTACGTATTCCCTACAGCAGACACGGCCACCTCCAGGGCTACGTTTTCCCAAGTCGGATTTATAAGTTCTCATAACATAAACCTAATGGGCAGGAAATATAATTATATAATTTTGAATGGAGGAATTGATATATTATGTTAGAAATATATATCATCATCATCATCATCATATCGCGCTGGTTGCACGGATATCCCTGATCCTCTCTCGCCACTCCTCCCTATCGTTCATCGCCCTAGGTAGGTCTTCAGGACAACATCCCGTATCCTCACATAGCTGCTGAATGTATGTTCGTGCTGGTTGTCCTGCTTTTGCACGGCCATGTGTGGGGGTCCATAAGAGTACATCTCTTATGAGTTCGTCCCTGCTTCTCCAGCAGTGTCCTGCATGTCTGGTTCGTCTAACTTGAATAGTTTTCATGATAGGGGGCAGGTGGCCGTACAGTTGGTGTCTTGTGCGGTGTTGCCGCCAGGACTTGTTCAAGATTGCACGTAGCATTCTTGTGTAATTGCCGTCTAGCTTCTTCTCCAGCCGTTTTGTTAGCGTCCATGTAGTGCAGAAGAAATCCAGGGAATGGAGTAGTGCTCCCCTATCCATCGGTGTATTAGCAATTAAAAAGTGAGCCTTCGGGTTACCCTCGCTGAAGGTCCCCAATTTAAATGGGACAGACACTCAGATGCTGCCTATTTTATCTTTGATCCGATTAAGTCATCGTATGATTCATTTCATTACAAAACTTGAACAGTTAAAGATAAAATAGGCAAAAATAGAATGACTTCCCTATTTAATCAAACACACACACACACACACACACACACATATATATATATATATATATATATATATATATTATCTTACTTATGCAACCGATTACCTTTGGTCCTGTATCTCTTTTATAAAGCTTCTCAAGGGCTGAATAATTTTGTTTCAGGAGATGGTCTTTAGATTTTTTTATATCCCTGGCAATGCCAGGTACTTTTAGAATATATATATATATATATATATATATATATATATATATATATATATATATATACCACACACACTCACACAAATACACAGAAACAGACATTGAGAGAAAGAGACAGAAAGAAATCCTAATCTTCCCTTCGTCCAGACAGGAGTGTATTTTAACAGTGGTGTACAGGTGAATAATGAGGCCCATATATAGTAACATGAATATTGTAAATCCTGTCCGGCATACGGAAAGTGCTGATCTCCTCTGCTTCCTCCTTCTCCTTGATTTTTGGCCTTGTCGGCATGCTTGTCACTGCGCTGGGAAGACCAAATCTAATCAACACTTTTCCTTTCTGGAGTGGCCGACATCTTTGCTTCTCGTTGCTTCTCACGAACTCTCGCGAGACCAAATAGGGATTATTGTGTTTAATAACGTTAGTAGCTACTTGATTGAGCGACTAGTGTTCACTACAGATTAGAAAGTGGTATACACAGATGCATACTTAAAAAGGCCCCAGACAGACTGATCGTCGGGTGTAATGGCGTTTGAGTTGGATCGGCGGTCGGGGGAGGAGTAGCAAACTGATTTTAGCTTAGACTGAGTCGGCATGAAATGCTTATTTAAATGTTAGATCAATACATCCATGCATAATCAGTGACAATGATGTAGACATAGATGTATATTACTTCTAAAAGACAGAAAAGACTAAACATAGATAGATAGATAGATAGATACGAAAATAATAATATAGATTTATCTATTTAACTTTGATTATTTGTGAGAGAAGGGCAAATGTACGATGTACCCAGTGGAAATATGAATCACAAGTGAGTGTCTGTTATTTCAAGCACGTAAACATTACCTAAAACAAAGGGACAAGTGAATAGATAGATAGATAGATAGATAGATAAATAGATAGATAGATTATAAAAATGAGATATATGATCAAGTATGAAGAGACAAGTATATGTGAACGGTTCTCTCTCTCTCTCTCTATATATATATATATATACATTGAGAGAAAGAGACACACAGAAAGACAAACATAAGTAGACATATAATCTGTGTGGTTGGTTGTTTGGATGGTTGGATTCATGTATATATATATATATATATGTGTGTGTGTATGTGTGTGTGTGTGCGCGTGCGCGTGAGTGCATTGCATAAAGAAAACGGAAATAAAAATACATATGTCATGACGTAACATTTTCGAATATTTTTCCTACCGAAAATTTCGAAATTTCTTATTTTAATATTTTAACATCGAAACACGTTGGTAGAACAAATTAATTAATAAATTGCTTCTCATCCATTTATATGCTTTTTTTTTGTTTTCTTTGATCAACATATCAATCTGATTTAACCTGATACCTTACTTATATATATATATATATTTATATATATATATATATATATAATTAACTTAAATCGCGAGTCGCAATTCTCCTACTAAAGTTTCACCTCAACGGATCATCAGGGAGTCCCGCACTGCGGAGCTCCATGATGATCCGTTGAGGTGAAACTTTAGTAGGAGAATTCCGACTCGCGATTTAAGTTAATTTTGTAATTGACTCCACTCGTGTTGAGCACTCTTGTAATTGTAGCATTGCAGCGTTTACGGTGGGTTTTATTTATTTATTTTTTTTTTTGACCAACTGACTCATATCGCTTGATTTTTTTCAACTGGTGTGACGGAGTTCGTCTTGTCTTTTCTTTTCTTTTTTTTTTTTTGTCCTATGATATATATTTTTTCCCGGGCGGTGATTCGAGATATTTTTATCTCTTGTTCCTGGCGTTTTTTTTTTCTTTTTTCCTGGTGACCGTGAATGCTGGTAGATGGTAGATTAGTACATATGTATATATAAAGTTTTGTAAAGGCAAATTGAATCAAAGCCAAGGTGATTTTACCTCACTCAGATAACTTAAATCAGGACCACAGTCATTCACAGCATAAGCAAGGGATATATATATATATATATATATATATATATATATATATATATATATATATATATATAGCAATTTACTAAGTTTTTGCTTTAATGTAGCAAAAGGCAATATGAATAAGGCTTCTAGTGAGACTAGAACTCCCTCATGAAGGTTTGCTAGTCCAGCTTGCAAACCATTGCACCACCCGAGGCACATGTATATATGTATATATGTATGTATATACATATATGTATATATTTATGTATATACATGTATGTATATATATATATTTATATATATGCAAACACAACGCAAGATAAAATCTAAATTTGTTTGCATTATCTAAAATAGCATCTAAAATCCACCAGATTCATTAAAATAGTCAATACACAAAAGTTTGAAGAAAAAGGAAAGGGTAGAGTAAATAAGATAATTTTACAGAGATAAATATTTCAGATACAAACAAAATGAATTCATCCCTCGGTGTTTCATGAATTTGATCACAAGGTGAGATACCGTTTGGCACATATATATATATATATATATATATATATCAAAACCTCCGCATGAGCAGGATGATACCAGGGATTATTTTTAGGTGGAGTTTAACAGGTTTGTTATCTGAATTTTCCTTCTCCAAACAGGTTTCCATACAAAGATTAAAGAGCCTATTCTGCCCAATTATTTACCCATAATTAAAGAGAAGTATTTGATTTATAACTTTCTGAAGTGTATCTGCGTTATGGGAAATGCGAATAGCCTTGTTCTGAAATTGAACTCTGGTCACCGTATCCATTATGTGTGTAACGTATATACCAATACTGCTTATTTGTGTGTGTGTGTGTGTGTGTGTGTGTGTGTGTGTGTGTGTGTGTGTGTGTGTGTGTGTGTGATTATGAGTGCGTGTTTGTAAGAGGGAGGAACAGAGAAAGATAAAAGACAGTTTGGAAAATCAAATCGACACTTTCACTCGATGACTAGCACCTTTTGAATGTCTAACACGGATTTTATCAAAAATGTGCAGGTACTTTGAGAATAAACGCCAATGTTAATATTGGTTGAAATTTCAACTGCATAATGTCGGAGTTCAATGAGTTAAAAAGTAAAGACATTATGAATTAAAATACAAAAAATTTATCTGTTTTAATCATTAATAATGTGTGTACATATCTGTTGTTTATTACATCTGTTCAATAATTCGAAATAATCTTTTTTCAAAGAAACTAAAAAGCAAGTACACATTATTTTCATATTAAAACAAATTTATTAAGATAAACGGGTATATAAATGAACTTATTAGAGGAAGCAAGAAAAAGAAAACAGGCTGATTAATTGGTTGGTTGGTTGATGGTTTGATTTTACGGCATATTAACCTTTGCAGGCTATTGAATACTGTTGAGGTATCATCCCTTTTTTCAATACACAATGGACTCTTCAAATTAAGACATAATATTTGACTGTAATCCATTCAGGGAATAGGTAGCAAAAGTTACACTGCTGGCATTGTATTACTTATTTTCTGTAATATATAACTTTTATTCTTCTCTTTAAGTACATGTTTGTCTTTTTTATTTCATGCCTTTTCCGAGGACAGAACAAATATCAAATTCAGTTGATACAAATATTAAATATGATTTTTAACCAAATCATTTCTAGCTAACATTTAAAAAAAGCCTGAGCACATTTGTGTGCACACTCTAAAGGGATTTTAAGAACTGCTATATAAATGGAATAATTTATTTCGTATTATTAATTTGTCTTCACCAAGTAAAAGTGTTTCAAGTATTGGCATCTAACACTAGAAATTATATTCAAAATTTATCATTCACTTGCTCAGTGTATTTATATATAATAGCAAATAGCTATTTACAGAATGAATGGGAAATCTACTTTACATATTGAAAATAAAAATGTGATTTTTATTAATATTTGCTTGATAATTTCATTTCAAAATTTTTGGTCTCATTCGAATGAATATGGGCAAAAATTCCGTCGATAAAACTTAAAAGAAGTTCATTAATAAAAAGAAACAATTGCATTTATTCTTTTCTGTTTCAATTAGTTGAATAGTTAAAAAAGGAAAATTTAGCAATGAAAGGTGGCAGTGATGGGAATAGCTCACAGCCAAGCTGTTCTATCTTCTGATTATCCTCTCTCTGTTTCAAATCGTTTGACATGAATTCTTTTTCAGTTTTGTTAGTCTTTCTTATTTTACTTTATGTTTTATTATATAAGAATTTAGATAGTTAGGTTAATAGGGTACATATTTTTGAGAGAAGAGATAATGAAAAGCAAAAGAAAATAAAGGAAATAGAATTATGGGAAGACAAACGAAAGAAATCAAAACGAAATTGTCCAGTCGTCTGTGGACGATGTTGTAGAATACACTGATTGCTCCTCTGCCGTGGGGGAAAGACTCCCACCCAACAAATTTCCTGACAAGAAACAATCTGATAGTGGGGTTCCAGTAATGCTGGAGCTTTGGGGAATGCAGTGTACCCCTTCATGGCCATCGCTCCCTGGTCCACTCTGGCCCTTAATTATAGTACCTGTGGAAGTGCCCGTGGTGTAATGGTTATCGTCGTAGGAAAGGGACACGGCGACACGAGTTCAAATCCTAGACGAGACTGGTTGCATTTCACATAGTACTAATACCCTTGGGAAAGGTATGAATCCAATTATTCTCCTTCCAGCTAAGGGTAAATAGTAGGGCAGACTAGGTTCTTCAGCCTTGGGGAAGCAACTAGTCTAGGAGAAGGAAAACCCCGAATTCAAACCTGTCAAACTCCGCTTAAAAAATGACCTCGTGTCATATCCTGCCTGAGCGGAGGGGTTGGTAAATATGGTAATTACAGTACCTGATAGGGTCCTATCTATGGGTCAAACAGAACTAAATTGCGTACTTATGCAAAACTGAATTGTTGGAATTAGAACTGTTTTTTTATACTAAAATGAACTATTTAAAATAGAACTGTTTTTGTACTCTAAACTGAATTATTTGAAATATAACTGTTTGTATACGCTAAATTAAATTCTTTGAAATAGAAATGTTTTGGATATCGAAACTGAACTCACTCCAAAAAAAGTTGTTTGAAATAGAAAAAGTTTTGACGTTTAACTGTATCGTAACAAAAAAAAACTATACTTATACTAAACTGAATTGTTAGAAATAGAACTGAGTATGTTAAAAAATGTATTTAGCATAAATAACCTAATCTGCCCTAAAACCACACCAAACCAAACCAAACGAAAACGATTGAACAATAAAGAATTTTGAAAAGATAATTTGAAAATAAAATAATAAGAGGTAATGAAAAGAAAGAAAGAAAGAAAGAACGGAAAAAGAGGAAAGCAGAAAGGAAGGAAAATAAATAAAGAAAATGAAAGAAATTTGTAAAGAGAAAGAAAAAACGGAAAAGAGAGGAACGAGAAAGTAAGGTGAACAAAAAAAAAGAAGAAAATGAAAGGAAACAAAAAAAAAATTCAAAAGAAAAATAAGAAAACAAAATAAAAAGAAAAGTAAAAAATCAATAATATAAGAAATCAATAAATAAATAACAGAAAAGAAAATATCAAAAGAATTTTTAGATAATTAGGAAGGAATGATGCAATGCAATATTGAAAAAAAAAATCAACATTAGACTAATAGAGAAGAATAAAAAAAAAGAAATAAAAAGAACACAGACCAAAAAAAGTAAAGGAAGAAAATATCCTGAAAAAAAAAAGAAAGAAAGGAATAGTAAAAGAAGAAAGATAAAGCAAATAACAACTGCGCGAAAAATATCCAAAAACCAAAGAATAAAAAATTATAGGAAAACTAAGCAAAAGAAAAAAAAAAATGAAAAATGAAACAAAGAAAATGATAAGGAAA
Source organism: Sepioteuthis lessoniana (assembly GCA_963585895.1). Taxonomy (NCBI): domain Eukaryota; kingdom Metazoa; phylum Mollusca; class Cephalopoda; order Myopsida; family Loliginidae; genus Sepioteuthis; species Sepioteuthis lessoniana. The sequence goes on along the minus strand of OY757920.1, from coordinate 73,561,666 downwards.
GGAAAAAGTAAAGATAAATTGAAAGAAAACAAAGAAAATAAAAAAATCAGAAAAGGAAAGAAAAAGGACTAAGGCAAGAATAGTAAAGATAAGCTGAAGTCAGAAAAACAGAAAGATAGATAGATAGATAGAGAGAGAGGGGGGGAGGCCAAAGAAGTAAAAAAAAAAGTAAAGAGAGGAAAATAAAATAATTGAAAAGAAAATATTTAAAAAAAACGAAAGAATAAACCCTAGAAAAGAAAAGGGAAAAGAGAGAAAGAAATGAAAGAAGAAAAAAAAAAAAGGAAAAATAGAAGAAAAATTAGGAAAAAAGAAAAAAAAACGAATAAAACAGAGTAAGAATTACAAAAAGTGGAAAAACAGCAAAAGAAAGAAAAAAGAAATAATAAAAAAACTAAGCAAAAAAAAAAAACAGCGAAAAAGAAAATATCTGAAGAAATAAGAGACAACAGAAAGAAAGAAAGAAAGAAAGAAAGAAAGAAAGAAATATATATTAAAAAATAAAGAAAAGTTGTAAAGAAAGAAAAATAACACAGAAAGAAAGATAGTTTTCGTAGAAAGAAAGAAAGAAAACGAAAGGAATGAAAAAACGATTTAGAATTTCACTGAGGCAAAAACGCAACGAAAGAAAGAGAAAAGGAAAAAACAAGCAAAAAAGGTAACAAAGGAAAAAAAACAGCGATGAAAAAGAGAATATACAGGAATGAAAAAAGAAAGAAAGAAAGAAAGGAAGAAAGAAAGAAAGAAAGAAAGAAAGAGAGAAAGAAAGAAAGAAAAATAAGAGAGAATAATGAAAAATAGATTAGAAATAAAGAAAGAAAGAGAAGAGCAAGAGAGAGAGAGAGAGAGAGAGAGAGAGAGAGAGAGAGCGAGAGGAATAAAGAGATACAGAAGTTAAAAGGGGTTAAAAACAGGGAGAAAAAAAAGAAAGGAAATAATCAGGAAAAAGTATAGAATAAAAAAAAAAGACCAATGAAGAAAAAAATTCCAAAAAGAAAGAAAGAAAGAAAGAAGCTGAGAATTTCAATGAGGGAGGAAATAGTGAAAGAAAGTATGAAGATAATAATTATAAAAGTCTAAGAAAGTAAAAACGAAGAATGAAATATCCAGAAACGAAAAGAAGACAATAGAAAGAAAGAAAGAAAGAAAGAAAGAAAGAAAGAAAGAAAGAAAGAAAGAAAGAAAATTGAATTAAAAAGATATAGAATGAGAAAGACGGAACGAAGAGTAAAAAAAAGAAGTGAAGAAATCCTAATAGAAAATGCTAAGAGAAAAAGAACAAGTAGGAAGAAAATATCCAAAGTATAAAAGAAAGGATTAAAATGGTATAGAATTTTAAAGAGGGCAAAAAAAAAAAGACAAGCGAAAGAAAGAAGAAAAGAATTAATATGAACAAGATGCTAAGTAAGAAAAAAGAACGAGCAATAAAAAAGAAAATATCCAAAAATAAATGAAGCAACAGAGGAGAAAAATAAAACATGGATAGATAGATAGATAGATAGATAGATAGATTAAAAATCAAGAAAGAAAGGAATGAAAAGAGATTGGAGGAGTAGACGATGTATTAAAACAGATAATTTAAAGGAAAGAGATTGACGTTTTAGCCACATTCAAACCAACCAGAAGGAAATAAAGAAAAGGAAAAATAGGCAACGCATTTAAGTTAGGTTTAGAGGCGAAACTCAAACATGATTGGTATATATCATGCTTTATTTGCTCACTGACCACTAACGTTGTTAAACTGCTCACGATTTAGGTAATCTGATAATGACATCCCCGACGCCAGCTACACCAGCACTGCCACACCATCTTGAATTCGGTTGGTATCAAACGCCGAGCCGGTTTCTTCGTCCTGAATACCATAGTTGCCCATACTTAAAGAGAACGAGAATCTTGCTTAGAAGGGAAAATATTTAGCTAACATCCCGTTTCAATACAAATTACCGTTTTCATTGGCCGGACACTTTTAGCGACGAACTAATGTTTATTTTGGGAAAGAATATCATATTCAGCTTCCTATAGACAGAAAGACCCTGTGGGAGTTGAAAAATTATTGTTAGCATCCAATAATATATCATTCTGCTATTCCTAATGTGAGATATTTCAATGATTTATTGATTTTAACGACACGTTAACCCGTCTAAGGTTATTTTATGCTAAGAGGTTGGGAATTGCGTTCATTGTACTTACATGAGTCCCCGTGGTGAAGGGATAAACGTGCTGAACTGCGACATTAAACAATTTCAAACTTAATCTTAATGGAGGTGCCCGTGGTGTAATGGTTATCGTCGTAGGAAAGGGACACGGCGACACGAGTTCAAATCCTGGACGAGACTGGTTGCATTTCACATAATACTAATACCCTTGGGAAAGGTATGAATCCAATTATTCTCCCTCCAGCTATGGGTAAATAGTAGGGCAGACTGGGTCCTTCAGCCTTGGGGAGGTAACAAGTCAAGGAGAAGGAAAACTCTGAATTCATACCTGTTAAACTCCGCTTAAAAAATGACGTCGTGTCATATCCTGCCCGAGCGGAGGGGTTGGTAAATATGGTAATTATATTACCTGATAGGGGTTGTTAAATTGGGTAAACAAGTTCAAAGTCCAGTCGTTCTATTACGTTCACTTTCTGACAAATATGTTTGATAAAGGTATAAACTCCGCATCTATTGGTTAAATAGTACCACTACTGTTCTTTAACAAAGATGGTTTTGGTATTAGATAACCTATGAAGGTTGATATGTCTTTAAACATCGTTCTTCTATATTTTTGTGTTGTGATTTCTTAAGAGTGTTTTTCATCACAGTTATATCATATCCATATTTATCAACCCCTCCACTAGGGCAGAATATAACACAAGGTCAATTTTTAAGCAGAGTTTAACAGGTTTGGATTCAGAGTTTTCCTTCTCCTAGACTAGTTGCCTCACCAAGTCTGAAGAACCTAGTCTGTCCTACTATTTACCCATAACTGAAGGGAGAATAATTGAATTCATACCTTTTCCAAGGGTATTAGTGCTATGTGAAATGTAATCAGCCTCGTCCATGATTCGAGCTCGTGTCGTCGTGTCCATTTCCTACGACGATAACCATTACACCTCCAGTTATATCATATGAAGTATTCTTATCAAATACAAATGATACAGTTGTATGATTCTAAATATCCAACTTTATACTACCGTTGTGTGAGTGAAATGGTAATTCCTGTGTATGGAGTGAGTGAGGGACAGGCTCTCTCTGACTGGATATATTAATTACGTGATGAGCCCAGAAATCTTGGCGCAAACATCCCAAATCCAGTCAGACAGATTCCACCAGACATACCGTGAGGCGAGGACTTTAAAACCTCTCAGAACTACAACCCTAAGATACCAGATATATCTTCAGCGCGCCGGCAAGTCCCTTAAACTCAACTTTATACACAGGGAGGACTGTATATTTTTATTGTTTCACGTGTTGATTAATAAATTCTTAGAATTAAATGAAGTATTAATTTATTCATTTGTTGCTTTTAGCCTTAGAATAAACGCTATATTAACAAAATACTACTAATACACTGATAAGGTTTCAATAAATTATTTCTATAAATAAAATAATTATCATTTGTTTGCTAACAGTTATAAGGTTTCTATAATAATAAAACTTAGCAAACAATTATAGTGTCAAGAAATTGTTCTTAGTATAAATAAATTGCATACTGTTAGATGATATCAAATATTCCTATCTAATATGAATAACTTTCAAACTAATTTTTTACCTGCAGATAGAACCCTAATATGTAATATCACTCCCAGTTAGAGAGGACCTGGGAGAAATGTCAATGAAAGTTTTGTTTTGGTTTGGTTTTATGGCATATCAATCTAGTAGGTCATTTAATGACAAATCCATTTTTATACGTAAACAGTTCTATTTCAATCAATTCAGTTTAACATAATTACAGAATGTAATTGTAAAAAATTGTCCTATTTCAATCAATTAAGTTTAACATGAGTACACTGTGTAATTGTCAAAAATATTTCTATTTCAAACAATTTAGTTTACCGTAAGAACACTGTTTAGTTCTATTAACCCTATCAGGTGCAACCACTCCAGGCGAAAGTGGACCTGGGATTGATGGCAATAAAGGAGTACTACGCATTCACCTAGCTTCAGCATTACTGGAGCCTCTCCATCAGATTGTTTTGTGTCATACCCAGGACACTCGTTGGGGGGAATCTTACCCCTCTACAGAGATGCAGTCAGTATACAGCCCCAGAAGACTGGGCCAGTCAATGAAGGGTTTCTCAAAACTTTCCAGAGCTCCGAAACGGAACCCTCACTATAAGATGAAGTTAGGTGTCATGACGAGAACTACAACTTGTTTTAGTGGGGAAGGGGAAATTTCTCCTCTACAGTCAGCGTTTTCACATCCATGCCTACAGAAATGAGGATTTCCAAGACTTCTTGGATAATTCTTGAGATTCTGTGATCTAAAGAGTTGTTCTTCGAAAATCTGCAAGTGAAGTTGATTCTACATCAGACCCATATGGTTACAGTTGCGAGCTCTCGTAGTGTAGTGGCTAACACACTAGACTGCTATATCAGAGTAAGTGAGTTCGAATTCCAGTCGCATTATTGATTCGATTTCTTTGTTTAATAGTTAATCAACCTTTGTGAGTTATTTAATGTCAATGAAAACATCGAATTTTCGTTTTCGAGGTGTGAGCGAACTCAATCCTCTCATGATCATAAATCATTTTCAAACTGGATTTGGAATTTGCTTGATAGTGCTAGCAAAACTTGTACTTGGAATTTGCTTCATTTGTGCTAGCAAAACTTGTACTACGATGTGCCTTTTTAGGTATGTCGGGATTAGGAAAACACTCTAATTTACAGAAACTGGTTCGTTATGGTTTCGGTTGATTTCTTTGTTTAATGGCATATCAACCTTCGTGGGTTATTCAATTCCAAAACCCTCTTTGTCGAAGAACAATAGTAATATCTTTAAACCCATAATGGAAAGTTAAGCGTGTAGATACTTTTCCCTTGGGCATTAGTCCGAAAGTTGATATAACTGCGCGAGTGGAGTTCGAACTCGTTTACTTCAAGACCGCAGTCCAGCATTTTAGTTATTACGTCACGGGAACTCCCCACCCCCGTACAATTACTTTCACTTTCAGACTAATACCCTTGAGGAAAACATGAGGTGCCATATCCACTTCTTGCTATGAGTTATAGTATCACTGCTTTTTTTCTACAATGATAACTTCGATATTAAATAACCCCCGAAGGTTGATATGCGATTAAATAATGAAACCAAATCAAACCAAACTACGTTGCTGAAGAAGTAAGGGCGAGCTCATAAGCGACACACTCCTGTTGATCCCTTCACATGGACGAGCAAAGGCAGGACGGCCAGCTAGAACCTATATACAACAGCTCTATGCCGATACAGAATGTGACCTTGAGGACCTACCGGAAGCGATGGACGGTAGAGAAAGCTGGCGGGAGAGGGTCAAGGATATCCGTGCTGATGGCGCGACATGATGATGATGATAAGAGAACTTGCTAACCCGTTCGGTTCTGCTATTAATGTCGATCCAACTTGATATTAATTCTTCTATTAAGGAGGAGTGGAGAATTCTAATTACGATTATGTTGTTATCTACATTACAGGAAAAGGTGCCCGTGGTGTAATGGTCATCGTCTTAGGAAATGGACGTATTAAACCGAGTTCGAATACTGGACGATTCTGACTGCATTTAACCTAATCGGAATCACACTTTTCAGAAGTGATATTATATCACTTCTGAAAGGTATGATTCCGATTATTCTCCTTCCAGCTAAATATTAGGACAGACTGGCTTCTTTAACCTCAGTATATTAACTGGTCTTGGAGAAGGAAAACTTTGAATTCAAACCTTTTAAACTCCGCTTAAGAAATGACCTTGTGTCATATCATGTTCGTGCAGAGGGATTGCTAAATATATCCATTGCAAGAAAATGATTCCAATTATTCTCCCTCGAGTTATGGATAAATAGTAGGGCAGACTGGTTTTTTCAACTTTGGTATATTAACTGATCTTGGAGAAGGAAAACTTCGAATTCGAACCTGTTAAGCTCCGCTTTAGAATTGACCTTATGTCATATCGTGTTCGTGCAGAGGGATTGCTAAACATAAACATTGCAAGGAAATTATTTCAATTATCACACAAGACGATTCCGTTCCCGACGTAATAGCGGTCCATCGTAATACCGATGCTTTTATTCAAAAAAGAATTGAAAGATTCTAATTGGCATTTTGTTGTTATTTCCATTGCTATAAAGTTTCTATTTTTTCTGTATTATATTTTTATTATGCAATAATTTGAGTCGTGTAAACAGCTTAAAATAAAAAGGACACTTCACGGGAAACCATTGTGTAGCATTTTCTATTTTCGTCTTTGATGTTTGATAAACTATTCTTCGTAAAAACAACAATATAAGTAAACAATACATTTACACAACGCCTATAACATGTGTACGGTGTTAATTAAGATGAATTTATTACGATTGTTTAGGTTAGTTTCATTGTTGACTATTTAATTTAAATCCTGTTTTTACATATATATTGAGTATATGATTTTGAAACTTATTTTGTAGATAAAAAAATGTTAAATGATCAAACAGTTCGATTTCAAACAACTCTATTTAGCATCAGTCAACAAAGTTAAATGGTTCTAAATATTGTTATGTATCACTTACAATTCAATTAAACATCAGTCATTTGTTTACACACATTTAAATCGTCAAACAGTTCTATTTCTAACAATTCAGTTTGGCATAAGTCATTTTAAAGCTCTGTTTAAATGTCCAACAGTTCTATTAGACCCATTGATAGGACCCAGTCAGTTACTACTATTCTAGATTAAAGTGGACCTGGGGGCAATAGCAATAACAGAGGTAATCTCAATTCTCCAAATCTCCAGCATTAGTGGAGCCTCGTCGTCAGATGGTTTAGTGTCATATCCAGAACACTCGTTGGGGGAGTCTTACCGTTCTGCAGAGATGTAGTTGGTTTATTCTACTGATCCAGCTGACTGGGCTGGATGAGTAAAGGATATATTTACCCACAAAATACACTATGAGTACGGTGTGATACAATATCAATTTTTTACGGTGGGTACAGCTGTTTTGAATTCAGATTTCATTTTCTTATTGTCCTATTTCGATAGCAATGCTAAAGAGCTTAGTAACACCTGTTAGGCGTTGGAGGGTAAGAGATGGATTCAAGCCTTTCCCAACGCAAATATCATAGACGAATAGAACCAAGTGAAAGGCTTGAAACGAATGGAAAGAAGAATATGAAAAGTGAGAGAAGTAAAATATCAAAGAAAGTAAAGATCAGGTAAATAGAAATTAAGTTTGACAGGGTTTCCTATTAATATGCATTTCCACAAAAACAGTTACAAACAAAATAAATTACCAGGTAAAATCAAATTAAATTTGTAAAGAATATCTATCTATCATTCTATCTATCTATATTATAATTATATATATATATATATACAGAGAGAGAGAGAGAGAAAGAGAGAATTTATAAAAAAATAATATTATATCGTATATCTCTAAAAAATTATGACTAATATACATACATCATTATATATATTATACGTAACTATATATATATATATATATATATATATATATATGTATATATATACAATTAACTTAAATCGCGAGTCGAAAATCTTCTACTAAAGTTTCACCTTATCGGATCATCAGGAAGCCTAACTTCGATATAAAGAAATGCCGTAAATATAGGGCTGGGGATAGAATTTGTCGGCTTTGCATGGAGGAAAAACTAGCAATAGCATCTTGTAAAAGTAGGAATATGTTAAACCAAAGATCGGAGGTGTTAAATAGTTGTAGACACAAAAGGGCGTGGTTGCTCTATAATTAGGGATAGGTTTCAGTGATTTAAAAAAAAATGTTGAGCACTTTAGTAATTGTAGCATTGCAGGATTCGCGGAAGGTTTTTAATTTTCTTTTGACCACTGACTGCGTATCCCTTGATTTTTTTCAAGGGGTCGGACGGTGATTCGAGATACTTTTATCTCTTGTCCCTGGCAGTTTTTTTTTTTGTTTTTTTCTGGTACCATGAATGCTGTTAGATATTAGATTAGTAAATATATATATATATATATGTATGTGTGTGTGTGTGTGCAAATTCATATATGAATTAAGATTATATATATATATATATATATATAAATTATTTGATATGAACCACACATGCGGGACACAGCTGGAGAAGTAAGGACGATCTCATAAGCGATGGACTCCGGTGGACCTTTTCTCATGGACGAGCAAAGGTAGGACGATCTGCTTGAACCAATGTACAAGAGCTTTGTACCGATACAGGATGAAGCCTAGAAGACCACCCGGGTGCAATGAACGATAGAGACGGGTGAGGAGATGGTCAGAGAGATCTATGTGACATCATGATGGTGAATATATGAACATAATTATTTGTATTATATATATATATATATATATATATATATATATATCATAATTATACATATTTAAATATATATAAAGATGGTTGTTTTAGTTCCAAAGAAAGAATAAGGATATATTTTAAAATAAGAAGATCCATGAAGAGATTTGTATTTTTTTGAAATTATATATTTTGTTCTTACATACGTGTTATATAGATGTATGTTTCCATCGTGTTACTTTCGTCAGAAAACATATGTTGCAAAAGGTCTTTTTAATGGGGTACTTAATGAGACTTGAATTCACTCTAGTTTCCAGTATAAATGATCTTTGGTTAGTAAAACTGGTTTATATAGGGGTCGTTGTTCCTCTTTCTTGGAGTGTGTTTACTTTGGTCAGCTTTACCTGTCTTTGATATTTGATATTTATAGTTGTGTGTGTGTGTGTGTGTGTATTTTGGTGAGTTTTATGGTTTTAAATTTACTGGTAGTTCTTTCTCCTTTATATATATATATAATATGTAATTGTGTATATATATATATATATATATATATATATATATATATATATATATATATATATTATATAAATATTTATTATATAGTATATCTATATTTAATTATGATTTATTAATATGCATAATCATGAATATATGGAATTTTATATATTTGTGTTTGTATATATATATATATATATATATATATATATAATTATACATATGTATATACAATTTGTATATATATATTTATATTCTAAAATATATCTATATATAATTATAATTAAAGTACATATGTATATAAATACAAATATTATAAGTAATTATATATATTTGGGTTTATAAATTTATATATATATATATATATATATATATATATATATATATATATATATATATATTATATTTATAAATATATACACCCCTGTACAAATATATAAGACTGAAGAAAAATATATAGTTTACAATTTTTAAATTATGAAAATCTAATATATAAAAAAATAAGGTTAAGAGTCCTTTAGATTTAAAATAAGAAGAAATTTCAATTCATTTTTATATGTATATTTGCATTTATGTTAAATTTTAGAATTCATTTTTGACATAAATATGTGACCATCAATAAAAACTAAAGAAAAAAGGATTTAATTCAATTTTAAAAATTAGTACATATAGTCTACGTAATATAAATGCTACTAAAACTTTAATACTTAAAATACTAAAAGCATAAATGGCTAAAGGAACTAAATTATCGGAATTTAAGAATGGCGAGATTACTGTTCTGAAAAGAATCCGAAATCTCTGAGAGAAATTTCCAAGGCTTTAAGACGCAGTAACACCCTTATCTGCAATTACTTGCAAAGTCCAAATATGTATGGGAGGTGAAACCCGACAGGCTGGCCAGAAAATTATTACTGCAATTCCAGAGAAAAATCGTTCTTGAAGTAAAAAAAGAACCATAGTGGAGGCTTCTTGCAGTATTAGAATTATTAGAAGTCATTTAAACAACGAAAATATTAAGCATAAGAAAATAATTCATCGTCCAAGGTGAACTATAAAGCACAATTGGAAACGACTGAAATACGCTTGTCTATATCAAACCATGAGTGCTAAAGAATGGCGGGAATTTTCTCGGACGAAAAGAAATTCAATTTAGACGGTCCAGATGGTTTTCAGAAGTACTGACACGCAAAAAAATTCCAGAAGAGAATTACTCAAGAAGGAACAGTGGAGGAGTATCTCTTATGATTGGGAGGGGGGCTTATCATCTTCAGAAAGACTTTAACTACAATTTGTCAGTGGTCGACTAAAAGCAGCAGATTATGTGAAGATTCTAAATGATTTATTTCTTGCAAAAGATAGGCGTCCTCTATCTGGAGCAGAATGGACTTTTCAGCAAGATAACGCTGCAATTTTGAATGCATCAATAACAAAGAATTACTTGCTTGAACAAAAATAAGACCTCTAGTCCACCCAGCGTGCTCTCTAGACTTCAATCCTATAAAAAACTTGTGAGGATTGATTGTTGCAAAAGTTTATGAAGGAGGTCGACAGTACTTAGCAATTTCTGAACTCAAAAACGCAATCTTAGACCCATGGGACATAATACCATTAGTTCAACTTCAGAAACTAGTTAATAGTATACCTAACCGACTTTTTGAGGTTATCAAAGTTAACGGCAGATCTACAAAATATTAAATTTAAAAAAATTGCATTTATATTCTACAGTTTTACTCATTGGTCTTATATCTGATTTTCATTATCTAAAAATTGTAAACAATATATTTTTCTTCTTTTTGATGATCGTATTTTTATCCTGGGGTTTATATATATATATATATATATATATATATATATATATATATATATATATAGTATACTTAGTCCAGTTAAACCGGAGTTGGGAGTAATTCCATCAGGAAAAGAAATTATTCATGAATGAATATTTAAATTTTCCTGGTAAAGAGCTCAATGTACCGATAATACAGAGCAATAATTTCTTTAAGAAAAAACAACGAAACCAAGGTGTCTATTCTAGTTTTTTTTTTATCAAAAAGATCTGAAAAAGTCCTGTTAATTTTTTTTCGTGTTTTTGGAAATTTCAAAAATGCCTAACAGGATGGAAATAAATTTATAATCCTTTGTGATTGGTTTCGTTGTTTTTTCTTAAAGAAAAAAAAAAGTATATATATTACATAATATGGCAATATATAATCTTATTTAATATAAATATATATATATATATATATAAATATATATATATATATATATACATATATATATATAAATATACAATTCCACACACAGACATATATATATATATATATATATATATATATATATATGTATATATATATATATATATATATAGGGAGAGAGAGAGAGAGAGAGATACATGAATATGAAAATAAATAAAAAATATATAGGTATGAAATAATCCTAGATATATGCATTTACTTAACCAAGGCGTCATGAACTGGATCCGGGCAAGATCAATTTTAAATGTTTGAATTCAGATCTTTCCTTCTCTCATATCAGTTGCCATGCCCAGGTGAAAGAATCAACTCTTTTCTACAGTTAACACATTGATAGAGAAATAATAGTTGGATTGATATCAGTCCCAAGGTTATGAACTTTATGCCAAGTTCAAATAGCCTCGTCTAGGATTTAAACGCTGGTTCCTATGACTAAAACCGTTACACTATGATCGCCTACTCTTAACCAGTAAGAAATTTTCATTCATGTTGCTTAAGCTGGCACAAGGCAACAATAGAAGAATTAAGAACGGGCTAATTACCATATATTTAAAGCTTTAATGATGAGAAGAGTTTGCTAAGTTTCAAGGAATGGAAGGAGCTTAATTCTAAACTTTTGTCGTGATTTTCTGCTCTTTTGAAATTGATATATCATTTATACAAACATTTTAGCTTGTGTCCCTCTAACTTTTTCCTCCATCCTTGACGATTTTCTATAATTCATCCACTAGTTTTTTTGTTGTTTTTTTTTTTTTGTCTTTTTTTCTCGAGAGCAATATAATTTAAAGCTGCCTTTTGCTAACTTTTTTTTTCTTTTTTAACCTGGATCCATGGAAATGTTTATATTTACATTATTCAATACAATAAAAGAACGATTTTTGATAATTAAAGGCCGGTCAAAATCACCCTACCGTCTTCTCTCTCTCTCTCCCTCTCTCTCTATCTCTCTCTCCCCTTTGTATTCACGTCATTACTTGCCTCTGCTTACAAAAATCGACACAAATTAACTTTGTAATTGGAGTCTTAAAAACGTAACACTCTTCTTCATGAGAATACCTTGAAAAGAAATCAAGAATGATCGTAAAATATATATGGACATAACATTTATAAAATAAAACAAACAAACAAACAAACAAACAAAAAGTAGACATAAAACCGTCACTGTGATTCTAACGTTTCTTTTTATGGGCCTTTCCTTTATATTTAAATCAGAATTTCTTTGTCGTTCCACCGAATCAATTGAATACTTCCTTTGAAATTATACGCTCCCAAACTTTTTTTTTATATTCAACGTTTATTGTTAGGTTCGTCTTTTCATCTGTTGTTTATTTGTTTGGGGTTTTGTTTTGTATTTTATCTTTATATAGCTCTGACGATACCCCGGTCAACACAAAAATCTCTGCTAATAATGGTTTCTTGTTGCAGATAAGTTCGGGTTGCCACCGTTGGACAATGAATTAAAAAAATCTTATGTCAAGCGTGATTTCTTTTGTTTCGATAACGATACGTTGGGAAATATTCTTAGAGTCATGGTACATAAGAGAGTTTATTTTTCTTAGGCATCTTTATGACAACAAAATATCTTAGCGAAAATAAAAACGATTCTCTTTTTAGTTTGATCACTTCATTTTATAGCTTATCAACCTTTGGGGATAATTTTATATGCTAAAGCCATCCTTGTAGAAGAACGGTAGTGGTACTATTTAAACCGTAGCTGGAAAGAATTGTAATATACGGCCAAAATATTCAGATGCATAGAATGTTCATAAGTATAAGAATCCGAAAAACACGAAACACTGACAACTCTCTTGGTACAGGTACGAAACTTTTATTACCTTCTTTAAGTTTAGGTTTTCGATACGAGGAGAGAGAGACACTATTTTTCTTATGCTGACTGTTTCATCTGACCCAACAAACTCGCGTGCGCACCTCCTAGACCATAACTGGACTGGCCTCACCCAGGGCCAAAAATCAACTCGCTTCATCTATGTCCAAATCTCAATTCACTGTTTTTATTCAAAATCACAAAGAATCCCAGCCCATCGCTTCCGGGCATGACGTCATTCACATCCCCAGCCATGTTTTCTATCTGGGGTTATTATTGTGACATCTGTGATTGTCACATCCACCCGCGTGCGCGTGAACACCTGCACTCAATGTGTGCACCTAACTAACCCATGCACTAAGCCGAAAGGTTCTAAGCCTAACTAAACAGAAAGATAAGATATATAAAACGAAAAATGATAACATAAAAAAATCCTTCCGCAATTATATAACAGAAAAGGGTGGGTGGATTCATGACTTTCTCAAAGGTATCACTCCGAAAGTGAATGTAACAGCGCAACTTGAGTTTGAACCCTTTTACTTACAATGATGTCACTGTTTAGCTCATTAGCTACTGCACCACTGGGATTAATCACTCCCTTTTTGCTAATTCAGATGAAATATATTCATAAATGAGATTGAGCCAATAAAAGAATAAAGATTATTAATGAGTGCCTAGCTCTTATTACTCACTAATAAAGAAGCGTTAGGAGGTGCCCATGGTTATCGTCGTAGGAAATGGACACGGCCACACGAGTTCAAATCCTGGCCGAGACTAATTGCATTTCACATAGCACTAATACTCTTGGGAAAAGTAGGTATTCAATTATTCTCCCTCCAGCTATGGGTAAATATTCCTAATATATAGTGCCTCGAGAATCTGTAGATTTTGCTTATTATTTTATTGTTCTAATATGGTTGTGTTTTCGGTAAGACTTTTCCGTAATTCAGTCGTTGGGCACGAATGTTTTTTAGATGTTGTTCTATGGAACTGGAATCAGAAAGCTGCATTGTAAGTCTTTTCGATAGGGTAGGCGAGGTCAAACAGACGTATATTTCGTTGTTTTCATATGATAAGTTTTATTTTTTATTAGGATCAGTGGGGAGTATGTTTCTTTGAATCAATTTTTTAAATATATTTTTATCTAATTTATCATATAGTGCATTTGGTTGCCATAAAAAAAGGTTTATAAATGTTTGTTGACTGGGTGGAGAGGTACAGTGTTTATTTTGTTGGCTAATATTTTTATTATACATTTTATTTGTATATATATATATACAGAACTATATATGTACACAATATATGTATACATATATATATATATATATATATATATATATATAATGGTTAGAGTCTTTGTCAATGGCCCGGGCAATCGGGGTTCAATCTCAGGTCGAGTCAAACAAAAGACACAAAAATATTCCTTGATCCCTCCTTGCTAAACACTCCTCATTATAAGGTATGAATCAAGAGTAAGTGGAGCAATATAGGGAAAGTTGTTACGTCTTTCCCAAAACCTCTGAGTAGTAGCTATTGTAAAGGGACTCTTCTTGTCGACCTCGACCAAGTTCGGCCAACTTACATCCATAAAGAGAGAGAGATAGAGAGACAAACAGATAGACAGATAGACTGACAGAGACTGAAATAGATATATATGTGTCCTCTAAAAATGAAACCCAAAAACTCCAAAAATAACCTTCAAAGTATGCAATACATCACCAGCTTACAACGCGCATCGTTTTTATTATACTTCTTTTAATATTACGAAATCTTCAATATTCTTCTTCTTCTTCTTCTTCTTCTTCTTCTTCTTCTTCTTCTTCTTCTTATTCTTCTTTCCTTACTTCCTTTGTTTCGTCTGTATTCTATTTCGATTAAATTCTTTTTCTTCTTGCTTCTCTGTTTTCTTATTATTCCCTGTTTTCTTCCTCCCTGTTTTTTTTTACCGGTTTTCTTCTTCTTCTTGCTTCCCTCTCTTCTTCTTCATCTTCTTCTTTCCCAGCTTTTTTCTTCTATTTGCCTTCCGTCATTCTTTCCTTCCTTCACTGTTTCAAACTACGTCTCATCTCTATATTCTTTATTCTTCTATTTCTGTTTCTTTCGACATCAAAAACGAACCCATCGATGGAATTGAGATCTGTTACCAACCTCGGGTTCACCGATTATTTGGCATCATCTCAAAAATATAAAGGAATGTATCAAGGAATAAGATTCTAATCTGTTGGTTTGAAGTTCTTTTTTTATAATGTTATTATCTTTTAATTTCACAGATCACTCACCCAAAGCTTATTTTGCGCACATTCGACCTTTTCATTTCTACTCTTATCCACACACGGAACTAGACAGAAGTGATGACACACAAACAAACACACACACACACACACACACACACACACACACACACACACACACACACACACGTACACTGACACGAGCATAGATACATACATATATACATGTGTGTGTGTGTGAGTGTGTGCTCGTGTGTATTATCATCATTATTATTATCAACGGAGTCCTGATATAAAGAATTTCTTCTCTACGTACGTTTACGATTATACATGTTTTTGATATATATATATATATATATATATAGGAAGAAAGATCGAAACAGGTAGAGATTGGGACAAAGATATAGACAGGCAATCACAGAGCGAGAGAAAGAGAGAGTGAGAGATGAATTTCCTCATTTACATATTTTCTTTCATCTATATATATATATATATATATATATATATACACGCGTGCACCTACATATGTATACACAAGTAGATATACACCAATATAAGCATTTGCATATATACATTTTCCATTATTGTATATATATATATATATATATATATATATATATGAAAAATTTCATTCAAATAATAACATATTCATATATGATGAATTTATGTATGTATGTGAAGAAATGTACGTGTCTATATTTCTCTTTCAAATAATTCCTTTCTCTTTGACCTTTTATTTCTTTCATCTAATCTCATGAATTATTATTATTATTATTAATGATGTTGTACTCCTTCTGAGTTTTTCTCACCAGCGTGAGCTGATAGACTTCTAGTGGCGTCATAGTGACAGCAAGTTTTCTCAGGTGTCCAGGACTCTTGTCAGTAGGGTAACCAATCTTGACAATGCAGTAATCTGAATGGTCTCCTGTTTTACTCTCATTTCTAAATCCTGCTGTCTTTTTTCCAAGCTTTAAGGGAACGTTCAAAGCTCACTAGTTACTAATAGTATTACCTTCACCCTGGTATTCTCAATATTTTTAGCTCTTAGGAAAGATCTATGTATTTGTCTCTTGTTTCGCCTTCTTTCATTTTTACTTTGTGGTTCGCTGGAATGGCAAAATCCAGTAGATTACAGGATTTTATTTTTTTGGTAATTAACACGAGGTCTTGTCTTCTAACAAAGTGTAGGTGATCTGCTTCCATCTCAAAATCCCAAAAGAATATTATGGATCTCATCCTTTCGGGCGGATTACGGTCTGTGCAGAAACCATTTACTAGTATGTTCAAATGTAAATCCGTGGCACAATTCCAAATAGATCACATTCTCCGTCAAGCCTGCCAATTATTTATTTTTCTTTTTTGAGGAGTTTTCACACCAGCATCAGCTGATGGTCTGAGCGACAGCAGGTCTCCTCAAGTTTCCAGGACTCTTCTCAGTATTTTGGCTGGTGTAGTTTGGGTGGTCTCCCCATGTCCTCTTATCATCAAGTCCCCCGAGTGAGAGCACCAATTACAATTGGTGACACCATCACTTTCATGTTCCATTGTTTTCTCAGCTCTCTAGTAAGGTCCAGATACTTATTTTTCTTTTTGCCTTCTTTCATTTTCTCTTTGTGGACAACCGGGACAGCATTGTTCACAGTTCGGGAAGTTCTTATTTTTTTATTCATTATTAGTAGGTTTGGTCTTTTGGCTGAGGTTAAGTGATCTGTTTATTATTATTATTATTATTAGTAGTAGTAGTAGTAGTAGAAGTAGTAGTTGTAGTATTTTCAGTATTCTGACCAATCTTAATAATGCTGTAGTCTAGACGTTCTTCATTTGCCCTCTTATTTCCAAGTATTTCAATTGGTTTATCAAGCCTTTGGGGATTGTTCCAAGCGCACCAATTCCAATCGGTGTCACTGTCTCCTTATTGTTCCATGTTTTTTTTCATGTCTCTAGCAAGGTCCACACATTTATCTTTCTTTTCACTTTCTTTTAATTTTACTCTCATGTCTGCTGGGACGTCAGAATCCTCTATTTGGCAGATTATCTTGTTTTTGTTGACTATCACTAATTATTATATTTTTGTTGCATTTTAATATCAAAGATTTTCCATGAATTCAAGAGATGGCAAGGCCCCGTAATTTCTCTGGACTCTCCTCAAAATCTGATTTTATTTTCATTATCCTTTCAGCAATCGACGTTTTTCCCCTAATTTCCATAAATTCTTCAATCGGCAGATATTCCGAAATGATAGGCACTTGTGCCACCTTCATTTGCAAATATAGTTTCAGTCCATTGACAATGGAAATACCCCCCACACACCCAACACACACACGCATGCGCAGAACTCACCATTTGTATTTAACAGGCCCCCCCAAATAATTAGCGGGTGTCACAAGGCCCATTTTAAGCGCAATTCAACAGTACAATTGCATCTATAATCTTCTAGCTTCTTCTTTTCTATTAGATTCCGTCTTTTGGGGGTGTGAGGCGGTCAGTCAATTTTGTTTACTCATCTAAGAATTCATCTGGTTTCTAATCTTACTTCTTGTTTAAGTTGTTTTTGTTTGACCAACCATAATCGAGAGCGACCCGAAGGCTCCCTTTTCAATGGCTACTACACCGAGGTGTAAGGAGGGGGCTATATTTTCCCCTGGATTGCTCCACTTACCGTTGGTAACTTATAATGCTGAGTGTTAAGCAAGAAATCATCATTTACCATTTTTTGAGTCTGTGGTATGAGTTGACCTGGGATTGAACCCTGGTTTCCCGAACCATTGGCAAACACTCTAACCATTTAGCCAAAGGATTTGTTTATATAGCGGCATTTAATTTCCCAGTGTATCCCTCTCTCGACACTGTTCTGTCCGTTTGTGTCTTTCTCTGTTTCTTTTAAATAAGGTTGAGACATCGGTTTATGAAGTGGTTTATTATCTTATATATTTATATAAAAATGCATTGATGGCCGCTGTTTTGATAGAAATATCGCTTATTTCTATGATATAATCGGCGTATTTAATTGAGATTTATATGATAGACAAAAATCAAGAGAGGGAGAGGAAGCATATTAAGAAGGCATAAAGAGACCGAGAGAAATACTAACAGATTGGGTTAGAAAGAGATGAAGAAATTGTGAAATGTGTGTATATATATATATATATATATATATATATGTTCTCATCCACAGACAGACTTTATCATTGTATCACAATTCTTAAGTGTGGGTTGGCACGTGAGATGCTTCAAGTTTGGATCAGAATCCAATTGGCTAAAGTCAGCCGGATATCTTACCCCTGACCTATCGTTAATCTCAGCGTAAAAGAAGGTTTTTTTAGGTATATATTCATATGTACGCTTACGGCTAATGGAATATTCTTTTCATGAGAAGAACTTTGCATGTACGCACAGATATATATATATATATATGTGTGTGTGTGTGTGTGTGTGTGTGTGTATTGGCATAAAGATGAAGAGATTGAGAGGAAGATAAGCTGTCTGGGATAGAAACAGGTTGAGGTAGAGAAAGGAAGAAAGAAAAAAAGAGCGGGAGAGAGAGATTGAGAGAGAAGAAAAAATTGAGATAGAAAGGAACAAACTGAACGAGAAAGATGAACAGATTGAGAGGAACAGATCAACAGATTAACAGAGAATATGAGTAAGTAAGAGAGAAAGAAAGAAACAAAGAAAGAAAGAAAGAAAGAAAGAGAGCGAGAGATAGACATTGGACACACTGCGATGCACACACACACACACACACACACACACACACACACACACACACACACACACACAACGTGAATTCATAGATAGATAGATAGATAGGAACACACTGACAGAGGGAGAGAGGAAGAGTGGTAGAAATGAACAGATCAAGATAGATAGATAGTAATTGATAGATAGGGACCGACTTGAATAGATAGATAGAAAGATACATGACATTGTTACAGTTAGTTGCTTGGTGTCTTCTGATGTATTAATCCTAGTGGGTTTTTAATGCTAAGCCTTATATATATGTATATATATATATACGTGGTGCCTTGAATAAGTTTCCAGACATTTTTTGTACAAGCATTTTAAATTGTTGTAGAGTCTTCACTACGCTATTGCTATACATCTCATGAGATGACTGACCAATTTTTTATGATTTCAGCTTCAAATGAACATCTACAGCAGCAATTGGAATACACCCTACTAAAGCCTGATTGTCTCAGCTGGTGAATTTCAAAAATGCAATCTGGACGTGAGGACACTTTAGAAGAACGATATGCAATAAAATTCTGTTTTAAACTTGGAAAAAATGTCACAGAAATGTATGGAATGCTTCAGACTGCTTTTCGGCCATCTTGCATGAATCGAGCATCAGTTTTTGAGTCGCATAAGAGATTCAAGGAAGGCAGGGTGTCTGTGTGGGATGATGAGAGGTGTGGGAGGAGTAAGGAAGTCAATACACCAGAGTTGATTGGCCAAAGGCTTAGGGTTAGGGTTACTATGTTGAGGTTTTAAGGGAGTTTAGGAAGAGATTCCGTCCGAAGAGGCCAACACTCTTCAAATTGGGTCAGTGGCATTTCTACCATGACAATGCACCAGTCCACAAGTCCATCCTTGTCACAGACTATTTGAGCAAGATGGGCATCAAGACAGTTCCTCAGCCTCCCTATTGTCCAGAT
>OY757920.1:73519248-73536748 GCA_963585895.1 Sepioteuthis lessoniana | reverse complement strand
TGAATAGCATGAAATAGAAATGTTTTTCACAATTAAACTATGTAATGATGCTAAACTCAATTGTTTAAAATGTTTTTGCATAACAATGGATTTGGCGTTCAGAGTTTTCCTTCTCCTATACCGGTTGCCATACTAAAACTGAAGAGCCAGTCTGACCAACTACTTGTCCATAGCTGGAGGGAAGAATAGCTGGATTCATACTTTTCCAAAGGGTGCGAGCGGTATGTGATATAAAAACAGCTTCGTCCAGGGTTTTAAACTTGGTACGTCGTTTTCATTTCCTACGATGGTAACCATTACACAATGAGCGCCTCCCGTTACAATCATTTGCACGATGACTCTGATCTGGAATGCATTACTTCTTAGAGTCCAATCTATGGATAAAACCTATTTAAACATTTTTCATATTCGGTTGGACTGCCTGCAAAAAAGAAAAAGAAAACCCTTAAAATCCGAACGCGCAATAAACGCTATTCCATCACCTCTAGGCATAAAGTACCGCTTTTGAAGGCAGATAACATGTACAGGTGCAAATACTCAGGGCCAGATTGGAGCTGGGAGTGATGGCAATAAACGGGTACTCCACATTCTCCAAAGTTCCAGTATTACTCGAGCCTCACCATCAGATTATTTAGTGTCAGGACATTCGTTGGGGGGAGATTTTTCCCTCTGCAGAGAAGAAGTCGGTATATTTTACAGCCCCAGTGTGGTAATTTATTTATATTTCATATGACGTAGTACGCAAATTTTATTCTGAATGGGCCAATAGAAAGAATTTGTCAGAATCAATTGGCGTTTGAATAGTAATTTATATCAAAAGCTGATGGAACGTATTTCTAAATTCAGAATGAGAGTGAAACTTGAATTTCAACAAAAAAGCAGAATAACCGAAGGTAATTCCATCCATTCTTATTTCAGTACCGTATTTAAAGCATGGGGGTGTCAGAAGCATTCGAATTTCAGCCAGGCAACTCAAGAAATATAATACTAATATTAAACATGATGAAATTAATACTATGAATATTATCAATGATAAGATTCTTAATCTCTATAATAGCCTTTTTAATAACAATAGGTATATGAAAGTTACTCTAAAGTTGATAGGAGTTGCCAGCTTGCTAATTTAGGCCAACTATTTCGAATTTGAAGATTTTATCTATTGTGAAAATCAAGTAATCAATAAATCGATCATTTTTTAAACTCTTAGACAAATTTTTGAGTTTTCAGATCAATTATTTTCTAAACCATATACGGACAGTTGTTTTAAAACTTTTCGACCTTCTTTGTGTATTTTTAATTCGAAGTCGACTTTTCATCAATATTCCACCAATCCTTCAAATATTTTTTCACCTAAATGATTTCATCAATGCATTCCTCAATTTTCCTTATTTTTAGATGACCCCGTCAGCTGGGGCCGCAGAATACACCGACTGGTTTTCTTAAGAGAGGTGACTCTCTGGATATGACACTAAGCAATCTGATGGTCAGGCTCGAGTAATACTGAAGCTTATGGGAATACGGTTTACTCCTTCATTGCCATCGCTCCAAGGTCCATCCTGATCATAATGGTAGCACCTGAGAGTGTCCAATCTAAAGGTTAAATAGAAGTAAGCAGAGTACTCATGCTAAACTGTATTATTTTGAATAGAACTGTTTTTGACGTTTAAACTGTGTACTTATGTTAAATTGAATTTACTGAAATAAAATTGTTTTGACATTTAAACTGCGTACTTATGCTAAAATAAATTGTTTGAAATAGAACTGTTTATACGTTTAAAAATGGATTATACATTAAATAACCTACAATGGTTGTTATGCCATAAAACCAAACCAAACCAAATCAAACATTATCAGAAATATTGAAATGCAATTGTGACTATTCTGCGAGTCATTTAGACCTGTGTTTTCCATCTTGATACCTCTTCATCTCGTTATCATTAAATTCAAAAAGGTTTTTTTTTTACTTATTCACTAAATTATTCAGAATAATTTCCTGGGTTGTAAAACTTAGAATACTCTGACTGTATTCATCCAACCCCACAAAAGAAGGTGTCCATAGTATATCAATAAAATACATCTCATGAGGAGACTCTAGTCCAAAAATCTGGGGAATCTGGAGTACGTACTTATTGTCATTACTCCCAGTTCCAATCCAATCCTCAGTGGTTATATATATATGGGTTTCATCTACCAGTCCAATAGATATATTTGAGTATTATTTGTTGGTTGGTTGGTTGATTGGGTTTTATGACATATCAACCTTTGTAGGTTATAACGCCAAATCCATTTTTTATGTAAATAATCAGTTCTATTTCAAAGAATTCAGTTTAGCATAAGTAAATGTAAGTACAGTTTAATTGTGAAAAACGTTTCTATTTCAAGCTATTCAGTTTAGTCAAGCAGTTCTAATTCAGCTAATTCAGTTTAGTATAAGTACGGATTTTGTTTACACACAGTTAAATCTCAAAACAGTTCTATATAAAAAAAATCAGTTTAGTGTAAGTACACTTTCAATGTCAAAAAACAGTTCCATTTCAAATAATACAGTTTAGCATCAGCATCCAGTTTAAATGTAAGTACGGTTTAATTGTCAAAAACATTTCTATTTCAAGCTATTCAGTTTAGTAAAATAATTCAGTTTACCATAGGTATGCCGTTAGTTCAATTTAACCAATAGATAGGACCTTTATCAGGTGCTACCACTCCGGACCAGAGTGGACCTGGGAGCGATGGCAATAAAGGGGTTCTCTGCATTCCCCAAAGCTCCAGCATTACTGAAACCTTACCATCAGATTATTTAGTGTCATAATCAGGACACTCGTTGTGGGGGGTCTTACTCCTCGACATAGAAGCAGTCGGTGCATTCTACAACCCCAGCAAACTGTGCAAAGAATTATTAGTATTCCATTGGAATGCTTGATATCATATAACTGCAAATTATTTGTTTTAAGAAAATTTGCGATATTTACCAACCCCTCCGCTCGGGCAGGATATGACACAAGGTCAATTTTTAAGCGGGGTTTAACAGGTTTCAATTCAAAGTTTTCCTTCTCCTAGACTAGTTGCCTCACCAAGGCTGAAGAACCTAGTCTACCCTTCTATCTATCCATAGCTGGAGGGAGAATAATTGGATTCATACCTTTCCCAAGGGTATAAGTGCTATGCGAAATGCAATCAGTCTCGTTGAGGATTTGAACTCGTGTGGCCGTGTCCATTTCCTACGACGATAGCCATTACACCACGGGCACCTCCATTTTAAGAAAATTTACAATAATTACAACAATATAATAAGGATTATAATTAATTACCTGCCCCCATATAACTGTGGGAAAACAAATTACTATAATTAAATAAATAATTTCTTGAAACTTTATTATTGGCATTGGGTAAGAATACTCAAAACAGTACAGCTGTGAGCAATATTTGTACTTCATATATATAAATATAAATTTACATTGATCGCAATTCCTTAACCCTCTCGGCATGAAATGAATCTGTCAATTCAAAGTTTCTCAAGATAGAAATCTTGAGAAGCATTATGATGATAATTTCAAAAAGTGAATGAGACAAGCGCTTTCATTCTTGATGTATAGCTGTCAGGTTCTTGTCACTAGCTATAGCTACTAAATGATCACTGGGGGGGGGGTCTTCGTGGTGTAATGGTTACAGCGATGGACAGCGGAATCGTAGTAAGCGAGTTCGTACTCCAGTCGCGCTATTTTGTTCACTTTCGGGCAAATACCCTTGGGAAAGGTATGAACCCCCTTATCCTCCCAGCTATGAGTTAAATAGTACCACTACTGTTCTAGGAGAATAGCTTTGCCATTAAATAACCTATAAAGGTTGATATGCCATTAAACAAAGAAACCAAACCAAACCTAAATGATTACTCATCTAATTACTGTACAGACTTACCTGCTGCTTAACTTCGGTGTGCTATTAATAAATGGAACTTAAGAGTGACTTGAACGTGAGAGACAGATGTATTCTTCGACTCGTGAAAAATGTTTTTTTTCCGTCTGCCTGATTGAGTTGAGAGTCAAGAGCTATTTTCCGATGGAGGTAGATGTGGTTATTGCCGCTCGAACAATAAAGATCAATGCTTCAATTCCTGTTATTTGTTTGTTTGTTTGTTTGTTTGGCTGGTTGGTTTGTTGGTTGGTTGTTTGTTTGTTTGGTTGCTTGCTTGGTTTTAGTTTTTGTTTTTTTTTCTTCTTCTTTTTTTTTTGGAAAGCATTGTTGGCTTCCGACATGATAATTTATCTTGAAAACATTGGTCTGAGTAAATTAAAACGGAAGACAGATGAAATGATAAAAGCTTATAAGTAACTATTGAAGGATTTCGATCTGTTACTTGAAATACTGTTGTTTTTAATGTTAATGTTTTGATTACCGCATTTAGACCAATGTCTTCTTTGGGCTTTCCGTTTGTCGATGGAGTTTAGAATACACTGACTGTATACTTTCTAGATGGGTTAAAAGTCATTAAAAAATCAAGTGTGTCCTTGTTAGGACACTAAACTGCTGACAGTTATGGAATTTGGAGTGTACTCCTAATTATCATTACTCCCGTATCTACTCGGACCTGAAGTGGTAGTTTTTGTTACGTTCTTATCAAAGAGGATTTTTTAAAAATATTAATATTAATATTTTTTTAAAATATTAATGTTACGTTCTGATCAAAGAGAATTTTTTAAATATTAATATTAGACAGGAATACTTGAAACTATATAACTCTGCGCACAATATTTCAATTAGATTTTTTTATTTAGTGGCATGTTAACCTTTGTGGGTTATTTAATACGGAACCTGTTGTAACCTAACGAAAGGTTACTGAATGTGAAATAGCCACAACCGAGGTAGAAAATGAAATGAAAATCTTTATAACATTAAAAAATACAATACTCGCCGGTGGCGTAAAGAAGATGAATCTCTGCTTGAGGTGTACCACATAATCAGCATATTGACCCCTCACAATAATGTCCAACGTACTTATAAGGAATGAGACATACCCATTAATGTTCATAGGTATAGTATATTACAAAACCTTTCCACAGAGAAATAGTGGTACTATTTAGCAACCCATCCGCTCGGGCAGGATATGACACAAGGTCAATTTTTAAGCGGAGTTTAACAGGTTTGAATTCAGAGTTTTCCTTCTCCTAGACTAGTTGCCTCACCAAGGCTGAAGAACCTAGTCCGTCCTACTATTTACCCATAGCTGGAGGGAGAATAAGGGGGTTCATACCTTTCCCAAGGGTATTTGCCCGAAAGTGAACATAATAGCGCGACTGGAGTACGAACTCGCGTACTATGATTCCGCAGTTCATCGCTTTAACCATTACACCACGAGGACACCCCACAGAGAAATAGTGGTACTATTTAATTGAGAACTAGGGTAACAAAGGAGTCCATGCCTTTCCAAAGACTATTAGTCCAAAAGCGAACCTAATAACATGTCTGGAGTTCGAACTTGATTACTACGATGTTAACATTCCAGTACATAAGCCATTACGCTATATATATTCTCCCTTCGTTTATTAGATAGGAATACTCGATAAGATGAATTTGCCGGCAAACAATTGTGATTATTATAGACAAATACAAAAAAGGTGTGATTAAAAAGATGATAGGAATAGAATATTGAAAATATAAGCACTGATGATTATGATCTAACCTTTTGAAATTGATCAAATTTCTGCATTAAAGACCCATAATGTGGTTGATGGACCGTCAAACAAAACTAGAAGTGGATTTTCAATTTTAAATACAGTTAAGTGTCATATTCCTGATATCCTTATTTCGATAGGGAGTTCTTATTTTCAAATAGATATAGTTAATTACTTAAAACTATAGAATTGTGTAGGGATTAAAAGAATCAGATGGAAATATCTGATGTCATACACTGAGACCAAACTATTTGTAGTAATTTATAAAGCTTTATCCGAAGATGTGGCTCAAAAGCCGTATAAATGGATCATTCAATGAGACTCGAACTCACTTGTAAAGGTTTGCTCGTCTAGCTCGCTATTTCACCACCAAAGGCACCTGAAAGCAAATTATTGGATCGGAATACTTGGTACCATGTAGCTGTGTACAAACAAATGATTTTAGGCAAAAACAAAATTGCAATAAAAAATGATTACGAAGAAATGTTGAAAATATAAAAACTAATGATTATAATCAAAATTTTAAAATCTAATCGGTATTAAATAATCCATAAAGTTGTTTATGTTCCCTTAAATAATTCCAACTGATCCAACCCAGTCAGCTAGGGCTGTAGAAAACACAAACTGCATCTCTAAAGAGGGGAAGACACCTCCTGCAATGAGTGCCCTGGATATGAGATAAAATAATCTAATGATCAGGTGCCACTAATAATTGAGCTTTGGGGAATGTGGAGTACACCGTCATTTCCATCGCTGCCAGGTCCACTTTTGCTCGGATTGGTAGCATCTGATAGGGTTCTATATGTGGGTCAGATATAACTGTTTGACATTAAACTGAGTGAAAGCAAATGACTTATGCTAAATTGAATTGCTAGAAATAGAACTGTTTGACATTGAACTGTGTGTAAACAAATGACTGAGGTTTAACTGAATTGTCAATAATACATAACAATACTTGGAACTATTTAATTTAGCTAAATTGTATTGTTAGAAAAAGAACTGTTTGATCATTGAACTGTTTGTAAACAGATGATTGAGGTTTAACTGAATTGTTAGTGATACCTACCAATACTTGGAACCATTTAACTTTGACTTATGCTAAATTGAACTCTTTGAAATAAAAAAGTTTTTTATTTTATTCTTATTTTTTTATGTTTTTTTTTGGTTTTTTTTTTTTTTTTTTGCTTTTTGCGTTCTTTATTTTTTAAAATTTTTTAACTAATTCGTCAATTCTTCAGACAAATATTCTTGTCGCTGGTCAAGATTCTTTTTCTTCTTTTAGGTAAGAAACGTTTTTTTAATTAACTTTAAACAGCCACTGTGCATTGAGGAGTATCACCAGGTCATCGCCTTCAGTTTTTCTTATTAAGTTGAAAGTTCGAAACAAAGCATTTAGGTTGACATTCTTGTCCTCTAAGTAAAGTAACAAGGTCAGTGAACAAGGTGATCGCAAGAAAGTTTTCCAGGTGTTAAACGTTCTTTGTTATTCCCTTCTCTTTCGTCTTTTTAGATTTTTTTAAAATTTTATATACATATGTATGTAGTGGGGGGGGGGGCTACTAATTACAGGTAGCGAAGCGCGTGTTTAAAAAGAAAGAAAGAATAAATGAATGAATGAAAGAATTTAAAAGAAGAAAACGAAAAAGAAGAAAACAACTTCAAACTAAACAAGGGACAATGTGGTATTCGGAACTTGACCAATAAAGATTTAACAGATTGTCAAACGGAAAAATAACAAAAGGGGACAAGTTTCTCTACGAAAAATTAGCAAGTTCTGTGTTTCCTTTTTTTTTCTTGGGTAGGAGGGGTTCTTTATTACCTACCACCTGCTACTTGCAATCTTTCTTTTAAGTCTATCTTCTACTCTCTCTCTCTCTCTCTCTCTCTCTCTCTCTCTCTCTCTCTCTCTATTTTGACTATTCCGTCTTTGTCATTTTCAAGTCTAACCAGATTATCAAAATTCTTGCACGTCATATAAAACTCATATCAGTTGATACGTATAACCTACAAACAGAAAACCCAATATATATATATATATATGGAAATCTGATATCACTGCTAAAATATAACTGGAATTCTTCCAAGCTGTGGCTCAGTGAGCACAATTGTATAGTTGCACCAACTGGACTCTAATGAAGCGCCAGAAAAAATGATGAGGACTACACAAAGATGTCCGGACACCTACCTCCCATCAAACAAACCATCAAAATAAAACCACATGTTGGACACTGCTGAGGAAGAAAGGATGAGCCCATAAGCGACGTTCTCCTAGGGACTCCTACAGATTGACACACCTGTTTTGGCCGACCTGCAAATACTTACATACCTCAGCTTCATACGAAGTTAGGATTGCGTAGACAAAGTGTCAGTGGTGCTAGGCACCAATGCGTTTGTCAGGCGAGAAACTAGTAGGTGACAAGCATCGCTGACTCTACGTTTGTTTATTTAATAATTGTTTTACTAATTGTTTGCTGTTTTGTTTCATGGCACCTGGGGCGCCCCCATTGGGGAACCCGACGGGGCCGAAGGTATTTTTGGATTTTGCCGGACGCGTGTGGGCTGCGGCCCTGCGTCCGGACCAACTTTTAAAAAGGCCTTGTGCCGTTCTTGTCCAGTGGTGGGACGGAGAATAAATAAAGCTGACTCTATGTGTACGTTATGCATTCTTAAATATACACTCGATCAATGATATTGAGCAGTCCTTATTTATAAATAAAACTAACTACATTATATATATATAGTCATCCACAGACAGATCTGTTTCGTTCTATCAGAAACTCATCAGTGTGGCTAGACAGTATCTTCCCGTAGCTGGGATCGAAACCCGGTTGACTCAAACGTCAACACAAGCTTCTAACCATTCAGCCACGAGGAGATATTACCTGCGAAGTAAATTTTAAACGGTTATGAATCACAATTAATATTGTTTACATACATCCGTTCAACGGTAGCCGAGACCTCAATTCAAACGAAGAGGCTTGCAATAATCGTTAATGGCAACACGGTTACTTCTTCACCAGAGAACTCAACCCCGATGGTGACATTTCTATAGGAGTTCCTGTCAAGTAAAGATACTCCCTAAGAAAGATTATCATGTTATAAATTACTTGTGTGAGATTCTAAGAAAGGGTTTACAGAGATGATAAACCTATGGAGACTGTTTGATATAGAGGTACTTAATGTGTTAACGTTTTGTTAATCCTACTGAATAATAATAATAATAATACTAAAGTATCTCAACCTTGCTAGAGAATTGAAAAAACTATGGGACATGAAGGTGACAATTATACCAATTGTTATTGGTGCTTTTGGCACGGTAACAAAAGGATTATTAAAGGACATGGAGGATTTAGAAGTTGGTGAACAAGTGGAGACCATCCAAACAACAGCATTATTGAAAACGGCCAGAATACTGAGAAGAGTCCTGGAGTGCTGAGGAGACTTGCTGTCACTCAATCTCCAGGGAAAGACCATCAGCTAACGCTGATGTCAAAAATTCTAATGAGTAAATAATAATAACAGCACTAATTTGAAAGGAGATATATGATTCGCTATTAAGCCGCGGATGTTCCCCGAGGAATAGAAAGGTTACTGCAAGTGTACCAGATGTACCGGAGAGCTACTACACATTGATCAACACTTCCTCAATGGAAGCAAGTCGAGACGAAAAACATCTAGCAATGACGCGGGTTGAAAACAAAAGAGGCATATAAAGCTGGATAATAGAATGTCTTAAAATGTATCAGATATCCGAGGAAGTAATAAATTTTATCGAAAATACCATGGAGAGTCAAACTGACAGCAAGAGAAAAAAGCTTAATAGAGGTGAAAATCCAGAGAGGTATCTTCCAGGGAGATGCGCTGTCACCATTAATATCTATAATATCGATGATGCCACTCAATCACATGCTTAGGAAATGCAGAGGCGGATACAAACTTCGTAAATCGTAAGAAAAAATCACCCACCTAATTTACAAGGAACTGCCAAAAATGAAAAAGTATTGTAAACTCAACTCAGGCAATGAGGATATACAGTCAAGATATTGGGATAGAAATTGACATAAAAAAAATGTGCAATACTAATAATGAAAAGCGGAAAACGACATATGACGGAAGGAACAGAACCACCAAGCAAGATAAAATCAGAACGATCGGAGAAATAGAAACCTAAAAATACTTGGGAAAATTGGAAGAGGACACCATCAAACATGCGGAGATGAAAGAAAAAACATTAAAAAGAGTATCTCAGGAGAACGAGAAAACTATTTGAAAAAAATCTATACAGCAGTGTTGTATATTGACCTTCGACCCGGCCAGACATGCCATTCCAAAGACGTGGAGGTTGCATATTCCATTGGCGTAGGCGGGCTTGGCTGACAATATGGGACAAGGTAAAATCCCACGGTAGTCAGACTGATGCACCGGAAGAGAGTGACCTGTGAACTGCATGACAGTTATATCCGCTTGATGACGATCAAAGATGTCATTACAAGGAAGGCAGAAGTGACACATCCCGATGGCCAGTCATGGGGAGATATTGAGTGGGCGGTTGAACTATTATATAACTCGGTGAAGACAGGAAGTCAGTTAGTTGGAGTTCAGATGAGTTAGAGACAAGATGCGGTAGAGGAAGCCAGCACCCAGTGTGGCTGGCCCCCAGGCCCTCAGGAGCAGCCCTGGAGAACGAGAAAGACACAACGCTGATGGCCATAAGAGTGGGGGTCAATATGTTGCAGTTCTGTTCGGTCTCCAACTCCCTCTCTCACACACAAACCTTTTCATAGGCGTTCACATTTCGCAAGATATGGAACGACAGTCAGCCAGTCATAACTGGAGTTCTGTTTTAAAATCCAGAAAGAATCCGGATGTTTAAAATAAACGCATTTTGAATTCCATGACAGCGTTATTTAGCTGTCGAGTATGGAAAGAAATTTAATGACACGAGTTCTTATATCATTAGTGAATGGAATAATTAAGACCAAGTTCGCTGCTTACATTATTCGTTTCTCTGGGCTCATATCTTAAACTATATCAAATAATATTCTCTCTCTCTCTCTCTCTCTCTCTCTCTCTCTCTCTCTCTCTCTCTCTCTCTTGTTGCGACTGCTATCAGGTTGGAGAATAAAAAAATAAACCTCCGCGTAAAGCAACTAAGAGACTTGTTTCGTGACGTGTGTAGAGGTTTACGTTGCTACCGTATTTTCCTTTTGAGACTGGTCGGTAAGATAACGTTGGACATCTGTTAGTGACCCAAAATACTTTAGGACGGGATCTTAGTGGTTGAGCAGTCTACGATCCTAAGTGGTCAAGAGGCTTGCAACATTTCACTTTAGCCCTTACTGAGCTAGACAGGCTGCCGAAGACCCCTGATATGATCAATCGGCTGCTCATGTCAAAACCTTCAACCTACATGATTATCTAAACCGTATTCATCGAATCGTTTTTATGGCAAATAAGTATCCTATCCTATTTTATTTAAGAGGAGCTAGAAGACAGCGGGTAAGGGTTAATAGTATTGCAATGGCAATAATTGAAACCATTTAAACTGTGAACTACCAAATGATTAATATTTCTTACATTTTTTAGGGTTAACATTACGTGAAACTATTTAACTGTGTGCAAACAAATGATTAATACTAAATAAAATTATT
Source organism: Sepioteuthis lessoniana (assembly GCA_963585895.1). Classification (NCBI taxonomy): domain Eukaryota; kingdom Metazoa; phylum Mollusca; class Cephalopoda; order Myopsida; family Loliginidae; genus Sepioteuthis; species Sepioteuthis lessoniana. The sequence continues at coordinate 73,525,428 of OY757920.1, read as the reverse complement.
AGTGTTAGATAGTAATACTTGAAACGATTTAATTTAATGAATAATTTAATTTAATTTAACGTTAGATAGAATTGTTAGTATTTGAGAGAAATACTTTTAACTATCTAAATTTGTGCTAACAAATGAGTTCTAACGCGTTTAAAGATAAAGTTACACCCAAACTAGTCTCTTACAAACATAATATATATATATATATATATATAAATATATATATATATTAATACATATTTCATTAAACATAATAGACATTTTTTGTCAACATATTTTTGTTGATCATTTCGTATTGCCGTATTGATTTTATAATATTCTGCGGGAATCGGTAGATGTATCTTCCATAATTGTTTTTTTCCCAAATCCTTTCTATTCGACTTTGGGCCATCATCAGAGGAGGATCTATAACAAAATTGTATTTTAACATTTTATCACACACACACAAATCATGAGGGCCCAAAGTCGGGCAGAAAGTACTTGGGAAATAAATAATTATGGAAGATTTATCAACCAATTCCTGCCGAATCAATAAGAATCAACAAAAAATATGTAAACAAAAAATGTCTATTATGTTCAGTGAAATATGTATCAATGAAGAAATGCTGCCAATATATATATATATGTATATATAGGGAAATTGCCTAAGAATCCTACTTGCTATATTGAACAAATCCTGAACGCAAAATTCCACGAAACGGCACTTGTACGACCAACTACCTGCCATCTGTAAAACCATCCAAATAAGATGAACAAGACATGCGGGACCCTGTTGGAGAAGCAAGGACTAGCTCATAAGCGACCTTTTCCTATCGACCCTTTCACATAGACGAGCCAGTTTTGGCAGACCAATAAGAACTTACCTACAGCAGCTGTTTGGAAACGATGGATGATAGGGACAAATAGCGTGAGAATCAGGGAAATTTGTGCTATCTGTGCATCATAATGATGATGCATATAACAGGATTTAGCATTAAATAACCCACAAAGTTTGATATGCAATTAAACTAAATAATATAAATACCCTAATCTTTGTTTTGTTTTTTTGATTTTTTTGTAGTTGTTTGTTTGTTTTATCTTTCTTCAATCTATCATGTCATTCATTGATTAGGCATTCATTTTAATTCGTTTTCATTTTTTTTCTTTCTTTTTCTGTTTCTTATGGATTTGTCTTTTTTTCTTTTTTCTTTTTCATTGTTTTTCTTTGCAGTTTCCTTTCTTTGATATTTTCTATCGTTATTTCTTCTTCGCGGCTATTTTCTTTCTTTTGTCGACATTTTTCTTATATTTCCCTTAATTTCTTCTTTTTCTTTTCCCTCATTTTACTTTTTAAGTTCTTTCTTTCTTTTTTCTTTCTTTCTTTCTTTCTTTCTTTCCTTCTTTCTTTATTTATTTCAATACATTTATTTCTTCCAGTTTTTACCGTCGACTTATTATATTTCCCGTAGTGTGGTCGTTTTCGTCGTAGGAAATGGACACGGTGATACGAGTTCAAATCCTGGACGAGACTGATTGCATTTCACATAGCACTAATACCCTTGGGAAAGGTATGGATCCAATTATTCTCCCTCCAGCTATGGGTAAATAGTAGGACAGACTAGATTCTTCAGCCTTGGTGGGGCAACTAGTCTAGGAGAAGGAAAACTCTGAATTCAAACCTGTCAAACTCCGCTGGAAAACTGATCTTGTGTCATATCCTGCCCATGCGGAGGGGTTGGGTAAATATGGACTTATTATATTTCATTTCTTCTTTTGCTTTTTCTTTCCAGACAATTTTTTTTACCTTTGATTTTCTTTATTTCTGCCTTTCTATTCATGTTTTCTTTTAAGACGATTTTATTTTTATAGCGACCGATTTTCTTTCTTTCTTTCTTTCTTTCTTTCCTTATTTATTTATTTATTTATCTATTCATTTATTCATTATTTTTATTTTATTTTGATGATTCTTTTTTTTTTATTACTCTCCTCTCGTTTGCGTCCATTCTAGCATTTTTCTAATCTTTCCATTCATTCTCTCTTTTCCAAATCCTTCTCTCTTTCTCTCTCTCTCTCTCTTCCTCAAACCCTTTCTCTCTCTCACTCTATCTCTCTCACTTTTACTCTTCCTTCTCTTTCTCTCTTTCTCTATCTCTCTCTCTCTCTCTCTATCTTACACTCACATACGGACACACAAACACAAACACACCCTGATAGACTGACTTGTTTTCTTTTTTTTATCCATTTCTAATAAAATCTCCTCTTAATCATTATAGAAGAAGAAGAAGAAGAAGAAGAAGAAGAAGAAGAAGAAGAAGAAGAAGAAGAAGAAGTTACACAACCCTTTACATCGACAATTTAAAATTAACTACAATGTACTTCAAACAGTTTCCCCCTTTTTTTATTCAAATGAGCCTCCTTTCTTCTTTCTTACATTACTGTTGTATCTAATTTTCTACCTATTGTACTTTCTGATGTTTTGTCTTTGTGGGTTGAATAATGCCAGCAATGCTTGTATATTCTCAGCGAACATCAATGCCTTTATAGTCGACAGGTGTGCAAGTCCATGTACCCTCTTTTGTTCGACTCGAAAATAACTTTGTTACTACATTTTCTCCCTTTTCTGCCCTGTCAAAGATTATGAATGGTAATATAATGGAACAAAACAATTCAAAGAAAAAAAACTTGCAATGATTATGCACGAATCGCTAATGGAGACGCTTGTCTCGTTTTTTTATTTTTTTATTACAAAAAGGTGAAAACATTTTTACATGGAAAGATAAGAGTTTGAAAAATAGACAGGCCTCCTTATTATGAAAATTCGCGAAATAAAGTCTACCCTCCCTAACATAAACTGGTATTGTACCAAGTTAACCTATATATATATATATATATATATATATATATATATATATTATAAGAGTGTTGATTGCCACTAAATCACTTCGTGGGTATGTGTCGAACCAAGTGCAATGTAATATGGAAAGTGGTCAATATCGAGGATAGAGCTATTATATAATAATAATAATAATAATAATAATAATAATAATAATAATAATAATATATATATATATATATATATATATATATATATATATTTAATCCATGGAAAATATTCTGCAACCCTGGGTTTCATGAAGTTTTTTTCAAAACAACAATCATCAGGCAATTGAAAAGAAACACAGGGTTGCAGAATATCTTCCATGGATTATATATATATATATATATATATATATATATATATATAGTCGTTGGGGTTTAGAATACACTGACTTTTACTGAGGTGTAAGAACCCAAAATGTGGTGCCCTTGATATGACAATAAACTGCATCTGGTGATAAGGCTACAGTTCTGGATATCTAGTGAGTTTGGAGTACCATTAATCCCAGGTCCACTATGACTTGTAGTAGAAATATTTATCAAGGTGCTATCTATGAACAAAGTAGATATTTTGGTAAAGTATTTGCATTAGATGGGAATATTTAATATTATATTACTCCAGACATAATTTTATATCATATCATCATCATGTCATGCCGCCAGCACGGATATCCCTGACTCTTTCTCGCCACTTCTCCCTATTGTTCATCGCTTCTGGCAGTTCTCCAGGGGTACATCCCGTATCCTCACATAGCTGCTGTATGTATGTTCGAGATGGTCGTCCTGCTTTTTACCCGGTCATATGCGGGGGTCCATAGGGGTACATCACTATAGAAGTACGTCACTTATGAGCTCGTCCCTGCTTCTCCAGCAGTGTCCCGCATGTCTGGTTCGTCTAACTTGGATAGTTTTCGTGATAGGAGGCACGTGGCCGTATAGTTGGTGCCTTGTGAGGTGTTGCCACCAGTACCTGTTCAATATTGCTCGCAGCATTCTTGTGTAATTGCCGTCTAGCTTCTTCTCCAGACATTTAGTTAGCGTCCAAGTAGGGCATCCATACAGCAGTATTGATACGACCGCTGCCTGGAAGAAACTGCGTTTCATTTTATTGGTCAGGTCTGATTTCCATTTGATCGATGGCTTATCGATAGCTGTCCATTATAAGTTCCTTGAAGCCATGTAACTATGTGTAAACAAAAAACTATTATTATAAAGACATACAAACTTGAATCCATATAATTATTGGTAATTCAAGGCACGCTATTACGTTCAATTTTGGACAAATACCCTTAGGAAAGGTATGAGGAACTTTAATCTTCTAGCTTTGGGTTGAATGGTACTACTACTGTTATTCAAGAAGGATGGCTTTAGCTTTAAATAACCTACTAAGGTTGATATGCCATTATACAAAGAAAAGAAAATTAATTATTGGTATTAGATTGGAATATTCGAAAACGTACACAGCCCAGTCGGTTGGGGCTGTAAAAATACACCGACTGCATCTCTACAAAGGAGTAAGAAACTCTCTCCATAAACAAATGTCTGGGATATGACATCAAAATATCCGATGCTGAGGCTCGAATCTTGGAGCTTTGAGGAATGGGGAGTACTCTTTCATTGCCATTGCTCCCACGTCTACTCTGGCCAGAATGTTAACACATGACAGGGTCCTATCAATAGCTCAAATAGAACTGTTAGACATTTAAACAGTGTGAAACAAATGTATCTCTTAAAGTAGTCTCCAAATAAGCTACAGTCGAAATCAAGAAAAACCTTTGAAAAAGACATAATAAATGTGACCATTCCTTGCAATTTACAGCTTGGCATTTAATAACCCAGGATGTGTTCACGCGCCGTTGAAATCAATCAATTAAGTGCAAATTATTTGATAGAAATGATATAACCATGTGCAATAGAAAAAAAACTTTGCGAAACCATAACACAGAAAAGGTAAGAAAAAACGTAATATATACCCAATTATTAAACTTATTGGCATAAAATAGCCTCAGAGGTGCTGCTATATCATTAACCTCAACCATACAACCAATCAATCAATCAATCAATCAGTATATATATATATATATATATATAAGAAAGACTTATATGCTGGACCTAAAACTGCTCGCTGTTTTATTGCTAGATAGGCGAATAACTAATCAATGAGACGCGATGTGAACTTACGTAACGATTACCTGAACACACACTCACACACATACACACACACACAAACACACATATACATATATATATACATATACACACACACATATATATATATATATACACATATATATATATATACACACACATACATACACACACACATATAAACACATAAACAAAACACAAATCTGGAGATTGGACATCTTTAAAGCTAATACGAATAGCCAAGACATTCTGTAGTTTCATTCAGTTTATTTAACGGCATATAAATTCCTTATGGGTTATTTAAAGCAGAAATTAAGAACAGGGGCATATTGAGTGTAACGTTTGTCGTCGTAAGAAACGGCAAACTACATTTAAATCCTGGACGAAACTGTCTATGGTTCAACTTCTAGATAGAAAATCTTTAAACCTGTTTGTACCAAGTTTATTTTAAAAAATCAAAGTTTTGAAACATTTCAAACAACATCTTTTTAGCGAAACACAGAATCATAAAAGTGCAGCACCCCATAGTCCCTATACCAAGCTACACGAGAGACGTTCTTTTTTCTTATGTAGAATATTCATTTCAATTGGAAAACATGAAAAAACGGAGAAATATAAAAGCCCAGCTTCTTACACAATCACAAGATGATTTTCCAGGCGGGCTTATACTTATAGAAAACTCGCTGGAACAAATAGTTAGAATGCCAAAGGGATTTTAAAAAAGAAAATGGTCACTTTCTGTTCATTACTGCCTTGGTATAGTGTCAACCTCGATATGTTTTTGAACACACCTCGTATGTATGCATGATTTTATGCATGTATTTAATGTGTGTGTCTTTGTTGTGTGCATACTGCTTGTTATTGAAAACATAGCTAATTATGTTAAGTCTCTGTAGAAAAAAGACAACTGATAACAAATATTCTAATGTATTTATAGCATGTTCATATCGGTAAACAAGTATTAGATTGTTTTGTCAACCTATATTTATATATATATATATGCGTGTGTGTGTGTGTGTGTGTGTGTGTGCGTGCGTGTGTGTGTGTGTGCGTGTGCTTGTACATATATATATATATAGAGAGAGAAATGGAGACAGAGAAAGACAGACCAACAGACAGCGTGAGAGAGGAAGATGTGTGTATATTATAAATTTATATAAAAATTTCTTTGAGCGAAAATAAAACGTT
>OY757920.1:73509248-73516748 GCA_963585895.1 Sepioteuthis lessoniana | reverse complement strand
CATCCCGTATCGGTACAGAGCTGCTGTATATTAGTTTTACCTGGTCATCCAACCTTTGCTCGTCCATGTGAAAGGGTCCATTGGAGTAAATCGCTTATGAGTTCGTCCTTACTTCTCCGGCAGTGTCTCACATCTCTGGTTCGTCTAATTTGGATGATTTTCATGATGGGTAGTATGTGGCCATATAGCTACTGTTGAGGTCGTGTTGGGGCCGTCAATTATTTCTATCAATCATTAATAATTACATTCATAATTATTATTCGTTAGTACACACTTAAATTGTTTCAAGTATTCCTATTTAACACTAACAATTCTATCAAATATTACTAATTTGTCTTGACACAATTTAGATGATTCCAAATATTGCTTTCTCAGTAGAACCGATCCCTAGCCACCGCCTTCTAGTACCTTCAAGAATATATAGGGTTGGGTACTTGTTTCTCACAAGAGCAATTCGAAGAATACGGTCGGGACGATCATGAAGGTGCAAGGGCTTGACATGACTAGCTGATAGGATTTGGCCTTTTTGACCGCCCATCTTGCACAGTAAGCATCAAAGTGGAATATTGCAAGTCACTTGACGACCTCGATTGCTAGATCAAGAACGGCACAGCCATCAGAATTCCCTGCTGAATCATTATTAGAGGCCAGCCACGGCCAATAAATAGTATGTTTCGTGGTCAGACGCTTCCGCAGAGAAGCAACCGGTGTTCTACAGTCTCAGGCAGCAGGGTGGATATCTATATATTTATCAATCTATCCCTCTAAAACTCCAAACTCTCAATGTCAGCTCGATGCAAGAAAATGTCAAGTTTTTAGGAGTATTTAACAGGTTTGAAATCCGATTACTCCTTCTCCTATACCGGTTGTCATGACAAGGTTAAAGTTGCCCTAGTACCTATCCATAGGTGGAAAGAGAATAGTTGGATTCGTGACCTCAGTGATATTAGTGCTATATATGAAAACAAACTCTTTCAGGATTTAAACTCGGGTTACCTGGTCTATTCCCTATGACGATAGCAATATTATATATGTATATGGAGAAAGAGAGAGAGAGAGAGAGAGAGAGAGAGAGCGCTATCTAAAAAGAGAATGTGTATATAGAGGTTTTTGTATGTAGTACGTAATATATATTAATGTTATCAATATGCACTTTTTATCGTCTTCGTCATCAAGTCTTTCTAACAACACAGACACCCTGAGTTGGTTCTGCAACTCGTCCCTATTGTCTATTGCACCAAGACTACTTGCTGTGTCTGCACAGAGATGTATGTAAATTTTAATTGTGTGTCCATGCGGAGGAGTTCGTTGGAGAACCTTCCTTATGAGTTCGTCCTTACTTCATTAACAGTACCTAGCATGTCTTATTAATCTTACTTTGATGTTTTGTGAGATTGGAGCTAAGTGGCCACACATTTGTTGATTTGTGGGTTTGGTGTGGATTTGTTCAAAACATCACCCATAATCCTCATGAAGACCCCATCAACAACGTGTAGTATTCTCGTGTAGCTCTCATCTATCTTTTTTCTAGGAGGTTTGTTTGCATCCTGGTGGTGCAACCCCAATCTAGTTTCGACACGACCACAACTTGAAAGCAACCTTGTTTCATTTTCTCAGAGTGATTAGATTTCCATTTTTCGATAGAGAGTCAATAGCAGCCCATGGCATTCCTGTGTAAATACTGACATCGTTTTCAGTCGATGAGATATTGTTGCTGAAGTATGTGAGCTCTTCTACCAATTTTATAGGCTTGCTGCTAAAAGTGGATATGGCTCCTTCTAGTGTAAAACACATGGACTCTGTTTAAACTACGTTCACGAAGTGGTTAATTCCTCTTCTTACACGTTCTCAGTTGTCCACAATGCATTCACCAGGAGCAAGAGTTTTTGCAAGAAGTACTAAATCATCTGCGTAGTGTGTATCTGTCATCATTTCTATGGGATATCGTCCTCTTCTTGTCTTTTGAGAAGCAATTTACTTTTATTAGATCTATTTACGTTTATAATATGTAAGCTCAGCAGCTTATAAACAGATATGATTCTAATGTATTTCCTTGCAAAACTATTAGGATAATGTTTTTAAAAAGTCCATGTCACGATTATCTAAGTGAACTGTTACATTTTTTTGTGAAGCATCGTCATAGCGGTAACGGTTTCTTTAGGAAGATTGTACATATGCTGAAAATGTCTACTTCATTTCTCCTTTGTCTTTGGAATCAAATATTTGGTGAAATCTACGAACAATATTGTTGCCACGAGATTTTTTGCGCCCATTCTTTTGAAAATTTGACGGCTAATCAGAATCCGTGATGTGAGGATAGATATTTCCGAAAGCCGATTTGCTTTTTACTAAGGATTTACATTTTTTTTAAAGTCCTGCTTCTCAGTCGTATCTAACCTGAGGTCGGATACGATTGAAATCCTTTTAAAGCTATAGTAGTAAGAATTATGTCCTGGCCCAGCGGTTAGAGTGTTCGCCAATGGCCCGGGAGACCTGGGTTCAATCCCAGGTCGAGTCATACCAAAGACTTTAAAAATGGAACTTGATACCACCTTGCTTAACACTCAGCATTATAAGGTACGGTTCAAGGGTAAAGTGGAGCAATCCAGGGAATGGAGTAGCGCCCTCCCCTACACCTTGGTGTAGTAGCTATCGAAAAGGGAGCCTTCGGGTCACCCTCGACTATGGTCGCTAACTTTACTTACTTTTATTTCTTAGTGATTTTGAGGTCGACTTTCTTAGGAAAAGGCTAAGTAAAGCTTTTAATGCACTGCATTGGATAATCGAAAGAATGTTGTCAAGTTTTCTTGTTTTCTATACATCAAGAGTTATTTCGTCAATTTCGGCACCTTTTCTGTTTCTTTTTGGTTTTTTTGTTTTTTAGTTTTTTTAGTGGGGTATTTTAGTTGTTTTTTTTTGGGGGGGGCGGTCAGTACTGCGTGAAGATCCTCCGTAAATTGCTCAACTTTGATGCCTTCTAAATATTTTATAATTTCTTAAGTGGATGATTTCTGGAGGATATCCAAGCAGATTCTTGAAATGTTCTTTCCACTTCTGATGTCTTTCTTCTTTGCTGGCAGCTTTGATTTTTACTTTTTTTATCTTTCGCTTACTTCAGAATTCACTATAATCTATTGATCTTCTGACTTTATTGATTTGGCCTTGGATATATTCTTTTTCTTTTTTAGCATGTTTTTGTTAGTTCTCTCTTGGCTTTCTGAAGTTTCCACACGATGACGTTTAATGGTTTTCTATTTTAAGTGAGGATGTTTTCTCAGGTAATTTCGTTTTACCTGACCGTTATTACTAGCAGAGAACTCGACATTTTGGTTATGTACTTGGCGGAATTTTCATAATTCTCAAACACACACACACATACACACACACACACATATATATATATATATATATATATAGGATTCATCATTAAATAACCTACATTGGTTGATATGTCATAAAACCTATCCAACGAACTATTTAACTGAATGCAAGCAAATGAGTGTTAAATTGAGTCGTAAGTATCACATAACATCATCATCATCATCGTGTCGTGCCGCTAGCACGGATATCCCTGACCCTCTCTCGCCACTTCTCCCTATCATTCATGGCATCTGGGAGGTCTTCAGAGCTACATCCCGTATCCTCACATAGCTACTGTATGTATGTTTGAGATGGTCATCCTGCTTTTGCCCGGTCATATGTGGGGGTCCATAGGAGTACATCCCTTATGAGCTCGTCCCTGCTCCTCTAGCAGTGTCCCACATGACTGCTTCGCTAACTTGGATAGTTTTCGTGATGGGAGGCAGGTGGCCGTATAGTTGGTGCTTTGTGGGGTGTTGTCGCCAGGACTTATTCAATATTGCCCGCAACATTCTTGTGTAATTGTCGTGTATCTTCTTCTCGAGCCGTTTTGTTAGCGTCCAAGTAGTGCATCCATACAGCAGTATCAACACGACTGCTGCTTGAAAGAAGCTGCGTTTCATTTTATCGGTCAGGTTTGATTTCCATATGATTGATGGGTTATCGAAAGTTGCCCATGCCTTCGTTAGCCGCGTAGCTCAACGCTCAGGATCGTCAGTCCGATCGGGGAACTACTGCTGCTCATCTATAAGAGTGGCTTCCATAGATGAGAATAAAAACAGCCATCGAAAGATAACCATGACCTACACTCACACTCACATAGCAATGCCATTTAACTGTGTGCAAATGAACTATGTTGGATATAATTATTAGTGTTAGCAAAACTTTCAACCATTAAACTGTGTACGAATAATTGAGTTTTGGTTTGTTTAAATTTTGTACCATATAAACTATTTCTTTACAAAGATATTCACCATTTTTTTTTTAGCGATTTGAATAAACAGAATTTACCATTTTCATCTTTACCTACATGGGGATTGACATCTCCACCGCTAATTAGAACGTTGCATTCATCAATGTGTAGGATAAGTGAACATAGGTCATTGAAGAAGTTGGTGATGTCTGTTTTCTCATTTGCATTTGTGAGACTGGACCATGTGACCATTGTTGCGTAGGGGTTGCCATTCAATGCAGCACACCACATTGTAAGTTGGATTTCCTCTTCGCTATTTTCTGATTTTAAGACATTAGAACAAAGAAGTATTCTTACACTTCCTATGGCAGCAATTTTTCCATGTAGATGCCGACACAAATGTGCTACTATTTCCAGACCCATGGGTCTTTATGCTAATATCCAAGCCCCTGTACATATACAATGTTTATATTCTGTTCGACTACAGACACTTTAAGCTCAGTCAGCTGGTTTATATTTAATTTTCTAACGTTATAATTCACTAAGTTTACAGAACTTTATCGTTTATATAAATTTGGTTTGGACACTCAATTTGATTTTTCGAACTCTTCCGATGGCTATTTTTTCTCATTAGACACCACCTTCATATATCAGTAACAAAACTATTTGATATCTGGTGCTGTATACAAGATTGACGAGATAATAACATCACATATAAAAATATCATTTTGTTTATAGTCCAATTACCTGGGGTTGTAGAATAAACCGACTGCATCTTTGCAGATGGGTAAGACTCCTTCAGTGAGTGTCTCGTAATGACATTAAACAATCGGATGGTGAGGCTCCAGTAATGCTGGAGGTTTGGGGAATTTCTTGTACCCCTTTTTTGCCATCGCATCTAGGTTCACTCTGGCCCGGAGTGGTAGCACCTGATAGGGTATTATCTACTGATCAAATAGAACTAAACTGTGTGCTTATGCTTAACTGAATTGCTTGAAAAAGAACTGATTTAGCATTTAAACTACGTACTTATACTAAACTGAATTGTTTGAAATAGAACGATTTTACATTTAACTGTGTAAACAAAAAACTGTTCTTATGCTAAACTGAATTGTTTGAAATACATTTGTTTTAAATTTAACTGCCCGTTAACAAAAAGTGTAATTATGCAAACCTGAATTGTTTGAAATAAAACAGTTTAGATATTTAAACTGTATACTTATGCTAAACTGAGTCGTTTGTAATAGAACTGTTTTACATTTGATTGTGTGTGAATAAATAACTGACGTTTAATTGAATTGCTAGAGATAGCAATACTTGGAAGCATTTAACTTTGTTGGTTAAACAGAATAGTTTGGAATAGAACTGTTCTTGACACTTAAACTGTTTATGTATGCTAAACTGAATTGTTTGAAATAGAACTGTTATGATGTATGAAAATGGATTTGGCATTAAATAACCTACAATTATGGATATGCTATGACAACCAAACCTAACCAAACCAAACCAAACCATCTTTTTGTTTATTACGAAAGGTACGAAATGATTGGCAAATTTGTTGCCTGAAGAGAGATTCGAAACCACCAAGATTTACACAGGGTGAGATACGATGTATTCAGAGAGCCTTTCTGCCTCCACGAGGTTGTCAAGGGGCCGACTTAAAATATTTAATCATTTCCGTTTCTTCTTCGTTCTGCCACAACGAAGCTGGTACAGGTCAATTCATTACAGAGGTCTCCGCAAGCCTCCCCTATTTTCTTCTGGGATCATACTAGCTTTAGATATTAGCGAGTCTTACATATAGACTTTCTCTACCTCTCAACCATGAGGCGTGCAGCTTCCTCTCCGGCGTGACGTCTAGTGTCACCTCTACTCTGCTCTCTGCCCACACCTCACTGCTTGCTGTTCACTGCTCTAGGGTTGAAAACTTTGGTCGTCATACATTTTTCGAACGCCCATGCACCTTTTGGTTACTCTTCCTTTCGGCATTCCACCCACACAATTCACTTGGCATTACCGATGCCTTTAATTACCTTAACACACAGGTTTATCCTGTTTTTGAAATCCACGAACTTATACGGCCTATCAGGGGTCAATATGTAAACTGGCCATTGACCTATGAGGTTCGTCCGTCAAACACCAAGTGAAGCGCACCGATGACCTACCTATGGATCTATCCTCCACGTCTCTCATCCACCATACTCCATCCCACGGTTTTCAAAGATATACGGTTGTATGACTCGTATGATACACTCCTCTCTCATAGACTGCTATCCATATACAAACTGCAGCAAGAAAAAATGATTATTGAAGCAGCATGTTGACGTCTTCGGTTTGATTGTAGTTTTATTGCCGCAGATTATGTATACCTCGTGCTAAATATGTAACATGTTGATAATAATGTAAGGGTTTCTTCTCAAAAATATTCTCTCTTCTTTTTCTTCCGTAAATTTTGCCCCGTCGGCTAGAGCTGTAGAATACACCAACTATTCTCTGTAGAGGGTTAAGACTCCCCAACGAGTGTCCTAGATATGACACTAAACAATCTGATGATTAGGTTTCTGTAATTCTGGGGCTTTGAGGAATACAGAGTACCCCTTCACTGCCATCACTCCCTGGTCCACTCCAGCCTGGAATGGTAGCATCTGATAAGCTCCAATCCATGGGTCAAATAGAACTAATCATCATGTCATGCTGCTATCCCTGGTTTCCCTGACTCTCTATCGCTACCTGTCTCTATCGTCAATCTCTCCCAGAAGGTTTTCCAGGCCATATCCTGTATCGACACGGAGCTGCTGTTGATAGGTCCTAGCTGGTCGTCCAACCTTTGCTCGTCCTTGTGAAGTGAAACTCAACTTTTACTAAACTGAATTGTTTGAAATAGGACTGTTTTGACATTTTACTGGACTGTTTTGACATTTAGCTCTTTGTAAACAAAAAGTGTACTTATACTAAACTGAATTGTTCAAAATCTAATTCGGTGTTAAATGAACCGGAAAAGGGTGATACGCCGTAAAACAAAACAACGAACGAACCAACCAACCAACTTAGTTAATTACAAGCCATCCATCTCTAAATTATTAAGTATTAAAGGTTCAGCTTATATCATCATTTCTGGAGCAATCAATGTTATATGGATTCATTATTTGACTGAAGTACTAATATCTTAAATGAAAAACTCAATTCTATATGTATTTATAAATATTGCATCCACAAACAAACTGTCA
>OY757920.1:73409248-73506748 GCA_963585895.1 Sepioteuthis lessoniana | reverse complement strand
TTGTATTTGACGGAATTTTAGCAAGATTATTCAACTTCGCATTGAAGCTCTTGTTTCGGAATCAGCTCGGCTGAGTGTTACTAGAAAAAAAAATGAAATCCCTCATCAACATTATTAATGCATACTGTCTGTACGGATTTCCTCTCGGCCGTCATTCTTTGTAGGTCCTCTAAACAGCATTCAGTGTCCGCAACTTGCAGGTTAATATCACCCAACACAGGTGAGACCACTTGTGGGAGTCTGCAAGCGGACATCTTTACTTCACAATAGTATTGCCTAGTATGTTTTATTCGTCTAACGTAGATGGCTTGTGAGTGGTCGTACATCCGTTGCTTTGATGGATGCTCTTTCTAGGAATGGTTCGAAACTTTATGTTGCATCCTTGTATAGGCGCCGTGTCACGTTTTCTCGAAGTAGCGCATCCATTTAGTTGAACCGACATGGTTACATGGCTACAGCTTGGAAAATTTTATTCTTTTTTTTTTTTTGTTTTCATTTCAAAAAATTATGTCAACAATACCAACCTACAGGAATAAAATATACTAATTAGGTTAACAAAATGTGATAAAAAAACATTCCTGGTATCCTGTCTAGCTTCCGTGCTAATACATGCAGTAGGTACGTGGTGAAATGCTACAGAAATTACCCCGATCTCGTCTGGTGCAGAGTGAGGGAAGTGCAAGCGTTAGTGAGAAATACTGGCACATATTGTAGATTCAGTTGTCATATTCCAGCTCATCGAAAGTAGAATTTTTGCTGGATATTCAAGTGATGGTCTTGCTCAAACTCATGTTGACTGGCATAGTGTATATATATATATATATATATATATATATATATGTGTGTGTGTGTGTGTGTGTGTGTGTGTGTGTTCACCTGCACACAAACGCTCACAAACACACATATATACATATATATATATTATTTACCGGCACACACACACACACACACACACACACACACACACACACACACACACACACACACATATATATATATATATATATATATATATATATATATATATATCCATGCATCTTGATACATTTGTTTATGTATTTATATTTATAAATGCATGCATATTTGTATATTAAACCAGCAATATTTAATTCAATTCGATAACTTCAGTTATGATTAGATTATTTTGATAAAATATCAAATATTAGAAATTTATGCAAATTAAATCTTGCCATTCTATGTCGCCTTGCATCATAGTTTGTTTTTCATTTTTATCCAATTTTAGATTTTGGATTACAGTGTGCCAATATATTTTTGGCTTGTGCCATATGTTAATTATCAACACAGAGATATTTTACCATGATGAACAAACTTCTTAGTTATAAGTAATACTCAAAAAATATTTTCCAAAGAATTAACATCGTAAAACTCTTTCCTGTGTATGCCTACAGAAAATCAATCCTATTGCATTTCAATATTAAAAGTCTTTCCTGTAAATACCGATCTTAAAAGTCTTTTCGAAGCTTTCCTTTAGTAAAATCTTTTCCTATACATTCCCTTTGTAAATTCAGTTTCAGTACGTTTCTATAATAAAATAATTTCAAATGCATTTCTATGATAAAACTAATTCCAGTGCATTGCTGAAAAATATATTTTACAGTATATTATTTTAGTAAAACTCTTTCCAATGCATTCCATTATTAAAAGTCTTTCAAATATCTTCCTATAGTCAAGTCCGTTACAATACATTCCAATATTAAAAGTTGTTGGTTGATTGTTTGGGTTTTATGGCATATCAACCCTTGTATGTTATTTAATACCAAATTCATTTTCATGGAAATAGTTTTATTTCAAACAATTCAGTTTAGGATAAGTATGCATTTAACATGTAAGTACAGTTTAATCGTGAAAACATTTCTATTTCAAGCAATTCAGTTTAGTCAAGCAGTTTTAAATCAGTTTAGTATAAGTACAGATTTTGTTGACACAAAAAGTTAAATGTCAAAACAACTCTATATTAAACAAATCAGTTTAGTGTAAGTACAGTTTCAATGTCAAAAAACAGTTCCATTTCAAATAATTCAGTTTAGCATAAGCACGTCGTTTAAATGTAAGTACGGTTTAATCGTCAAAAATGTTCTATTTAAAGCTATTCAGTTTGGTCAAACAATTCAGTTTAGCATGAGTATGCCGTTAGTTCTATTTAACCCATAGATCGGGCTCTATCAGGTGATATCACTCCGGGCCAAAGTGGACCTGGGAACAATGGCAACGAAGGGGTACTCCGCATTCCTCAAAGTTCCAGAATCACTGGAACCTTACTATCAGATTGTTGAGTGTCATATGCCAGACGCTCATTGGAGGGGGGGGTCTTACACCTCTCCAGAGAAGAAGTCGGTATATTCAACAGCACAAACTGACTGGGCCCAAGTTTTAAAATCTTTCAAATACCTTCTTATAGTCAAATCCATATCAATGCATTCTACCACTGAAACTATTTTCAATGCATTCTATAATAAAACCAATTCCAGTGCATTCTTGTAAAAATACTTTACAATATTTCCCTATAATATAACTCTTTCCAGTACATTCTAATAGTTAAATTGATTTCAGTGCATTTCTGTATTTAATCCTTGCCAATACATTCCTGTCTTGCGAAGTCGGCTGGGTGGGGCTGTAGAATGCATCGACTGCTTCTCTACAGAAGGGTAGTCCCTCTCCCACAACGACTGTCCTAGATATGACACTAAACAATCTGATGATGAGGTTCCAGTGATGCCGGAGATTTTGGAAATGCGGACTACCTCTTCATTGCCATCCCTCCCAGGTCCACTTTAGCCCGGAGTGATAGCACCTGATAGGGTCCTATCCATGGGTCAAATAGAACTAAACTACGTACTTATACTAAACTGAATTGCTTGAAATAGAACTGCTTTAACATCTAAACTGCGTACTTTTACTAAACTGAATTTTCTGAAATAGAACTGTTTTGACATTGGAAAGGTACTACACTAAACTGTATTGTTCGAAATAGAACTGTTTTGATATTTAACTGTGGGTAAACAAAATATATACTCATACTAAACAGAATTGTTAGAATTAGAACTGTCTGACTAAACTGAATAGCTTGAAATATAAATGTTTTTGACAATTAAACTGTGTACTTATGCTAAACTTAATTGTTTGAAACAGAACTGTTTATTTGTATAGAAGTGGATAAAGTATTAAATAACTTACAAAGGTTGATATAGCATAAAATCTAATCAAACAAGCAAACATACATCCCTGTCGCAAATTTCTTTCAATGAAATTTTTATTGTAAAACTATTTCCCAAGCATTCTAAATTTTAAAAATCATTCCAATGCATTTCTATAAGGAATCACTTCAGTGTATTCATAGAGTAAAACTCTTTCCAGTGCATACTAAATATAAAAGTCTTTCTAATACCATCTTGTAGTCAAATCCATTTCAGTGCATTCCAATGATGAATTTATTTGTTTATTTATTTATTTATTTTTTTGCATTTCTATAATAAAACCAACTCTAGTGCATTCCTGCAGAAAAATCTTTTACAATACAATCTTATTGTGAAATATTTTCTTGTATATTCTCAGAGTTAAATTGATTTCATAGCATTCCAGTAGTTAATCCATACATTAATCCATACATTAATCCATACACTCAATACATTCCCATTGCAAATTTTGTTCAAAAAATTTTGGCTGTAAAACTTTTTCTCGCGCATTTCAGTATCAAAAATCTTTCATATGCATTCCTATTAGGAATCATTTCCACTGTAAATCTCTTTCCAACGCTTTTCAATATCAAAAACCTTTTCCAGGGCATTGCAATATTATAAGTCATTCAGTTGTCATTCTTTAGTCAAACTTTTTTTCTGTGCATTCCAATATTAGAATTCATTTTAATGATTTCCTATTGTCAAATCCGTTCCAGTGTATCAAAATACCTTCAAATAATTCAATTCTTTTCATGGTATTCCACCATTAAAAGGATTTTAAGTGTCTTCCTATAAACAAATCCGTTTTCATGCCTTCCACTGTTAAAAGCCTTTTCAAATATATTCCTATAATCAAATCCTTTTCATTTCATTCCAATATTAAAAGTCTTTTAAATGATTTCCTATCGTCCAATTCATTTTATTGCATTTCAATATTTCAATCCTTTAAATCGTTTCCTATAAGCAAATCCATGTTCCTTGTGTTTCCAAGAAAAGATGTAACAATTTAATTTTTTAAATGTTTATTTTATCTATTTAACCAACGTTTTATGAAGAATTCAGTATATATATGTATATATATGTATGTTGAATTGTATATATATATATATATATATATATATATATATATATATATATATATATATATATATATATATATATATATATATATATGTTGAATTGCATATATATATATATATATAATCTGAGGAGAAGAAAGTGGTATTTATAAAGCATTTGAAAAATCATACAGTGCTCAAATGTTTGCCAGTTTACTAGAGAGAAAACTAAAAGTAATTAAGATCTCAGATTTTTATTATCGTTTCATAACTACCACTTTTCTATGTCTTCGGTAGAATTAAAGACCCAGTCATCATATGAAACTTTTTTTTTTAAATTGGCGGTCTCTTTATATCTCAATGTCACTGAACATCTTATGCATTTCATTTTCTCTGGCATATTCTTGTTTGCACATATTCCATTTCTCAATGTGGTGTGATTTCCCTCTATTGCACAATTCCCATTGGATTACCTTTCCCACCCAGGCAGTTCTTGTGTTCCTTTTGTTTCAGATTACTGCATTCCTTTTTAATATGATTAATTGCTTCATTTCTGCCATCGCATAGCCAACATCAGTTCTTGCATTAGTATTATTAGTCCTACTACTACTACTAGTAGTAGTAGTAGTAGTAGTAGTAGTACAACTACAGTGGCTAGTGGAATTTTAATGCTTCTCTTCAGGTTCAGATAAAAGTGACTTTTGAAAATATTCTTAACATAATATGAAAGACATTCTTTGTTCGTATTCAACTACTTTGATTAATTGGTTGTATTTTATAGCATATCTACCATTGTAGGTTACTTAATCCAGTTTATGTATATATATATATATATATATATATATATATATATATATATATATATATATATATATATCTTATGTGAGCGTGTCAATGACCTTTGTCACAGCCTCTTTCATCTTCTCAATTCTCTCATAACGACAGCCTCTGAGCTTAGGGAATAACCAAAAGTGACAGGGAGCAAGGTCTGGACTATAGGGAGGCTGAGGAACTGTATTGATGCCCATCTTGGTCAAATAGTCTGTGACAAGGATGCAGTTGTGGACTGGTGCATTGTCCTGGTGGAAATGCCACTGATCCGATTTGAAGTGTGCTGGCCTCTTCCGACGGAATCTCTTCCTGAAATCCCTTAAAACCTCAACATAGTAACCCTAACCCTAACCCTTTGGCCAATCAATTCTCGTGTTCTGACTTCCTTACTCCTCCCACACCACTCATCATCACTCACAGATTCCTAGCCTTCCTTGAATCTCTTATGCCTGTCAAAAACTGAAACTCGATTCATGCAAGATGCTCCAAAAGCAGTCTGAAGCATTCCATACGTTTCTGTGGCATTTTTTTTTAAACAGACCGATATTTGTTGGTTTAAAGCGAAAATGAAAGATTTCTACGATTTTACTTTGAAAAGTATTTCCAAGGTCATTTTTTTAGGTTCAGCGTATTCAAATTAGCTAAAAAAGATGTTTGATGATTCGATACTATTTTTAATATTTTTTTTTTTTTTGGTTGAGCAGTGTAATTGAATTTAATATTATTTAACAATTCTATTTGACCTATAGATAAGACTGAAATAGATACTACATTCTGGGACAGAGTGAACCTGAGAATAATTTTCAATGAAGAAGTACTATTTACCAACCCCTCCGCTCGGGCAGGATATGACACAAGGTCAATTTTTTAAGCGGAGTTTAACAGGTTTTGAATACAGAGTTTTCCTTCTCCTAGACTAGTTGCCTCACCAAGGCTGAAGAACCTAGTCCGTCCTACTATTTACCCATAGCTGGAGGGAGAATAAGGGGGTTCATACCTTTCCCAAGGGTATTTGCCCGAAAGTGAACGTAATAGCGCGACTGGAGTACGAACTCGCGTACTACGATTCCGCAGTTCATCGCTTTAACCATTACACCACGAGGACACCCCTATGAAGAGGTACGGCACATTTCCCAAAACTCTAGGACTGCAGCCTTATATTAATATGTAATTTAGTGTCATTCCTAGGACAGTCATTGTGGGGTCTTACTACTCAGCAGTTATGTAGTCGGCGTATTCTACAGCTCTTGCCGACTGGGCTGTAAGTACTTTGAAATATTGCCCAGTGGTCTTAGTTGCTATTTAGTCAGTTTGGTTTTCTTTAGCAAAAAGCCAGAATTATGGAACAATCATGGAGAACTGAATTCACTATGAATGGTTTGGTAAGCTTTAAACCACGTAAGGCACCAAAAGTACATTTGATTTAATGAAAATAGTTAATGATTTGAGCCCCTTAAGGAAAACCACCGCTAATGATTCTGCGCATAATAAGGTCGTAATGCATTTTATGAATATCTTTTTTTTCTTTCCCTTGTTTGTTTGTTTGTTTGTAAAAACGCCAAATGATGATGTGCTTCTTTCGCCCCAGGATGGGAGACGCTAATCTTTGGAAATGAGGCACTATTTTCGGATTTGTTTCATAAATCACAAAATTCACCTTTCAGTAAAATATTTTTGTTTCATCACTAGGAACATGTTTTTGATTTTTTGTTAATTTACTTATTTTTGTATTTTATTTATTTATTTATTTATTGAAATCTGAATCTAAATTTATATTATCTGAGTATAATGTAATTAATTTCTTGCTGAAAAATTCCATCTTTTTTTCTTTCTCCGATCGAAAACCAACGGAGTCGTATTTTGCTACGGGAAAATTTTCTCTCCCAGAAAAACAGCCAGGGGTCAAAATTGAATTAATGAGTAACTTTGAAATAAATTTTTATGATTCAGACTTGCCTTTCGCATTTCTGCTTTATGAATTGGCCTGAGAGGATTGTTTCTTACATGAAAAAAATCTGAAAAGCATACAATTTATAACTTGATTCAAAAATCTATTTTATTATAAAGTCGTTATTAGAGTGAAAAAAAAACCCAAAAAGGACACGAAAAAACATGAATATATTTGGATTTCTATAAGATTATTTTTCTTTAAAAAAGATCAAATGACATCTTACCATATATATTCAAGTATAAGTCGATCTCGAGTATATATTGGCCTTTGATTTATAGTTATGAAATATTTATGCAATGAGTTATTGCCTTTTATTCGTTCAATTATGCTTGTGTGTCAACTTTACAAATTTATTTCTCACTCATATATATGCCGATGTCAATTTATATTTCTTTTGTATAAGCATTAGTAACAAACGTATATATATATATATATATATATATATATATATATATATATATATATATATATATATATATATATATATATATATATACGTGTGTGCGTCTTAAATTTTAAAGAACAAATATTTTGAAAAACAAAACACAAAAGCGTGTGTGTATACACACAAATGTGTTTGAGTGTTAGGATGCGTGCGTGCGTGCGTGCGTGTTAGTCTGAGTTTATATGTTGAATGTCCCATGAATGAAAAGTGGGGAAAGAGAAACCACAGAATTCGGTTTGTTTTAATGGCACATAAACCATTGTAGGTTATTAATGCCAAATACATTTATATACATATAAGCAATACTGTTTCAAACAGTTCAGTATAGTATAAGTACAGTCTTTTGTTGACACCCAATTTAATGTCAAAAACAGTTCTATTTCAAGCAATTGAGTACAGCATAATCGCACAGTTTACTTCTATTTGAACTATAGATAGGACCATATCAGGTGATACCAATCTTGGGCAGAGTGGACCTGGGAGCGATGCCATTGAAGGGGTACTCCGCATTCCCGAAAGCATCAGCATAACTGGAACCTCACCATCAGATTGTTTAGTGTCTTATCCAGGATACCCTTATGCAATCGATTAAAATCCGATCATACTACTAAATGATATATGCACAAACCAGAAACTGCCCTAGAGAATGAGACACATTAATTTCTCTGGGGTTTCGATGTACAATTGGATTACGTAATCCCAACCAAATAGCCAAACCTAGTGTTAATTGATAAGAAAAACGTACTTGTCATTTGGTAGGTTTTGCTGTTCCAGTTGACCACAGAGGGGATATGAACGGAAGTAAAAAGATGAAATATTACTTGGAACTTGCCCGAGAACAAAAAGAGTTAGGGAACATTAGGTTGAAGTTAACAACAATTGTAATTAGTGAACTTGAAACGGTCCCAAAATGTTTGTAAAAATACTTGAAGAAATGGATATCTGCTAAAATATCGAAACCCCAGAATTATTAAGATCGACTAGAATACTTAGAAGAGCCCAGGAGCCAAGGGAAACTTGTGGCCACTCTGATACCAGTGAAAGATCAACAGTTAATACTAGTGTGAAAAAACTGTAATAATTATAATAATAATAATAAAGATAATGATAGGATAATAAGGAAAACATAAGGAAGACCTCAATACTTTAAATGTCGTTCAGTATAAATATCAATTATAAGAACTCACAATAATCGACAAGGACCAGGCCGGGTTTAAATTGGAGCAAGAGAAAGGCTTTGGAAACAACGGTTCTATAATCTGAAATAAATTTTCCTTTCAAAATGAACGTAAATAGAACTAAACTTTTTTAATGCATATGGGAATGAAACTATTAGTGTAGAATAGAAACTCAAATTGAATGGAATATCACAAAAACAATGAACGAATACAATGGTGAGTGGAAGATTGCTACGTTTTGAGGAGACATGGAACAAAATGAATCGATGAATTAGCGCTCAGGTTTAATCTCCAAGTATAGACTAAAAGCCATATCTCCTCTTTCAAATGTACATCCTGAATAGTTTAAGTCAGATAATAAATATTTTAAACAATTTGAATCTAAAAGAAAAAAAAAAACGGGGACGTAGCATTGCTAGTTTAGATCAAATGAGATTTTCAAAGTGTTTAAATATCTGTTGGCTTTGTAAATATTTACGTCACATGACAAGTAGTAAAAAATTTAAACAAAAATACTTCATCATGAAAATATGTACTTGCTTATTTGCTCTGTTTTGCTACCAATTTTGACATTCAAGAAACTCAAAGAGTAGAATTGTTTGTTTGTTTGTTTGTCTGGATTTTATGATATATCAACCTTTGTTAGTTATTTAATGCCAAATCCATTTTCGAACAAAAAAAATCAGTTCTATTTCTAACAATTCTGTTTAGCATAAGTACACAGTTTAATTGTCAAAAGCATCCTTATTTCAAGCTATTCAGTTTAGTCAAACCGTTTTATTTCAAACAATTCAGTTTAGTATAATAAAAGTTTTTGTTTACACACAGTTACATATCAAAACTGTTCTATTTCAAACAATTCAGTTTAACTTTAGTACAGTTTAAATGTAAAAAACAGTTCTACTTCAAACAAATCCGTTTAGCTGTTTAAAATTCAAAGCGGTTCTAACAATTCAGTTTAGCATAAGTACGCAGTTTAAGTGAAGTTTGCAGTTTAAATGTCAAAATAATTCTATTTTAAGCAATTCCGTTTAGCATAAGTACCAAGTTTAGTTCTTTTTAACCCATAGATTGTCCTCTATTAGCTGGTATCACTCCGAGTCAGAGTGGACCTGGGGGCGATGGCATTGAAGAGGTACTCCGCATTCCCAAAAGCTCCATCAGCTTGTCTATCCAGGACACACGTGGGGGATCTTATTCCTCTGCAGAGATGCAGCCGGTGTTTTCTACAGCCTCATCCGACATAGCTAAGAGGACTAGAATCAATCTGAAATTTTATATATACATGTATTCATATACTATCTCTTTAATCAGGGTAGATTCATGATTTTAGGATTCAGTTTCGTTTTTAATTTACATAGTTATGGCAGTAGATAATAAAGGGCAAAATATTTACCTAATTATGTTTAACAATAAAAAAAAGAGTGACCTGTTACTCTTCATCATCATCATCATCATCTTGTACCATCAGCACGGATCTCCCTGACCCGCACTCACCACCCCTCCCTATCGTTCATCGCTTCCGGCAGGTCTTCAGTGCAACACCCCGTATCTTCACAGAACTGTTGTATTTTGGTTCCAGCTGGTCACCCCACCTTTGCTCGTCCATGTGAAGGGGTCCACTGGAATACATCACTTATGAGCTCGTCCCTACTTCTCCAGCAGTGTCCCACATGTCTGGTTCGTCTAATTTTGATAGTTTTCATGATGGGTGGTCGGTGGCCGTATAGATGCTGCTTTGTGAGGTATTGCTTCCAGGACTTCTTCAATATTGCTCGCAGCATTCTTGTGTAGTGGCCGTCAAGCTTTTTCTTCATCCGTTTAGTTAGCGACCATGGAGTGCATCCTTATAGCAGTATCGACACGACCGCTGCTTGGAAGAAACTGTTTTTTACTTTATCGGTCAGATCTGACTTCCATATGACCGATAGTCTATTGATTGTACATATTGATAGCTGTCCATGCCTTTGCTAGTTGCGTGTCGATGTCTTTTTCGGTTGATGAGACACTGCTTCCTAGGTAGGTGAACTTGTCAACTAGTTTCAGAGAACTACCACTTTAGTGTGGGCATGCTACCATGAATTGTGACCGTAAAGTTTTACGAAACATACTGCTAAATACATATACACACGTACACATTTACATTAAACTTTCATAATGCTGTATATTGACCTTCGACCCGGCCAAACATGCTATTCCAAAGTGATGCACCGGAAGGAAGTGACACATTCCGATGGCAGTTATGTGGAGAAATCGCGTAGGTGGACTTGGCTGAAAAAATGGGACAAGGTAAAAATCCCATGGTACACTCATAGACTGATGCACCGGAAGAGAGAGACCTGTGAACTTCATGACAGTTATTTCCGCCATTACAAAGATTGAGTGGGCGATTGAACTATTATATAACTCGGTGAGGACAGGAAGTCAGTGAGTTGGGGACGAAAGAAGTTGGAGCCAAGAAGTGGTAGAGAAAGCCCGAACCCAGCAGAGTGGGCCTCCGGCTCTCCGGTTGAGCATCAGGAGAACGAGAACGACACATGGCTGTGTCCGGAGGGGCTGGGGAGGTCAATATGTTGCAGTCTTTGTTCAGTCTCCAACTCCCTCTCACATGTAACCTTACAAATAAAATGTGAGGTACATATTTTTCTAAAGAAGTTTTTGCTCGTCTTTATTGTTATTGCGTCAATATGTATTACGCGTGTATATGTTTTATGTGTTTGTATAGTTAATCATGGTCATGATAGTGACTATACAACAATAAGATGAACACGTGAACACATATATGTGTATGTGTGCGAACGCGCAACTGTGTGTAGCAATTCGTTGAGAAAATCCTACGATATAAGAAAAAGGAAGACATTATGTAAAATCAGATTGAACATGAATCGTGAGTGATAATGAATTTAGTCTGATTATTCTATTCATATACAAAATCCTGTCTACCCGATTTTCTATATGTCTTTCTTTTTGTCTTATATATATATATATATATATATATATATATATATATATATATATATAACTGTACTTTGCCTTTGATTTACGTGGGTAGTAGAAGCTTCACTTTAAATTTCCGATGCCATTAAAGGAGGTAACGTCATAAAACAGATGATAATATTGCACTTGGAAAGTCAGGAAAGCTTCCGTCAACTTTTGGTTGAAGTAAAATACGCGAAATAATTAAAAGCAAAAGGGAAAGTAATTTGAGAAAAGCTTTCTAATGAGGTTTGCGGTAATTGATTAAAGGATTTCAAATCATTCGTTTCTATCTTTAAGTTTTTTTGTTTTATTTCTTCGATTGTTTCGATCAGTAGTAAATGTCTCGAATTAAATATTCCTGAAAATGTTGTTAATTAAATTGCAGAAATGATCGTGTACAATACGATAAGTACGGTCATTATGGCTTCATTTTAATTGTCTTAATACTTGATGCTAATTCGTCTTTGTCGGGCAAAGAGCAAGAGTTTTCTCATTTTTGTTTGGTAATTTCTGTTGTATTTATTTAGAGATAAAACGTACTGAAGTTACAAGTAAAATGAAATCTCCATTGAACTGAATTAAAAGAAATACACTTAAGCGGAAATCTTGAATGGTGGTCATCAAAAAATAGTAATCTTTATTAATTAAAAGAAAGAGAAAAATTTTATATCAAAGGTATCTGTCAGATATACAACCACTATCAATTACTTTACAAATTATACATAAGTATTTCAAGACACATCAACCGTTGTAATTTATTTAATGACAAATCCAGTATATACTTATGATTTTTATGTAGTCTGTTAATAATTTTTTTAAAGGAACCAGATCTCTTTTTTTAACCCAGGTAAATGGTTTCAAGTATTGTTCTATCACACTAATTGTTCAATTTACTACAGTTAAATAGTTTCTATCACTGCTAAGTAATACAGATTGTTCAATTTAACATCAGTTATTTGTTTACACACAGTTAAATGGTTTCAAGAAGTGTAAATCATTAAATTGTTTTGTTTGACACACAAATGTGAGTCTAACAGGTAGTACCACTCCGGGTCAGAGTTGACCTGAGAATAATAGCAGTGAAGGTGTATTCCACTTTCCCCAGAGTTTCAAGACAGGATCCTCACCACCAGATGCAGTTTAGTGCCATATATCAGGAGAATCGTTGGACGCGGGACTCTTACCTCTCTGCAGAAATATAGTTGGTGTATTATACCCAACCAGCCGATTAGGCTCTGCACATTTAGAGGATGTTAACTTTGTTTTTTTATTCGGGAGTAAGTAAACTAATAATAAATAATACGCAAGATATTTCTCTTTAAGAGCTGAAAATTCTGGTTTCATGAAATATACCTTAAAAATTCTTAATTGAATTATTTGAATTAATAATTGAATTATTTTGTTACGTTACGGGACCATAGATGCTCTATTTCGTAAAATAAAAAGTGACTCATTTTCTCCTTTGATACGAAATTTATAACTGACTGTAACAATTTCATAGCACTTATACTAACCAAAAAAGATAGGTAGGAAATTTTACTGTTGTTGCATAGAAACGCTATCAGACTAACAAAATCACCTGACTTCGATTCCTTGATCCCTCTCACCCTAGATGGCTCTCAACTGACCGTTTCTGCCTCTGAACCTGAACTCAACTGCCCCAAACTGACACGAGCTCAATTAAGATAACTTTTCTTATAAAATCTATCTTATTATTTCATTCCCTAATTATATAAGGACCCGTATCTAAAACTTTTATGTCTTATGTCATCACCTAAGTCTGCAGACATGCTTCCTTTTGTTTACTTTTAAGATCCGGCCTTCGACAATGATTTCCATCACAGAACTCTTATTATGACCTGCTGACCGTTATCTCATATCTTGCGTCACATGCACCCTACGAACTTCGCGACTCACATTTCAATTCGAAGTTTTTAGCTACTTACAATCTAACAATAGAAATAAAATAATTACCGAATATAAATAGTAATACTTAATTATATTACAATTTTACAAGTTAAGCCGAGGAATATATGGAATATCCCAATGTTGGCGAAAAAGATATGAAATGATATTTTAGTAATTGCATTACTAAAACAAATACTAGCTAAAGCCAAGATATGTAAATCGGTCTAAATTTAAAATATTAAACATTTGCAGAGCTCAACACGAAACTGAAAGGATACATGGTTCTAAAAGAAGAACTATCAATTAAGACAATTAAAAGCACCATATTGTTCATTGTAGAAAGAAATGAAAATATAGTGTGACGAAATATTTTTTTCCAAGTCAGCTGTATCTAAATTTTGGTAAAAAAATCTAATGGTTACAATAGGGAAAAATACTCGTGGAACTTTTCTCTTATTTACATTTATTATCAACTAATCATCCCTGAAATGCCACTGAGTTCATCGAGGTTATGACAACTTTCAGCATCCAACCCTTCATCCAGATGACTTCGCTAGGTTAAATCTCTTCTCAGTTTGCAATCCAAACAGCGACAATCCATGGATTTGAAATCCAAAACTATCTGAGTTTTTTGGGTTTTTTTTTCGCTGGTTTTTACCCTTTCCTCTCAGCCATTTCTATTATCATTTGTGAAGTAAAAATCCAACAGACTTAGTCCTCGAAAGATCTTCGACTACACATTTCGCTTGAATAAGAAAAGTCCATCTTAACGTATCGTTTATCAAATAGTCTTGTTCTGGATTTGAACTCAGATCACCGATTCCATTCCTTGCAGCGATACCCGTTACTTTAAGATTGTCTGTAGTATGTATTTATGTATATTCGTGTATGTATGTAAAGATAGATATTTCAGGCTCTTTATGCATATCTATCCATCCGTACATACATACATACATAGAAATTAACAGAAAGAAGAAAAGAAAAAAGAAAACTCACGTAAGATACATTTGCATATTGGTATGAGCATATGTTTGATGTGAACATAAGATAGATAGACCGACAAACAGATAGATTGATAGATAGACAGATATATATTAATACATTTCCTTAATTCTTTGATTAATTATTTTTATCATGTAACTTATTTCCTTCTTTTTCTTTTACTAAAGTTCATTGTATCCTTCTTTCTTCCTTTTCTTTAGTCATTCGTTTCTTTTTCTTTGTTTTATTTCTTTCTCTATCAGGTCTGTCTTTTGTTTCTTTGTTTGTTTATTTGCCGACTTTCTCCTTTCATGTCTTTCTTTTCCTTTTTCTCTTTTCTTTTCCTTTCGTTTTTCTTTCTTTCTTAAATTAGAATTTATTTTCCTCTTTTCATTCTTATCTTATTATTTTAGCAGGCATTTAAAAAAAAATTCGACAACGCCACTTCACTTCCCCTCACACTCCCGGCCACAAACACAAACATTTGCAGCCAATTTGTCAAATTATAATTTTTTTTCTTCATTTAATCTCAATTACGGAGACGCAGATTCATTTTTTTTCACATATTTTTTTTCAAAAGATAGAAAAGCAGCAGTAATCACTGTTTTTGATGGCTTTCTCACCGCCATTTTACTTTGATTCATCTAGGTATATAATTGGCAACCTTATCGTTTTTTCCCGCTGGAATATAAATAAGTCTCATAAAAAGTTATTGTCAATATAAGCGAATGAATTAATGATGTAACTAAATTGTTTGATTTATTTTAATGACTTTAGGTAAAAGCTGTAATGATAGATGTTTTTGACACTCCTAGAAATATTCAAACTAGTATCCCAATCTTTGTAGTGTTGAGGTTTATTTTTCAGATCTTGCATTCTCCAACCAACCAACCTTTGTCGTAAGTTGTTCTGTGAAATACTTATCTCGTGAATCATTTAAAGGATAGACGTGTCAGTGGGAGTAAGGATTCACTGACTATATCTTCTGCAATGGGTGAGTCCTACCTTTCACTAAAAAGTGGGGGTCATGGGTATGATACAGAACTGTATCTGGTGATGAGGTTCTCTCTCTCTCTCTCTTTGGAGATATAGAGAGCCAGGGCTTATTATTCATTGCTATTACTCCCTGGTCCGATCTGACCGGGAGCGGTAATTTCTGTTAGAGTCCTATCTAATGGTTAAATAGGTCTCTTTAAAACTCACTCATATTCGATGAAGACCTTTAAAAAAAAAAAACTCTAAAGAAACATCAAAAGGAAAAAAGTGTATTTGAAAATTGTATAATAAACACGATTCTTAAACTGCTTGGCAAAAAGTAACACTAGAATAATCACTCAAACAAGCAACTGCATTTTTATCTTTTGCGCATGCTACAAAATGATCATTCTTTTTATTTAAAAATGCAAGATGAAAATATTACCGTATAAGCATAGGCACATTTAACGTAACGGTTATCATCTTAATAAATGGAATATTTGGTTTGGCTTGATTCCTTTTGGTTTTATGGCACATAAACTATTGTAGGTTATTTAATGCCAAATCCATTTTTATACATAAACAGTTCTATTTCAAACAATTCAGTTTAGCATAAATAGACAGTTTAAATGTCAAAAGCAGTTCAATTTCAAGCTATTAAGTTTAGTCAATAAAGTTAAATTGTTCCAAGTATTGTTATGTATCACAAACAATTCAATTAAACATCGGTCATTTACTTACACACGGTTAAATGTAAAAACAGTTCTTTTTCAAATAATTCAGTTTAACATAAGTTCGCAGTTTAAATGTTAAAGCAGTTTTATCTCAAACAATTCAGTTTAGCATGAGTGCGCAGTTTATTTCTACTTAACCCAAAGATAGGACCCTTATCAGGTGCTACCTCTCCGGGCTAGAGTGGACCTGGGAGTGATGGCAATAAAGGAGTACGCTGCATTCCCCAAAGCTCCGGCAAAACTGAAGCCTCACCATCATATTGTTTAGTGTCATGTCCAGGACACTCGTTGTGGGAGTCTCCCCCCTAAGCAGAGAGGCAGTCTTTGTATTCTACACCCCATGCCGACTGGGCCAAATAAATGGATTTTGTGACTCGAGTTCAAAATCCTGGATGAGGCTATTTCGGTTTCACTTCGCCTACTGCTCTCAGAAAAGGCGTAGATCCCTCTCTTCTCCTTCCAGCTATAAGTAAATAAGATTGATTGGATTTTTTAGTCTTAGGTGAGCAATTTAGGAGAAAGAATACTATGAATTTAAGCCAGTTTCATACTGCTAAAAAATTAAGCCTGTGTCAAAGTCTGCCTGAAGCGGAGACTAAGTAAATGCATATTTACGTAGCTCTGTTTGATACGTCAGTCTCAAGTTGCACACAGTAGGAGCTATTGTTAAGTGGCCCCTTGTTCTCCAAACTGAATAGATTTATTGCTTCTTAACTTCCTTTATATGATGGGAACCTACTCTTTCAGCATTACTTGACGATAAGTCCCTCCCAAGCTTCTTGCTATTGACTAAACTTTCTTTGTCTCAATTTGTTTACAATATCTACGGTTAGTAGGTGGCCTGTCATTTAACTAATAGGTGAGAGTAAATAAAAGAGCTGAGTCGGCTGCCAAATCGACCTTAGATCTGAGCCCTGACAAATACAGGATTCTACATACAGACTTGAAACCCCAAAACAACAAATTCCTTCACAAAAAATGGCAACAACCCTGGAATAATAACATCTTGCGCATTGGTCACATAAGGTTTACTCACTATTTCATACTGAAACAGGAACAACAAGCACAATATCTGACATGTCAAACACCTTGTACAATGAAACACGTTCTCATAGAAGGTAGAGCTTTTCCTCTCATCAGAAGGCGATTTTTCAAGGTGAATAGTTTCAGCGATCTGTTCGAGAACGTCAACATGAATGACGTTCTGTCTTTCGTGAGAGAGACTGGCTGGTACCAAAAATATAATGAACTGAAACCAATTAATCGTGTGCACACAAATGAGATCCTGCTAAATCTAAAATATTATTTACAAAGAATTTGTTTAGAAATCTTTGGTTAAACACACACACACACACACACACACACACACACACACACACACACACACACACACACACATACATACATATGTATATATATATATATAAAGAGAGAATTTTGCATTAAATAACATATGAAGGTCGATATGCGATAAAACCCAAGCAACCAACTAAACGACAGAATGATCACTCTTTTCTGATGATCTGGAGTTAGTAGTGCTTATAACATGACTTGATATCAAGTCACTAAGATTAAGATATTAATTGCTGGATGCATCAGCTGTTCAGGTAGTCTAATCGTTCTCATATTTGACTAAATTATTGGGTTCATATACATCGAGATCGATGGAAGAATTTGTTTGTTTGGGTTTTATGGCATATCAACCTTTGTAGGTTATTTAGAGCCAAATCTATTTTTAGCCAAATAAATAGTTCTATTTTTAAAAATTCAGTTTAGCATGAGTACACAGTTTAATTGTCAAAATCATTTCTATTCTGCACTATTCAGTTTTGTCAAACAGTTCTCATTCAAACAATTCAGTTTAGTATTAGCATAGTTTTTTTGTCAAAAAAAAACAAAATAAAAAGCAATTCAATTTAGCGTCAGTATAGTCTTAATGTCAAAAACAGTTCCATTTCAAGCAACTCAGATTAACATAAGTACATAGTTTAGAAGTCAAAGTAGTTCTATTTCAAGCAATTCAGTTTAGCATAACTACGCAGTTTTGTGCTATTTGACTCATAGGTAGGACCTTATCATTTGCTACTACTCCGGGCCAGAGTGAACCTGGGAGCGATGGCTATGAAGGGGTACTCCGCGTTCCTCAAAGCTCCAGGATGACTGGAGCCTCACCATCAGGTGCTTAGAGTCATAAACAGAACACTTGCTAGTGGGGTTTATCTCTCTGCAGAAAAGCAGTCGGCATATTCTACAGCCCCAGTTAACTGGGCAATTAATGGGAGAATCCATCATATATATATATATATATATATGGGGTGGGTGTGCTATTCTTTATGACTTTAGAGCAAAAAAATGTTTATTCGTGTAAATAAAGATTTAATAGGAATAATACAGCATGATCATCTTGATCGTAATGAACCATTAAATATTAAATCAAACAAATGAACAAGGAAATAAACAATTTTCGTCTTCATTGACTACTAGTCACGGAAAGGAGAATAAACTTACATGAGAAAGCAAATTATCAGCTACCAAACACTATATATATATATATATATATATATATATATATATATATATATATATATATATATATATATATATTTATATATATACAGCATACAAATATATATATATATAACAAAAAAATTGACTTACACAGACCGATTTAATATATATATATATATATATATATATATATATATATATATATATATATATATATATATATATACGGTAGAGTTCTCTGGCGAAGAAGTAATCGTGTTGCCATTAGCGTTTATTGCAAGCCTCTTCATATATGAATTGAGGTCTCGGTGGCCGTTGAACGGATGTATGTAAACAATAGTAATTGTGATTTATAACCCTTTAAAATTTACCTATTAGCTAATGGCTCCTCGTGGCTGAATAGTTAGAAGCTTGGCTTGACGTTTGAGTCAACCGGGTTTTGATCCCAGCTTCGGGAAGCTAATGTCGAGCCACACTGATGAGTTCTGATAGAACGAAACTGTGGATTAGTGTATATATATATATAATATTTACAATGCACATATCTAAAAACATACATGCGTGTCAGTATGTGTATACTTATATGTGAGTTAAGCAGCAACGATGAATTACGAAGGATAATGTTTTACACACACACATATACTTACTTGAGCAAATCCATTTTAAATAGCTACAATATATTCCATCTTTATTCAATATATTCCACATATATCATTGTCTTATATTTTTTTTTGTCTTTCTTTTTCTTCCTCCTTTTGATTTAAAATCTTTCTCGATAAACAAACGGAACATAAATTCTACACAATATATTTCTAATGAGTCAAATGACGTAATTTAAAACAACAAACGCTGATTCATTCATTAAACGGCCAACTTTTTTTTGTTATACAAATTTTCCCTAACCTTTTGTGTTTTTCACTTTTAAACATCCATTGTTGATTTAACATCACTAATATCATCCCTCATAACCCTGATGATGGTTCATCTGAACCGAAACGCTATAGTGTCGACTTTGCCTCTCAATAAAACTCTCCTCCTACATGGATTACCTTGTTATCAATTTTTCTTCATATATATATATATATATATATAAAGTGAAATTGACGATAATAGTGGAGAGCGGTCCAAAGACTCCCTTTTCAAGAACTACTTACCGAAGTGTAGGGGAGGGTGATGCTCCTTTCCCTGGATTGCTGTACTTTAACCTTGATACGTACTTTATAACGCTGAGTGAGGAGGTATCAAATAGCACTTTTTGGGTCTTTGGTATAAGTCGACCTGTTATTGAAACCCGGGCTTCCAGGCTATACGGCGAACAGTCTACTCACAAAGTTAAAGTTGAAAATGTTTACAAAACACGTATATAAAACACACGTATATAAAAACACACGTATGTGCTTATGCATGAATGTATATATGTATGAGCGTATGTATGTGTTCATATTTATATAAAGGTTAAGCTGCAAGGAAAAATAACAAAAAGATTTTTTACACACACACACACACACACACATGTTTCTGTGAGTGTGTGAACATTATTGCATCGAATGGATATGACACCTGACTGTATTTGAGAGAGAGTCACCAGTTCTGGTTATCTTGATTGGGTAGAGTACTTCTTTATTGCCATTACTCCCAGTGTACCATAGCCAGATACGGATATGTGTGAAACGTACATAGAATGTTTATAAAATATATACATAGAACATAGGAATCCCGAAACACGAAAAAAACGTAACTTCTTAGTTCAGGTACGAAACTTTTTATTACCTTTGAGTTAAAGGTTTCGACATAAGGAAGAGAGATGCACAATCTTTCTATTATGACTTATCCATCTGCCCCGCATCACGTGTGGCAGTCGCCACAAGGCCACTGCGAGCTAGCGAAATTCACCCTTCTTTTTCGGACCGCAAGACTCAACTCAACTGACTTTTTCAAAATCCCTAAAATCCTCTGCGCGCGCTTCTGGTGCATGACATCATTCAAAACCACAAATCCAATAATTATTCATCTAGCTGTAGATAAATAGTTGGGCAGTTAGAGGTGCCCGTAGTGTAATGGTTACCGTCGTAGGAAATGGGCACGGCGACACGAGTTCAAATCCTGGACGAGACTGATTGCATTTCACATAGCACTAATACCCTTGGGAAAGGTATGAATCCAATTGTTCTCCCTTCAGCTATGGGTAAATAGTAGGACAGACTGGGTTCTCCAGCCTTGGTGAGGCAACTAATCTTGGAAAAGGGATATTCTGTTAATCTCCGATTAAAAATTGACCTTATGTCATATCCCCGCCCGCGAGTGGAGGGGTTGGTAAATATGATAAATAGTTGGGTAGACTGAGTTTTTTTAGCCTTGGTTAGGCAGCCAGTCTAGAAGAAGGAAAAGTCTGAATCCAAACCCATTTTTTCCGCTTAAAAATTGACCTTGTGTCACTTCCTGATCGTGCAGAGGGGTGGGTAAATACATACAGTGATTGCAATGCAACTTCTAAGCATAAAATAACCCTGGACTGGTTGATATGCATTGATATCTATCATTCAATCAACCACTCAATCAGATTGAAGAAAATAAGATCAAATCAAATGAACCAAGGACAAATTAATATATTGGTTTAAGTGTTTTGATTAAAACAGTCTAGATCAAGGGAAGAAAACCGAGGATGGATCGGACAAAATGTTCTGATTTTTAAAAAAATATAGCAAAATGAAAAAAAAAATTATCTAGGAATGATCAATATACATTCCTAATAATCATGATAAAAAGAAAACAGAAAAAAAGAAAAATCATGATAGAGTGAGTGATTGATTTTAACGATATGTTAACCTTTTTAGGGTTCTTTTAAGTTTAGATGTTAGGCAATCACGTATATTGTAAATTTGTATTTACGTTTTTTTTTTTGCATAATGGTTTTCTTAAGATCGGTTAACTAATTTTAACGGCATGTCAACATGTCAAATGTTATTTTATGCCTAGAGGTTAGACAATCACGTCGATTGTTCGTTTATATTTAATTTTTTTTGAGTGATGATTTTCTTAACTTTGATTGATTTTAACAGCATGTCAATCAGTCTAAGGTTATCTTAAACAGATCTATTTGCCTCACGGATGGGATCCTAACAAATACAACCACTCCGGATCAGAGTGGACCTGGGAGTAATTACAACGAGTGTGTAAATGCACTCTACTCCAGTGGTTCTGAACTGGAGCCTCCCCCATCAGATTCAGTTTAGTTTCATACCCAGGTCACCACTTTTTGGGAGATGGTCTTACTCCTTACACTCAGTTTATTTAGGGCGAATTTTTCTTAAGACCAATCAAGATGATAATCCCAAAATGAAGGACATATTGTAGATGTATAAGAATTTCTTTAAATTATCATTTTTTTCAATTCTATAAAATATAATCTTAAAGAACACGAATGCACTGAGAAGGCTAAATATTTCTGGAGAAAAAAGAGGAAAATGTTGCCGTCCGTCCGAAAATGCTGAATAGGTATTTAAAGGGTTAAAAATCTTGTGTCGTTGAAATATAAGAGATTATCTTATTTTTGTCTTGTTCTGCAACCCAAAAAGCAGACGCTTAAAATCGCTCAGACCCTCTCTCTCTCTCTCCTTTCCCCCACATCTTTTTTTTTTCCTGTGTTAAAAAAAGGTCAAAGAAAACTCTGACTCATATCACAAAGTCACGAAGAGAGAGTGAGAGAGAGAGAGTGAGAGAGAGAGAGAGAGAGAGTGAGAGAGAGAGAGAGTGAGAGAGAGAGAGTGAGAGAGAGAGAGACGCCAAAAAATTAAAAAAAAACACTTACATGTGGCACGCGCCAACATCCTATTTTACTCCTCCCAAACAATCCTCACCCACCCAGGCCCCGCTGTGTCTCAGCCCTCTCTCCCTGACCTCTCTAGGACCACGACCACCTGACCACACCCAGCCACTCATCTACCTATCTCTTGTAAGGCTGTGTTCAGTGCAAAAGTGAATGGTTTCAATTAGCCAGCGTAAGTACGAGCGTAAATGTGTCCACACAGAATGGTAGGTCATAGAAAGCCAGTGACTCGACCACAAAAGGGTTCCAGGCAAAAAGTTCGCTAGTTAAAAAGAGTAAGTGGTGATACTGTTCCGGGAATCACCTTCTGCGAAGAACCACTTAACTGCGGACTGCAGGCCACAAAAAAGGCTTCCTACCAATTTCTATCTTGGAATGAAACTGCGGATATTTTCATATGCCCCCATACTGGCGTAATAATGCCCTACCTGAGGAGAGAGGGGGTGGGGGTGAAGCCATTTTCACTTACTTATTCAATGCTTCATTGAAAGTAGATAACTGATTTTGCTTTATTTTTTTTTAAATACTTATCTGTTGTTGTATCTATTTTAAATGTATAGAGAATCGATAATAATAACATAAATAATAATAATAATAACACTAATAATAATAATAATAATAATAATAATAATAATATCAATTACAAAAGAAGTAATAAAAATAAAAAGAATGGTAGTGGTAATAATAAAAATTATATAGTTGGTCTAACAACCTTTTACCACTCATTTTACTACAAAAGAATTTCATCTTAGCCAAAAAATAAATAAATAGATAAAAAGAGGTGAATAAATAAATAAATAAATGAATAATAATAATAATAATAATAATAATAATAATAATAGCAGCGCTTGGTACAGTCACCAAAGGATTAGATAATGGGACTGAAGGACTTGGAAATGAGAGGACAAGTGGAGACCATCCAAACTACAGCATTGATGAGATCGATCTGAATACTGAGAAGAATCCTGGAAACTTGAGGAGACTTACTGTCACTCCATTGACTCCAATAGGAGACCATCAGCTTACGCTGGTGTGAAAAAACTCTTATAATAATAATAATAATAATAATAATAATAATAATACAAACGGATCACCTAATCCCGGCCAGAAGACCAGACCTTATAATATTCAACAATAAAAAAGAGAATTTGCAGAATTGTCGACATTGCTGTCCCGGCGGACCACAGAATAAATCTGAAGGAATGTGGAAATAAGGATAAGTACCTCGACCTTGCTAGAGAATTAAAAAAGCTGTGGAACATGAAAGTAACGATTGTGTCAATTGTGATTGGTGCTTTTGGCACAATAACTAAAGGATTATTAAAAGACCTGGAGTAGAGACTATCCAAATGACAGCATTGCTGAGAACGGCCAAAATCCTGAGACGAGTCCTGGAGACTTGAGGAAACTTGCTGTCACTCAAACTCCAGTGAAAAACCATCAGCTAACACTGATGTGAAAATCTCTAAAGGAGTAAATAATAATAATAACAATAATAAAAATCTCCAAGAGCCTAGAGAAAATATTCAACAAACTGAAGAATAGAGGAAGAATCAAAACCACCCACACTACAGAACTTATGAAATTGGCGAGGGTTCTTAGCAGAATCCTGGAAATCTTGGAGAAACTTGCCGCCACTCAGACTCCAGTGAAATATAAATCGATTAGAGCCGGCGTGAAAATGTCTAATGATAATTATTATAATAATAGCTGGCCGCAGGAGATATTATCACAAAAGCTGGGCAAAGAGACAAGCGGAATTAGGAACTAAAGAATCGATACGCTACAGCTTCAGTATTACTGAGATCGGCTAGAATCAGGAGAAGAGTCTTCGACACCTAGAGAGACTCGTTGTCACTCCGATACCTGTGAAAAACTCCTTATAAATACAAGCGAGGAGCAAAAGAAAAAAATATTTAATAAGTAAAGAAGGTAAAAAATTTGCTAATCAACTCAACTTCACACCAAAAGGAATAAACATAAAAGATAAAACGATAGAGGCAGCAAAAAAAAAGAGTAAAAATGCAAGAACCAAATCAATTAAAAATGCCGGGAACCAAAAGAACTTCCATGGACGATACGTCGAAAGAATTTCAAATACTGATTTTAATATACTAAATATTAATGGATGGCTGAATAATGCTGGAATGAAAGCCGAAACAGAGGGGTTAATAGCAACAGCACAAAGCCAGAGCCTAACAACAAAAAACTATAAAAACATAATCAAAAACAAAACGAGACTAATATGTTGTTTAAACAAAACAAAAAAAAATCTGAATACCACGTTTTATAGGATTGTTTAAAATGGAATGGACATCAACCAGAATCAGTAACAGAAGCAGAAGGAACTACAGGGTGTCGCAAAATAGATGCAACCCATTAATTTGATAATGATTTATTACTGAGACAAGTGCAATGGCAGTCATTTGGAACACACCCGGTAAAAAAATGTATCCTTTGAGCAAGAGACATCAAAGCAATCTTTCAACTCATTGGCCTAGTGGGTAGAGTGTTCGCAAATGGCTTGGGAGACCGGGATTCAATCCCAGGTCGGGTCATAACAAAGACTTTAAAAATGGTACTTGATACCAACTTGCTTACCATTATAAGGTACGTATTAAAAGTAAAGTGGAGCAATCCAGGGGAAGGAGTAGCGTCCTTCCATACACCTCAGGGTAGTAGCAATTGAAAATAGAGCTTTCGGGTCGTTTTCAACTACGGTCGCCAACTTTAATCTAGATCAGTTTCCAGCATATGAAACTTTTCTGAGTTTCTTATTAATTGTAATTAATCATTATCATATTAATGGGTAGCATCTTTTTTGAGACAGTTTTGAATGATTTTGTCTCAATGTAAGTCGTGATGCAAAGCATTTTTTCCTCTTTTGATCAAGGCATTGCGATCGAGGATTAATAGTTGATATATAGTATTAATGGTTGATATATAGTATTTTCAAATCTGAAGCCAAAAAGAAAACATTATTTGTAATAGAGTTATTAGCAGTCTCATGGGTCCCATGTTTATTGAGACGCCCTATACAATTATCAAGGACTTGGCCATTCATTCTGATAGAAAAATAAAGAGCAATATACAATAGATCCTATTTACCAACCCCTCCACTCGGGCAGGATATGACACAAGGTCACTTTTTTAAAGCAAAGTTTAACAGGTTTGAATTCAGAGTTTTCCTTCTCCTTGACTAGTTGCCTCACCAAGGCTGAAGAACCTAGTCTGTCCTACTATTTACTCATAGCTGGAGGGAGAATAATTAGATTCGTACCTTTCCCAATGGTATTAGTGCTACGTGAAATGCAATCAGCCTCGTCCAGGATTTGAACTCGTGTCGCCGTGTCCATTTCCTACGACGATAACCATTACACCACGGGCACCTTCAATATACTAGAGATAGTGGTTAAGGACGAAAAAGTTAAAAATACCTTCTAAGTGATGTATTAGTCCCAAAAGATAACAACATAACAGTCAAAGAATATAATAAAATCCGTAAGTACAAAGATCTCGAAACAGCACCTTAAAACTAAATCCATACCAGTAATAATGGGAGTGTGCCTGTGGTGTAATGGTTATCGTCGTAGGAAATGGACACGACGACACGAGTTCAAATCCTGGACGAAACTGATAGCATTTCACATAGCACTAATACCCTTGGGAAAGGTATGAATCTAACTATTCTCCTTCCAGCAATGGGTAAATAGTAGGACAGTCTGTTTTCTTCAGACATGGTGAAGCAACTAGTCTAGGAGAAGGAATACTCTGAATTCAAACCTGTTAAACTCTGCATAAAAATTGACCATGTGTCAAATCCTGCCTGAGTGGAGGGGTTGGGTAAATATGATAATGGGATTCCTGGTTATGATTTTAAAAAAGAGAAAGATTAACACATTAATAATATACCTGGCAGTCCCAGCCTATATGAAAAACAAAATATTCCACTTTTCAGAATTGTTCATCTCCTTAGGAGAGTACTATCAATGCGATTGGAAAATATCCCCCGAAAGACACAGCAAAAAGCATAAATACAACAAATGCGTATAACCACATCCTTACTTCACACTAAGTCTTGGGTAAAGACCCAGTAAAGGATGCGAAAATCACTACGACACAACAGAATTCTAAGTGTATGTTATGTGGAGATCAAGATGAAACGTTTAATTACGTATATAAGCGAATGTAGACAACTGCCACAAAAGGAGTACAAAACTATGTTCGACTCGGTGGGTGAAATGATTCTCTGGGAATTGTTCAAGAAACTGAATTCTAACTATACTACCAAATGGTACATGCACAAATTAGAATCTGTTCTTGAAAATAAGACTCATAAAATTCTCAGGTACTTTCATTTACAAACAGATCACTTAATCCCAGCCAGAAGACCAGACCTAGAGAGAATTTACTGTTACGGATCAGACCTAACGAAAGAATATCAAAGTTATCCCTCCTCAAAGATAAAAAGTGCATTATGGGATTGTATGGACTTGAAGAAGGGATAAACATGAGGTACAATAAAGACAGACTCGAAATCAGCAAGGACACATATGGACGTCTATTGGACGGTTGCACACCTTTTTCACACACTCTTTTCTTGGTTAAGAGAAGCATGTCTCTTCCAGTGCTTAAATAAACCTAATTGTTTTCTTGTACAACATGAGTCAGTCTCTTTTCAGTTTTGTTTACAAATTTTCTTTGTTCGTAAAAACGTAACATTAACAAAAACAAAAACAAAAGAAAGTTAACTTGCCGTCTAGTGAATTTTACCATTTCGCCTGACCACTGTGTGACTGTAAAAGAAAGCGAAAATATCGACGAATACTTCGACTTTGCCTGAGAATTAGAAAAGCTGGGGAACATAACCGAGTGACACCAGCTGTAGTTGGTGAACTTAGAATAGTATTAAAAAGCTTGAAAAAGGAACTGGAAGAATTGAAAATCAGAGGAAAAGTCGAGACCATCCTAAATATAGTTTGTTGAGAACAACCAGAATACTAAGAGTCCTGGTGACCCGAGGAAACTTGCTGACACTCAGACTCCTGTGAGAGACCGCCAGCTTACACTTGTGTTAAACACTCAGGAGTGAAATATTAATAAAAATACGAGATCGGGCAGAATACTAAGAAGAGTCATGGAGACTTGAGAAGATTTGCTGTCACTCAGACTTCTATAGAAAACCATCAGCTGACTCTGCTGTGAAAAACTCTCAAATGAGAAAAGTAATAATAATAACCACAATAATAATAATTACTATTATTATTGTTAATATTTTTATCATTATTCATGAAAATCAAAATAAGACTGAGAAGAATAAGAAGTGTTAGCTATATATATATATATATATATTTAAATATATATATATATACAGAGAGAGAGAGAGAGAGAGAGAGAGAGAGAGAGAGAAATAATGAATGTGTATTTGTGAGTGAGAGATAAGAAGAGACTAAGATAGAGACATCGATTGAACAAGATAAAATCAACCATAAAACAAGTTAAAGCAGAAAACTATCTAAAATGGAGTTTGAAGCAGATACAAATAGTTGAACAAAATGATCCACTTGGAACTACATAAACGACAGAGTTTGGACTATACAAAACAAGCAGACAGTTACACCGAATAGAGTCTGAACTTTTGAAACTATTCCAAAGATAATGAAAAAGACAGTCGAAGAACTGTGGGTAAGAGGGAAGGTCGAATCTTTCAGCATTGTTAAGATCGCCTGAGATACAGAGAAGGAGACCTGATAAAAACCAAATAAAGTAACAACAAAGACTTTAAAAACAGATGATTAACAAAGTGAGAGATAAACAGATTTATGATATACTTGGAAGTCCCAGTTCCGATGTAATCCAACAAATTGTACTTAGTAAAACTGCTAATTTTCTTAATAAAGTTCTATTGATTGTAGAAGAAAAATACCACCCAAAAGAGGTAGTAAAATATACAAAGGGACAGAATTCTTATTATTACTACCTTTCCTCACCCGAGATCTGGGGTAAAAAACCAATGAAGCATTGTAAATTACTGAAAAAAAAAACAACTGAAAATTGAATAAAAATATAATCATAGTTATATACATCTTGAAAAAGAACAATATCTATGGATGTCAGTATTTCAGCAGGCCAAAGATTATTGTGGAAAGACAGTTAAAAAAGAGAAAATATCTTTTACCCATAATAGTTTGTAAACATTAAAGAGCTCCTCTGTGCATTGCAAAAACTCAGTGAAAATTAGATATCTAAAGTTGAATCAAATACCTTCCGGAAGTCAACTTCAGTAGGATCAAATCGATTAAAGAGAGTTCTGTACTCTAGTATTGAATCGAATAAAGTCGCTTGATCTCAAATAAAAAGATATTTATTAATGAATAAGAATACACAATAAAATAATGATAAATACGTAGACCTTCCTAGATAAATAAAAGGACTTAACATTACAATAATAATAAATATCTCAATCTTCCAGGATAAATACAAGGTCTTTATATTACAATAATAATAAATTCCTCAACTTTCCAAGATAAATGAAAAAGACATTAGATTACTATAATACATACCTCAACTTTCCTAGATAAATAGAAGGACTGTAGATTACAATAATAATAAATACCTCGACCTTCCTAGATACAAAAAAAGGACAGTAGAATACAATAATAATTAATACTTCGACCTTCCTAGATAAATAAGAGAACTTTATATTACAAAGACACTAAACTGGTTATTTGGTTAGTTGCTTTTTATTCATATCAAAACTCAAAGGTTATTCAATGATAAACCGTGGTGTAATGGTTATCGTCGTAGGAAATGGACACGGCGACACGAGTTCAAACCCTGGACGAGATTGATTGCATTTCACGTAGCACTAATATCCTTGGGAAAGGTATGAATCCAATTATTCTCCCTCTAGCTATGGGTAAATAGTAGGACAGATTAGGTTCTTCAGCCTTGGTCAGGCAAATAGTTTAGGAGAAGGAATACTCTGAATTCAAACCTGTTAAACTTCGCTTTAAAATTGACCTTGTGTCATATCCTGCCCGAGCGGAGGGGTTGGTAAATAGGATAAACCGTGT
The DNA here is from genome assembly GCA_963585895.1 of Sepioteuthis lessoniana. Taxonomy (NCBI): domain Eukaryota; kingdom Metazoa; phylum Mollusca; class Cephalopoda; order Myopsida; family Loliginidae; genus Sepioteuthis; species Sepioteuthis lessoniana. The sequence continues at coordinate 73,477,101 of OY757920.1, read as the reverse complement.
GTATATATATATATGTATATATATATATATGTGTGTGTGTGTATGTGTGTGTGTGAGTGTGTGTCTGTGTGTGCATGTGTGAGTTCTAAGCTATTAGTTTGCGGGTAACCTTATTTTTAAATCAAGCAGAGATCATTTGTTTGCACACAGTTAAATGGCTTCAACTTGAGGAAATAAACCAGAAAGTACTGGCGAAAGAAGGAAGATTAAAGAGATATCGACAAAGGGTAAAAAATAGAGACAAAGCAGGACATTCCAAAACAATGAAAGAAAATTCTATCAACATTTGGGAGGAGATTACAATAAAACATACCAACGACCGGATGCAAAAAAACCCAACAATTTAGGACTAAAATATGGCAACCAAAAACATAACGAAAAGTCTGAATGGATAAACAATATCACAAGAGAACTAGAAAGACTTGAATAAGGCCCGAAAGCGGAAATACACACAGTTTTACTTAAAACGAAACTTAAAAAAAGATATCAAAGTGGAAAATGCCAGGCCATGATGGAATACATGGTTTCAGATTCAAGAAATTCACCTCCATTCACGACAGACTAGCACTAGAAATGAATAAATGCCTACAAAAAGCACACGTACCCGAATGGATGACCAAAGGGAAGACCACATTGATACAAAAGGACCCAAACAAAGGAACCGCCCCAAACAAATACAGACCCATAACTTGCCTACCAATGATGTGGAAAATACTAACAGAACAAATAAGGAAAGAAATTTACTACTTGCTAACAAGTCGCAGTTTGTTCCCTAACGAACAGAAAGGATCCTGAAAAGGATCCAGAGGAACAGCAGAATTACTTTACATAGATCAACACATTCTAAATGAGAGCAAGACCAGAGGGAAAAATCGAGCTATGGCCTGGATTGACTACAAAAAGGCATATGATATGGTTCCGCATAGCCGGATAATAAACAGTCTCGAAATGTACAAAATATAACATGAAGTCATAAACTTTATCGACAAAACCATGAAAACCTGGAGAGTGGAATTGACAGGACGGGGAAGAAGCATGGCTGAAGCAAAGTTCCAAAGAAGTATTTTCCAAGGAGATTCTCTATCACCCTTATTATTCATGATTGCCATGATGCCACTTTATCACATACTCAGAAAATGCACAGCTGGATACAAACTTAGTAGATCGCAGGAAAAAATCAATCACCGACTGTACATGGATGACATCAAACTATTTGAAAAAATGAAAAAGAACTGGAAATTCTAATACACGCTGTTAGAATATACAGTCAGGACATAGGGAAGGAATTTGGCATAGAAAAATGTGCCATGCTTGTAATGAAATGTGGCAAACGGGATCTAACTGACGAAATGGAACTACCAAATCAAAACAAGATTGGAACGCTCACAGAAAACGAAACCTACAAATTCTTGGGCATCTTGGAGGCTGACACCATCAAACAAGTGGAAATGAAAGACAAAATTCAAAAGGAATATCTCAGGAGAACTAGAAAACTATTCGAGACAAAACTCTCCCGCAGAAACTTTATAAAAGGAATAAATACCTGGGCTGTACCACTCGTTAGATATTCTGGACCCTATCTCAAGTGGACCAGAGACGAACTTAAACAAATGGACCAAAGAACAAGAAAACTAATGACAATGCATAAGGTAATACACCCTAGAGACGACGTTGATAGATTATATGTTTCAAGGAAAGAGGGAGGAAGAGGACTTGCCAGCATTGAACACAGCTTTGACGCATCGAAAGAACAACTCGAAGACGATATACAAAAACACGATGGCGGACTCATTACAGACATCAGAAGCGATAATGATAAGACGATGGAAAACAGAATGACAATAACTAGGAAACAAATATGGGAAGAAAAGTAACTCTATGTACGTTTTAAATGACTAATAAACAACATCTCACTCGACAAAACCTGGATATGGCTAAGAAAAGGAAACTTTAAGAAAGAAACGATCTCTCCTAACAAAACAACGCCATAAGAACCAATCATATCAAATCATAACAAAACAACGCCATAAGAACCAATCATATCAAATCCAGAATAGATAAGAGATCTCTCCTAACAAAACAACGCCATAAGAACCAATCATATCAAATTATAACAAAACAAGGCCATAAGAACCAATCATATCAAATCCAGAATAGATAAGACGCAACAAAATAGCAAATGAGGATTATGTGGTGACAGAGATGAAATCATCAATCACATAATAAGTGAATGCAGTAAATTAGCACAGAAGGAATATAAGACTAGACACGATTGGGTCGGCAATGTGATACACTGGAACATGTGCAAGAAAATTAAATTTCACCATACAAACAAATAGTATATGCACAACCCAGCACCTGTGCTAGTAAATAACACACATAAACTCCTAAGGGACTTTGACTTACAGATGGATCATCTAATCTCGGCCAGAAGACCAGACCTAATGATAATCAACAAAAAGAAAAAAACTTCCAAAATTGTCGATTTGGCTGTTTCGGCTGACCACAGAATAAAACTGAAAGAATGTGAAAAGAAGAACAAGTACTTCGACCTTGCTAGGGAATTGAAAAAACTATGGAACATGCAGGTGACAATCATACCAATTGCAGAGAACGGCCAGAATACTGAGAAGAGTCCTGGAGACTTGAGGAGACTTGCTGTCACTCAGACTCCAGTGAAAGATCATCAGCAAACGCTGATGTGAAAAACTCTAATGAGTAAATAATATTTTTATCAATACGGGTTTTCGGACTATTGTCTTCATCATTATTGTTATTTCCACAAATATGGGAACCGATAATTAAGAAGGATAGATAAAAAAAAAATCTGAATATGAGCAAAGGTAAAAAAAATCATACATGATTGTCGTAATTCTTGTCAAGTAAGAACATTAAGTTTATAAGTCCCAAAAATTCACTTTGAATTGTCCAGCAGGACAAATGGCCTAACGGTTATAGGCGTTGGTTCCCTAAGCGTCTAAAGAGAAAATCATTTGGAGGTTGCTGCTTCAATCCTGACTGCAGGCGAGTAACAATACAGGAATACTTAACACTTGTACCTGGTTATGGCTAACGGAATCAGAACTGGCGACCCTGCGGATTCAATATGGACGTAGTTCGATGTTTTGTGAAGGTTCCCGAGTTCGACAAAGACCTGAAGAAGGCCGGAGGAAATATCGGCGGAAACGTTGTGGAAATAACAATAAAGATGAAGACAATAGTCAGAAAACCTTTTATGATTAAAATCCTCAAGCTTCGTCTCAGAAATTTAAACAACTGAGTAAATAATAATAATAATAATAATTATAATAATTGACCTGATCATGAGAATCTGACTAAGAAACCTGAGTAAATAATAATGATAATAATAATAACAATAATAATTTAATAACAATAATAAGAATCTGACTAAGAAACCTGAGTAGAGTGGAGTTTTGAAACCCGGTCACGTTTGTTTGTATCTTTTTAACTTAATTTTTTTCATTAAATTTTAACTTTCTTCCCATTTTAACAAGACGACTGAATACATCCTGCGTATTTTTTCTTTTGCTTGATTATTGAAAAGAATAGAGTAGGGTTAATTTTCATTAAAACATTCATTTTTATGAACAAGAAAGACCCAAAGGAAACAAAATGGCGGATGACTAAGAAAAGAGGCAAAAAGACTTAATTATCACTTTAGAAATATTCAATTAGAAATTTGGAATGGAACATGAATACATCCAAAGTTTTATATATATATATATATATATATATATATATATATATATATCGGATATCTATCTATCTATCGGATATATATATATATATATATATGTATATATATATATATATATATATGTACATACCGTATATCTCTCTCTATATATGTGTGTGTGTGTGTACGTGTGTGTGTGTGTTTGGCTGGGCAGCAGTCTTTCATTTAAGCATGTTTGTTTAAATATTAAAAACACGTTTTATCTATATAATTTTATCAAGATCGTTTCAAGTTTCCTGATAAGTATCTCGGTTCCAGGTTGGAATCGGTGGATGGATTTAACAAAGTTGTCCCGAGCGCTTTTGGACTTTTCAAACCCCTTCATTAGGGGTTGCTGGCATGAATAAAGGGTGACTTTTAAAGAGCTTTTTGATAGATTTTTTTTAGGCTTTTTCTTAATAACAATACAAAATTATGTAAACGCAGATTTGAATAAACACACGTGCGCGCGCACGCACACACACACACACACACACACACACAATCACCCACCATATATATATATATATATATATATATATATGTCATCCACAGACAGTTTGTTTCGTTGTATCCCAACTCTTCAGTGTGGCTAGACACGTAGGACGTTTCAACCTGTTATTGAAACGGGCCCAATTTACGTTAGACTTAGTATCATACCGCTTACCTCCTTGGCGACATACGTCAGCTCGGGATTTATCAGACATTATGTAGTGGCTTTCATTTGTTTACATTTTCCCTTACCGGATACCAGAGTGCTCAATATATATATATATATATATATATATATATATATATATATATATCGGATAAATGTGTAAATGAATAAATTAGACACCGATGCATGAATAAGTTGTTTTTTTTTTTTAAATTGAGTGAAAAGTTTGCTGAAAAACAAAAGTTACTAAATCTTTTCTTGTAAGCAGGATATTAGTAAGACAATATTAGAAGGAAAATATAAGTAAGAAAATATTTGTCAGAGCAAAGATATTCTAAAATAAGAATAGTTTAGATTTTGTGAATGAAGCATAGGAGTAATTGTTATCTTAAACTAAACGGACATATTTTTCGTAGTTAATAATTCTTAATGTTAGTCAATATGTCACGATGTGAGAGAGAAAATGTATATTTTGCTTAAACGTAAAGGTGGCTCCTAGAGATAAGTGCCTGCTAATGAAATTTTGTCAGCAAACAATAGATTAATATTTTCAATGCAATAAAAATGTAAACAATATTCGGTCAATTTAAGAAAATTAATCGTCGTTGGAATTAAATGCATTCTAGAAAGAAAAGAATGTAGATATTCACTCAAAAAATGAACAGCAATGTATTTGTGTAAGTCAAAATTTATTTTAAAAATTTACTATTACCTCGGCTGGAAATTGGATAAAAAAAATTGATGATTTGTCTTTGTCTAAGAAACTGTATTCTTAAGATTCTTGGAGAGAGAAGATTTCCTAAATTACTTTGGTTTTTGATCCTTCAAATGGTTGGTTGGTTGGCTCTTGGGTTTTTATGGCATAACAACCATTGTAGGTAATTTAACGCCAAATCCATTTTTATGTAAATAAAACTGGTTTACAAAAATAAATTTTTGGTCTGAGGCAAGAATGGGGATAGGTGTTTTTTGTTAATTTGGGTGTGCTGAATTCAAATTTACAAATAGTTTTGCTCTATCACCTCTAGTTTTCTGGCTTTTAAATAGTCTCATTTTAGTATAAACAGAGAATATATGTGCATATTTAAAGAGTTGCACAGCTTATAACAGATAAAACAGGATAGATAAAGAACACTGATTGAATCAATATACCTGGATGACACAATTACACAATTCATAGTACCACAGACATTCAAAAGTGTGTTTTCTTAGAAGATCTTGTGTATTTTACCTCTGGGATGTCACGCAAGAGCATCCAGCAGAAGTCTTTCATCATGCCGGGGTTCCATTTGCCTTGATAGTTGCTCTCCATTTTTGTAATGTCTTGCTGGAATCTTTCTCCATGCTCATCACTCACTGCTCCAAGGTTTGGCTGGAAGAAGTTGAGGTGGGAATGGAGAAAATGAATCTTGAGTGACATTCGACACCCCATATCCTCGTAAGACTTTATGCAACTTCTCAATACAGGCTTGGTAATCTGGTACGCGTGTGTTACCAAGGAAACCACTACAGACTGACTTGAATGCTTCCCATGCTCTCAGTTCCTTTAAGTTAAGAAGCTCCTCAAAATCAGTATTCTTCAGCACTTCTCGGATGTGAGGTCCGACAAAAATGCCCTCTTTGATCTTAGCAGCACTAAGACCTGGGAACACAGTAGACAAGTGTTGGAAGGCAACACCATTTTTGTGCAACGCCTTCACGAAATTCTTCATCAAACCAAGCTTGATATGAAGAGGAGGAAGAAGCACCTTATTCATGTCCACCAGAGGATTCTCCTTGAGGCAGGACCAAAAGTGCTTCTAGACCCTCAGTCTTTCTGCTTGTGATGCTGGGATACAGCTCGACTATCCCAGAGACAAAGAAAACAACAGTACTTTGTGAAGCCCGCTTGCATACCCATAAGAAGATCAATGACCTTTTTTGTTCCGATTCCTGAAACTGGTGATCCTTACATCTTCTTGGATTAGGTTCCACTGTTTAAGCCGAGAAGCCAAGAGTTCTGATTGCTGTTTTGACAGTTACAAATCACTAGTAAGATCATTCAGGTCTTCTTGCGTGATCCAGTGGGGTTCACTGCCACTTGTTCCTGAATATGTAGACTCAATATCTTCCAAAGATATTGACTCGGCAGAATCCTCCCTTGAAGGCATTTCTTCATCGGATGAGGAAAGAAGATCCTTATTTACTGGAGGTGTGGGTACAGGAAGATCATCTGATTGGGGACGGATCTCATAGCAGATCGAAGGTTGGGATATTTGATCTTTTTTCTAGAAGATTGAAACCAGTTATATTAGTTAAACAAAAATAACAATCATCTGCGTGGTTTCGCGGCTCTCTCCAAACCATCAGGACTGCAAAGTTGAAAACCGCTTTCTTGCCATTAAACCATGCAGTTAGTCCATTGTAGCAGGGTTTACAACAGATGTGTTGAGCCCAAGACTTGTCCTTGAAAGTAGGCGGTTCTGATGAGGGAAGTGATGGTTCGACGCTGTGCAACTGTTGTGAAGTCCCCACACACGTAGGAGAAAAAATTGGCCTTGTTGAGGCATCCTAGACATTTTGACGTGCTTGAAGACATTGGAGAATCTGAAAATATAACAAATTAAAACTAAATGTGTATTTGAAAATGTAATGCTAATATTTAGTAACCCAAAAGATGTGTAACACGATAGTTGAGGGACACCAACCTCCTGCGACGCCTGCGAGACAACCTCTTCCAATGACTGCCAGAGTGTGGATTGAGACCTGCTGTCTTAACTGTCAAAATCTGTCTTGATATATAACTATATATATATATATATATATATATATATATATAATGTAATGCTATCACTTACATTTAGTGCATGATAACTAAAAAATAAGCCATAAGTCTCACAATAGTAGAATTGACCCTGAATTCATATACGCCTTTATGTAACGTATATGCACAAAATGCACACTACGCATATCTAAAAAAAACTAGAGGTGATGAGTAAAAACGGATTTCAAATTTGAATTCAGCACCCTCAAATTAGGTAAAAACGGGGTTTTTGTGCTTGCCTCACTTTCTTTGTAAACCAGAGTAATCAGTTCATTCTAAAACAATTCTCTTTAGCATAAGTACACAGTTTAATTGTCAAAAACATTTCTATTTCAAACTACTCAGTTTATTCAAACAGTTATATATAACAATTCAGTTAAGTGTAAGTATAGTTTCAATATCCAAAAACACATCTATTTCAGACAATTCAGTTTAGTATATGCACGCAGTTTAAATGTAAGTACGGTTTCAGTTTAGCATAGGCACGTAGTATTGATATAAGTACGGTTTAATTGTCAAAAACATTTCTCTTTCAAGCCATTCAGTTTAATCAAACAATTCAATTTAGCATAAGTATGCCGTTAGTTCTATAGACAGGATCTTTATCAGGTGCTGGGTTAGAGTGGACCGGGGGGCGATGGCAATGAAGGGGTACTCCGCATTCCCTAGTGGAGTTTGATTTTCCACCATTTTGAAGGACCTCAAAACATTAGTATTGTGAGATTAAAATAACTTTTTCGAGAGATCACTTCCAAACAATTCAGAGTTTACATTCATAGAAAAAATCAGAAAAGAAGATCTATTCTTTTAATCCCCACATTTATCGAATGATCCTTGCATATATATATATATATATATATATATATAGACACACGCAGAAATATAGACATAGGCAGAAACACACAGACACACACACAGACACACACACACAGACACACACACACACATATATATATATATATATATATATATATATATATATATATATATATATATATTATCAATTTTAGTGTCTTGTAGAGAATCATGGAGAGAAAATTATTTTCATAGAAAAGAATAAATGAAAAAAATTATCTCATATTTTTTCCTTTTTTACAACAGATTTTTTTGTGCTTATTATTTTTCCATTTATTGTTATTAACTGCATCGTCCCTGTCCGATTTAAGACGAAATAAGATGGAATTGAGAGTCGAATATCCACACGAAACCTGACCTAATATTACAAGTCATTGATAACAAACTTTTAATACATTTTAATAGACGAATCAACCCTCAGTTGCTTTTCTTTCTTTTTTCTTTTTTTTATCATAACGTATTTATTCTGAAAATAATATCACACACAAGCACGCGTATGCACACATACATATATACAAAATGGCAGATCTATTGATTCATAGACAGATCATGTTATAAACATAAATTTGACCTGGAAATTATAATGTTCGATCGGCGGGATTAATTTCCACTCTCGATTTAAGAGTCATGCCCCAGAAAAAACACTTGAAAATGCTGTAAAAAGAAATCGGGGCACTGTAAATCCGATAAAGTATTGAGACTGCGTTTACCATGGCACTGCTGTCACACACACACACACACACACATACACACACACACACACACATATATATATATATATATATATATATATTATACCTAAAAAGAGCCTGAGACTACCTACCCAGGTTTCACCAAATGGATCTTGAGTATGTTTCTTTTCTTTTGGCTTGACAAGGCAGTACAGGTTGATTATTTTCACGAAAAACGGATGTTTTAGTCTTTTCTTTTTATAGAATTATATATATATATATATATATATATATATATATATATATATATCTGTTTGTGATAAATATTTTATTTGCATTATTTGCATTATCTGTTTTTTTCACGTCGCCATAGTTATTGAAATAGTTATGACAATTATATATATATATATATATATATATATATATATATATATATATATATATATATATATATATTCAGTGGTGAATGGTGGCAGATATCTCAGATTAACAAGGAAAGCCGAGGGATCTAAGTTCAGCAAAAGCTCCCCGGCTAAGCTAGACTCATCGGCCTGGGCTGGATCCCCAACGTCAGAGCAGTTCGAAGTTCAGAAAGGGTTCCCGAGTTCGACAAACACCTGAAGAAGTCTGGTGGACATATCCGCCGAAAAGTTGTTAAAATAACGATAAAGATGTAGACAACAGTCCGAAAACCCTTAATGATGAATATTTTTTGGGAACTTTTCTGAAACCTTTATCTGAGTATTTATTCTAAAAATTTTGTTTATATTCATCGTAAACAACGACTGTTATCACATGTAAAATATAATAAAGTTGTAAAATCCTTAATTTTTCTTTGTAATTTTATGAAAAAGGAAACTGAAAAAATGACACGCTTGCTTGATGGCCTTCGTCGGCGAAAGTTCAAAGGGTTATCTGTTATATGTATTTGGGACAAACTTAGGAATTCAGCTTTTAAAAGACAGTAGCATGTACGTTTCTTTTATTTCTTCTACACTGATGAACTTGAAGCAAGTTCGAGGGAAACGGAAAAGACGGCACCTATGTTAATCAGTTTACAGATTACATCTGTTATTTTAATTAGTCGGATGAACAGGAAAGTATATCTTGCTGTCTCTTATCTTCGACAGGACAACCATGTTGTGGATTGTCGTGTTAAAGCAATCGTCGTTTGGTAGTCATTACTCATTTTCCAAGCAGTGTGTGTTGGGGTGGGGCATTCAAGGTCTGCGAGATCAGCACATCGTTCAGTACGTTCCGACAAATCATCCCCATTCTGGAAAGACCTATTCGTATGCATTTATCCAACTGCTCCGTCCCAGGAAGGAGGCAACGCAAGGTCAGTTATTAAGAAGAGGTCAGCTTGTCTGAATTCAGAGCTGTCTTCTTCGAGGAGTGTTTCTATTATGTACTGCGACTATGTCGTGAGTTTGAACTTAAGTCGCGTTATTACACTGTATTTCTCATGAGAAAGGCATGAACTCTTCAATAGTACAACTGACGTCCTTCTATAAGGATAGCTTTGGCATTAAATAACCCAAAAAGATTGATATATCTTTAAACAAAGAAAGAAAACCAGACATTCTCCCAAATTGGTTGCTGTTTAGTGTATTTCTTGGGAATTGATTGGATGAAACGTTCTTTTATCTAGAGCAGGAATACAAAGAAGCTGTTCAATGACTCACTTCGCTGCAGAATTTTTGAATGTTGGTGGCTCTCTTTAATAACTATCACCGCACTATTCCTGGTTCCTTAATCCCTTTAGGAAAGGCAGGGAACCTTTTCTCGACTCAATACCTACCTTTTGTTTGGTTTCTTTGTTTTATGGCAAATCAACCTTTTAAGTCATTTAATGCCAAAGCCTTTCTCCTAGAAAAACAGTTGTGGTACTATTTAACCCATAGCTGGGAGGATTAGGGGGTTCATACCTTTCCCAAGTGTATTTGTCCGAAAGTGAACGTAATAGCGCAACTGGAGTCCGAACCCGCTTACTACGGTTTCGCAGTTCATCGCTTTAACCATTACACCACGAGGACACCCCGTCTAACTCGGAAAAAATGTCAAAATGTTATAATTAATAAATGAATAATAATCTAAATAATTCTAAATCATTACCTTTTGAAATGTTATTTTACAAGTTTTAAGTAAGTTAGTTAGCGACCATAGTCGAGGGTGACCCGAAGGCTCCCTTTTCGATAGCTACGACACCAAGGTGTAGGGGAGGGCGCTACTCCATTCCCAGGATTGCTCCACTTTACCCTTGAACCGTACCTTATAATGCTGAGTGTTAAGCAAGGTGGTATCAAGTACCATTTTTAAAGTCTTTGGTATGACTCGACCTGGGATTGAACCCAGGTCTCCCGGGCCATTGGCGAACACTCTAACCGCTGGGCCAATGTCCCGGTTTTAAGTACTTGCACACATCCTTTTTTAATTAGCCTCGATACTGGGAAACTCATCATTGCTTAAAGTCGGTGAGTTGGCGTCAAACACAGTATTTGTTATTTATAAAGATTTGCTAAATCTGGTACACTGAGTGTTATTAAAAAGTCACCAATCCAATAACTGAGTTGGATCATTTTTACTTAAATCCGTTGATCAAGCCGGAACCGATTCTTTCAGCGTAATTACCCATAAATCTTGTAATCTAAAAAGCTTTACTTAGTTTGGCTCTGGAGCTTCAGGTTGCAAACAATACTTTTTGCTTTTAAGAGGTCGCTTATCTAATTGCAGAGCTGACTCATAGTTGTTTAACTTTTATGATCTTACTTTAACTGGCGCTTTTATGACTTAGCCATAAACCTTTTTTACTTTTTCTTTACTAAGCCTCGTTTTAACGCTGAATAAAGTACCTGCTGTTTCTAGATGGTCACTCATCTAAGTACTGTGCTCGATCAAAGCGGCTTAACTTCAGTGATCTTACTTGAATCGGTGCTTTCGAAGTATCTTGACCATATACCCTTTACTTGTTGTTCCCTAAGATTCGTTTCGAACTTAGACTTCAGACTGCGTACGGAACCTGCTGTTTCTTGTTGGTTACCCATCTCAGTAGTGTCCAGGCCTATAAATACTTAACGTCAGTGATTTGGTACCAGACTCATCATTGTTATACAACTCTTAAAAGAAACTTGTCAAAAAATAATCGAAAATTCTTTGAAACGGTGTTTGCTTTCATTCCTGTTTTTTTTTCTTTGGTGGTCTTCATCTAAAAGAAAATAATTGTTGGTTGAGTGAAAAAATAATTAGAAAATGTTTAAAAGAAAAACTGATTTTCAACAAATAAATCTTCCGTCTATCAGAGTTCGTCTTTTTTATCTTCTTCTTAATTGAACTACAATTAAATCATTAATTTTAAAAGCAATTATACGATATTCAAGCAATTCGATTGATTCTCTCGTTTTTGTTTTAATGTTTTTATTTTTATTTTTGTCTTCATTTCTAATTGACATGTTTGGGAAAAATGGAGAAAAACTTATTTATAAACATACAAATTTTAAGAATGATTTTCTTTAATTGGAAAAAAAAAGAAGATATTTGCCAGTCAATTTTGCCATGTTTTTTTTTCCACTAAAATATGGCAATTGTTTTATAGCTTAAATAAAACAGAGTTGTTTATTTTTCTCCACTTTGTTATGAAATTAAAAGATCAAGCTTATATTTTTATTATAATTTCTATCCTTATTTCTGTTATTTTCCTAACAATATTTTAACCAGTATGATCTTAAGCCTTCTTAATATTTCAGGATATGTGGGATTACGTATTCTTAGTAATCTCTTCACGTAACTATTCTATTAACAGGAACCTGTAATTTGGGGGGGGGGCCCTGTGAATGTGGTTTTGTTAGCTACTGAAATCTGGTTGACGAGAGGCATAAGTTTAAGGATGGTTTGGTTTGATTTGGTTTAGTTCCTTTGTTCAATAGCATACCAACCTCTTTAGTTGCCACGTGACTATGATGTGTATGGTATTATTGTTCACGTGACTTAATCTGGCACCAAATTGGGAAAAAGAAACTTCTTTCGTGGCAGCTTCTCTACATGAGCCCCCTACCATTTACTCAGTTTTTTTTTGGGGGGGGTTGTAATGATGGAAAATTAGTTGCGTATTATTTTTCTTCCTGACGCAACCTACAATTCCTTGAACCCTTATAACAGGTATATGGTCTTTTAAGCTTCAACCAATCAATATCGGGTTCTTCCCCATTAATTCTTTTGCAATCCCAGATGGATTTAGTCTCTCTGTCTCTCTCTGTTTATGTCTCTCCCTCTCACTCTCTCTCTCAATTTCTCTCTGTGTATATATTTATGTGTGTGTTAATTTGTGTATGTATGTATGTATGTATGTATGTAAAGAAATGTAGATAAGAAAATCGAATAAAAAAGAACTTGATGCTTACCGTAACGGTTATCGTTGAAGGAAATGGAATCGGTGATCTGAGTTCAAATCATTGCCAAAGCAGTCTGTGTTCCACGTTACTGTTGCTTTTTGCTTGTCTGTCGAAGCAAGACAATAAGATTTTTTATAGTAATTTTTTTTATTATTCGATCCATTTTGTTTGATGGTTCGAATATTTAAGTTTTTTTTTTGTTTCTTTTTTTTTGTAAAAATGAGTGTAGTATGAATTTAGAGTTTGGAATAAGATTCAATACTAGCAAATCTTATAGTTTTCTATTTACTTTACAGTCCACCCATTAATAAGAGGTTTATTCAACAAATAAAGTAAAAGTAAAGCTGGCGACCGTAGTCGAGGGCGACCAGAAGGCTCCCTTTTCAATAGCTACTACACCGAGAGGTAGGGGAGGGCGCTACTCTTTTCCCTGGATTGCCCCACTTTACCCTTGATACGTACCTTATATTGCTGAGTGTTAAGCAAGGCGGTATCAGGTACCATTTTTGGAGTCTTTGGTATGACACGACCTGGGATTGAACCCAGGACTCCCGGACCATTGGCGAACTTTCTACCCACTAGGCCAAGATTTAAAAAAAGTAAAATGGATTTGTGTTTCAGAATTTTGTTCAATGAATTTAAACTCAGTATTGTTTGAAATTGCTTTTTAGCAAAAACTATTTTAATCTCGTAAAAAGGATTTGTTTTGGGGCAACTCAAAATGGTATCAAATCAAACCTACTGCTTCAAGCTTGAACAAAGGTCTGACACAAAATCTTTGGTGGTTGAGAAGTACTATCCATGAGAAATTTACGGAATAATATGTATTGTGAACGGATAAATATGTTTCTACAAAAACAATGTTTTAAAATGGGTATAACATGGGTCTACATTCAGACAACGAATCAAAAAGACAGCTTCTACAGTGGAATCACTCAGACTCACAGGTAAAGAAAAAGTGTCGGGTGCAGCTGTCTCAGTAGATCTTTCTGGGATTTGAAAGAACCTATCATGATTGATTTCCTTCAAAAATGGTGAAAATATAAACTACGTCCTATTGCCAACGCTTTAGGCAAGATTATTTATTGAATAGTTCTCGTATTATATCATTCTCTATCAGGTGTACTCTGCTGCCGAATAGTTGAACTCGGTAAGATCCCATGTATGGATTAGATAGATCCGAATCCGATAGTAGTGTATGAAAAAACAAAAAGAAAAAAAATGTGAATATGAAGGAAAAAGGAAAGTGATTCAATAACCGCTTGGCATAAAATAAATCTGGACAGGTTGACGTGCCGTTAAAATCACAAAATCAATCAATCCACTGCTAGTTTTCATTAACGAGCACCAACTTTAACTTGATTAATAAAATACAAACTGAATTTGATCAGTTAAAAATGTTTGAGCCCTAAAAAGGATATACAAAAAGCGTGCAATGAAAACAGTTCGTTTGTTTGGTTGTTTGTTAGGTTGATTGGTTGGTTGTGTTTTATGGCATATCAACCACTATGGGTTATCTAATGCCAAATATAGTTTACATATATAAATATATATTTAATATATATATGATTTGTAAACACATTTTATATAGAGCACACTTAATATGCCACAGCTTATTTACTCGCACACGAGTAAATGGTTTCAAGCGTTTCAATCAAACATTAGTTTGATATAAAATTATTCTTTTACATAACTAAGTGGCTGTAATCATTTCTCATTATTAATTTTCTAAGCATAAATTGAATGGTTTCAAGTATTGCTATTTAATAATAGTTTATTTGCACTAAGTTGGTTTGTTGGTTGTGTTTTCGGAATTGCACCCGAGTTTATATCTTTTGGTATAACCCAGTCTCTTTCAAGAAAGATAGAACGTCATCCATATGGACATTCTCAAACAAACCCTTCATGTTTCTTATTTGGAAGTAGTGCTTTTTGGTAGTATTGAATGCTTTACATTCAAGGAGAACGTGTTTGATGGTGCAGGGCATTTGGCATGTCGGACACTGAGGTTGCTGTTCTTGCCTGATTAAGAAACAATGGGTAAGTCTCCTGTGACCAATACGCAATCTCGTTATTGCTACTTGATTTTCTGAAAGCTGGTCTCTATTCTCCCAAAATGGACTTAATCTGGAATAGTTTGTAATGGATATTTTTATCCCAGTTCTGTTGCCACTTTTTATGAAGGAAGTTGTTGATTTGGGTGATGTATTTGCCGATGGTCAAATCTAAAGCCAATTTGGCTGCCGCATCTGCTCTATCATTTTCTCTTACACCAATATGGCTTGGAATCCAGCAAAAAAGGATTTCTTTGTTTGATATTGAATCAATTCTACAAAGTAGTTTGATGATAAGTTGGATCTCTATTTTTTTTTTTTTTTTGTTTTATGATAATAGGACAAAAACCGAGTCTGAGAATATGATACATTTTTCAGGTTTTTCCTTAGTGATGATGTCGAGTGCCAGGTCTATTGCACAGGCCTCAGCTGTAAAGATTGGGCTTTCCATTGGAAGAGCTTTTTATGGATTATTTTGTTTAAAACAGCTACTCATGCTGTTTTATTATTGTCTTTAGAGCCCTCCGTAAAGATATATAAGTAGTCGGGATGCTGTTGGAGGATGTGGTGAAGTTTTTTTGGTAGGTGCTGGGATGTGTTTTTATTTAGGTGAGTTCATTTAGTTGGAGTATTACTTTTGGATTTTTAATAGTCCAAGGTGGTGTTTGTGCCAAGATGCTTTTATGGATATTTGTTAGAAGGATTGTGAATTCTTGGAGAATAGGCTCCCTCCGGAGGCCAAATGGTTTAATTGATTTTTCTTTCTTTTTTTTTTTTCTTTCAAAATAGTGTCTGTAATTGGGATTAGAAGTGCGGTCATAAACTTGATTAGATGGACAAGATTTTAGTTTGGGGTAATATTGAAAGGCTAGTTTTTCACTTCTGATCTATAGAGGTGGTTTGTGAGCCTCAGCGTATAGGTTGTCAATTGGAGAAGTTATAAATGCTCCTAAGCTTTAATGGTGAATAGGGTCGAGTTCTTTGAGATAAGATCTCCTGGCGGATCTATATACGAAAATGCCATAGCCAAGTTGTGAGCGGAGAAGATTTCTGTATAATTCAATGAGTGTTTGAAGGAATGTTTCTTGAAGGCAGACAATGGCATGTTGTAGGTCAGCCATCAGTAAGAGCAGTTCGCTTCTATTGGCTTTGATTCCACGGCAGTTCCACTGAATTAACATGCGGTTCATTGTTAAGCTTCAGGTCTGGAGTGTTTGCTCTTTTATTCTTCTGGCTTTTGTGTTTTGTTAATTGGGAACTGTTTTCTATCTCCATCTTTTGTCTGAATTTTTTACGAGATTCAATGTTTGCAGTTCCGTGTATTTTTTAGTTTTGATGAAGTCTTTTGTTTGTCTTTGAGAACTTTTTGTTTGGGGAGGTATCTATAGAAGTGTGTGGACTTTTGGGGGATCTTCTATCTTCTGATTATGTTTTGGAAGGAGTTTTCTCTGATGCACATTTAACTGGCCGTGCAGTTGGTGTTATCTCCATTTTCTTCTCTTGATCGATTTTTCCTGTAAAGGTTTGAGTTTGTGAGAATGTTCTCACTTTGTCTACTGCAAGATCTCCCGATGTTGTTGATGCCTCTGTAAATCTTGTAGTATCAAGTGAGGCTCTTATTTAATTTATATAGCTTTCCCAGTCGCCTGGTTCAAGCTGAATTATTTTTTTCACCATCCTCTCATAATTGTTTTATTGGGGTTGATTGCCCTGGACTGTTTGAGAGTAGGTTACGGTCTTAGATCCTACTACAATTTTCCGCGCTTCATTATATGGGATGATATATTCGTGTGTTTAATCCAAATATTTCCTTTCTAATCTCCAACTCTCGCAAGATCTTGCATAGACAGGATGATCATCTCCGCAGTTGGCAGATTTATACGGATAATCACACTTGCCTCTATGGTGGTCAGGATCTTTTGGCCATATTTCCTACATACTTGTCGACCTCTACAATCATCCTCGAGATGGCCATATTTCTGACTATTGTAGCATCGCAGTAGATTGGGTATGAATTGCTTGACCCTCTACATTGTATAGCCTATTTTTTTTTTTTTTTTTGTTTAGTGTCATATCTCGGTCATTCGTTTGGAAGGTCTTACCCCTTTGCACAGGTGCAGTCGGTGTATTCTACAGCCTTAGATGACTGAAAAAATTGAACAAAATACTGGAAACAAAAAAGCTTACTCGGTATAACGTCAAAGAAAGGCAGGAGAAATAATTGTCAACAGAGTATTTTATCTTTTTTTATTTAAAAATATTTTCCAATACACATGAACAGATTTGGGGGGGGCTTTAGATAACACCGACTGTATCTCTGCAGAGGGGTTGGATCACTACTCCTCAATGAGTGTCCTGGTAATATGACATTAAACTTTATGATGATGAGGCTCCAGTACAACTTGAGCATTGGGGAATGTGGACTACCTCTTCACTGTGGTGCCCGTGGTGTAGTCGTTATCGTCGTAGGAAATGAACACGGCGACTCGAGTTCAAATCCTGGCCGAGACTGATTACATTTTCACATAGCACTAATACCCTTGGGAAAGGTATGAATCCAATTATTCTCCCTCCAGCTATGGGTAAATAGTAGGACAGACTAGGTTCTTCAGCCTTGGTTAGGCAACTAGTCTAGGAGAAGGAAAACTCTGAATTCAAACCTGTTAAACTCCGCTTAAAAAATTACCTTGTGTCATATCCTGCCCGAGCGGAGGGGTTGGTAAATAGTACCTCTTCACTGTCATCGCTTTCCAGGTCCACATTCACCTAGAGTGGTAGCATGGTTACGTGTGAGCAAAGGCTCTAAAGATATCAGAATATTTTCTTTTTCTTCAACAGAGAAGTGTTTTGGAAGTCAGTTTCCTTAAGATCAGCTTTGATGGGTATTTTGCTATTTTTTAAAATTTTATTTTAAGTAAGAATACTCTTTAGGAAGAACAATAACCTAAACTTTATCTCAAAACATGTATTTACAGTTAGATTTTCTTTTTATAATTTCTTAAGATAAATAAACAAATATTGATTAAATAAAATATGTTCCATAGAATTTTCATTTTCTGTATGACTAATCTTCTGAAAATTCTGTATGTCATTGCTATACATCTTATGAGATGACTGACCAATTTTTATGATTTCAGGTTCAGGTTCAAAGGAACTGCTACAGCCTAAGAAAGCCAGATTGTCACAGCTGGTGAATTTCAAAAATGCAATCTGACACTTTAGAAGAACGATATGCAATAAAATTCTGTTTTAAACTTGGAAAAAAAGCCACAGAAACGTATAGAATGCATCAGACTGCTTTTCGACCATCTTGCATGAATCGAGCATCGGGCTTTGAGTGGCATAAGAGATTCAAGGAAGCCAGGAAGTATGTTAGGGATGTTGAGAGGTGTGGGAGGAGTAAGGAAGTCAATAGACTAGATTTGATTGGCGACAGGATTAGAGTGAGGGTTACTATGTTGAGGTTTTAAGGGAGTTCAGGAAGAGATCCCGTCGGAAGAGGCCAGCACTCTTCAAATCGGGTCAGTGGCATTTCCACCAGGACAATACACCAGTGCACAACTCCATCCTTGTCACAGAGTATTTGAGCAAGATGATCACCAAGAGAGTTCTTATTATCCAGACCTTGCTCCCTGTGACATTTGGTACTATTTACCAACCCCTCCGCTCGGGCAGGATATGACACAAGGTCAATTTTTAAGCGGAGTTTAACAGGTTTGAATTTAGAGTTTTCCTTCTCCTAGACTAGTTGCCTAACCATGGCTGAAGAACCTAGTCTGTCCTACTATTTACCCATAGCTGGAGGGAGGATTATTGGATTCATACCTTTCCCAAGGGTATTAGTGCTATGTGAAATGCAATCAGTCTCGTCTAGGATTTGAACTCGTATCGCCGTGTTCATTTCCTACGGTGATAATGACTACACCACGGGCACCTCCACCTGTGACATTTGGTTATCCCCTAAGTTCAGAGGCTGTCGTTATGAGACAATTGAGGAGATGAAAGAGGCTGTGACAAAGGTCATTAACACGCTCACACAAAAGGACTTCCATGTGGCCTTCCAGAAGTTGTTGGAACGGTAGAACAAGTGAACTGCAACTGGAGGAGATTACTTTGAAGGGGACTAGAATTTCATGTGTGTACTATCTATAAAAGTGCCCATACGAAAAAAGTCTGGAAACTTATTGTATGCTCCACGTTACTCTAATCTAAGGTTACATCTATCAATTCACCTCACTTGACTATAACTTGGTGTCAAGAAGTGACAAATGTAAAAAAAAAAGAACTTTAATTTTTAAATTATTACAAATAAAAAAAATGTTCATCGAAGGCTTGCACAAAGCAAAAATAACTAATGACTTAAAATAAAAGATTTTCTTTAATAATAAAAGGTTTGGTATTTGATATTTCTAAAATTATATCAGTACAAATAATAAATGTACAATTATTTAAAAATACAAATTCACAGTTAAGACTAAAGATTAATATAATAAATTCGTCTCGTCGACAGGGTTTAGAATAGGCTAATTGTATTCACTGCAGTATAGTAAGACCTCTCCACTCCACCCCAAGAAAAATGGCTCTTCTGGGTATGACTGTAAACTGCATATGTTAACAAAGTTGTGGAATTTGACAATCCTACACAGGAGGGCACAGAAAGTTGTTGAATTATATTATTGACTGCGAGTGTGTCATTCGAATTAAATCATAACGGTTAGAACAACTGGAAAAATACCGTTAAAATGTCACTCAGTTTAAGTGATGTTTGGTGATCTCAGAGATCATTTGAATCCATAAATTAAGAAGGCAAGTGATAAAACGACACTAGGAAAATAGTTGAATGAGTTAATCTCTTAGCTGAGAAGTCAAAGTGATGAGACGTAATTTTCCATGTGTTGTCCGCTGCTCCTGACCCAGTCAGTAATGTACATGAAGTAAATACAACTAATGAACTCACGGAAGTGGCAAGTTATTTATTATTCCAAGTAAGAGGTGCTTATTCCTCACTACGAAAAACTATGTGTCGTTCAGAGAAAAAACTGATTTGGTTGATCTTTAATGTAAGACAATGTGTAACTTAGAAACGATCACCAGCCATTTTGGAGAAGCAGACGGCCATCTAACAAATAAAGCAATAAAGAAAAATGGAGGAAAATGACTGCAAATTATACAAATTACAAACATTTACTTCTTATATAAATTCATTTGTTATAAGAATTCATTTATTACATAGAACTTTGAAAGGTCTTTGATAAATGGGTCTTGTTGTGATAACTGCGGGAACGTTTTTGTCACATCGTATATTCGAGCGTTTCTTGTGAAAACTTCAACGGATATAAAAGATGAATTTGAATTTTTCATTTCTTTCTTTTTTATTCTGTTTAGAGCAAATGACACAACGAGAATGACAGATCTAAACTGAAATACAATAACAATAATTACACACACACACACACACACACACACACACACACACACACATATATATATATATATATATATATATATATATATATATATGAAAGAAGAGAGGAAAAGAGATATGAGAAATAACTTGTTGAACAACAAGAGATGAAACAACGTGTTAGAATTTTAAAATCCTGATAGAACACCTGATGAAAACGAATTAAAAGACGATTTCAAACACAAAGATTTTTTTAACCACCACATATAAACACACACACACACACACACACACACACACACACACATATATATATATATAGAGAGAGAGAGAGAGAGAGAAAGAAAGAAAGAAAGAAAGAAAGAAAGAAAGAAATTGGGATAGGGAAAAAACTTATGTAAATATACACATGCATACGTTCATATTTATATACATATATATGTAGAGAGAGAGAGAGAGAGAGAGAGAGAGAGAGAGAGAAATAAAATTCAAAAGATAATTTATTGTATAGCGAAATCAAATGTGATTAATCAAGCTCAGGTAATACGTTTATTTCAAAAGTGATAATAGCTTATAATAGCGTTGTGTTAGACTAAGATAAACACTGATATATATATATATATATATATACGGATAAAAGGCCATCGAAACATAAAAAGGGTTATATACATATATATGTGTGTATGAGTGCGTGTGTTTGTAAGTGTTATGCATATACATGAAAAATGAATTCATATATATATATATATAGAGAGAGAGAGAGGTTGTCCCGTTTCATACGACGGCAGCTCAGTAAAAATGAGAAGCACACAAATGCTGACACAAGAGATTTGTTTACTGTAACAAAAGCATGTGTAGAACAAGCTACATCTTTGGGAAAGCGTGGTACGCGTCGAGTGGTGGCTAACGTCTTTGACTGGGACATCGTCGTAAGCGAGTTCGAACTCCAATTGGGATATCACGTTAACTTTTTATGGAAAATTACGAATCTCCCCCCCGCTTTATGGGTTAGTACCACTAACGTTCTTCAAGAAGGGTGACTTTAACTTTACATAACCCATGAATTTTATACGTCATTCAACAAAGAAACCAAACCAACCATTTTAGCTGACCCAGTCGGCTTGGGCGGCAGAATGCACCGACTGCCTCTCTGTAGAAGGGTTAGACTCTCCCAATGAGTTTCATGAAATGTCACTAAATTATCTGGTGGTGAGGCTCCAGTAACGCTGGGACTTTGGAAATTGCGGAGTATCCCTTCATACCAATTGCTCCAAGGTTTACTCTGACCCGGAATGGTAGCACCAAATAGCGTCCGATCTATGAGTCAAATAGAAGTTAGATATTTAAATTGTTTATTTTCGCTAAACTGAATATTTTGAAATAGAACTGTTTGATCATTCAACTGTGTGTAAAGAACTGACTGACGTTTGCATGAATTGTTGGTGATACATAGCAATACTTTAGAATATTAAACAATTTGCAAACAAATGATTTATATCAAATGGAATTGCTCGTATTGGATTGAAATAAGTGAAGTATTTAACTGTGTGCAAAAAAAATAAATGAGCTTAGACACGTTTAAAAATGTTATCTACAAAATGTGTTTAGGAATCATCATCATCATCATCATTAATGTCGTGCTATCAGCATGGATGTTTCTGATCCTCTCTCACAACCCATCCCTGTCGTCCATTGTTTTTGCCAGGTCTTCCGGAATACATACAGTATCTGCACAGAGCTGCTGTATGTATGTATGTTCGAGCTGGACGTCATGCCCTTGCTCGTCCTTGTGAAGGGGTCCACAGGAGTACATGACTTACGAGCTCGTTCCTACTTCTCCAGCAGTGTTCCGCATGTCTGTTTCGCCTAATTTTGATAGTTTTGGTGATGGGTGGTCTGTGGCCGTACATTTGCTGTTTTGATGGGTGCTGTCTTCAGGACTTGTTCAATTAGGAATCATATATCCACTATATATGTATGAAAATGATTTGGCTTTAAATAGCCTAAAATAGTTGATATGCCATAAACCAAACAAACTAATCATTTTGGATAAGCTGCTTAAAATTGAATAGTGCATAAATATGCCACAGATTTTCCGGAATAATATTCTCTGGTTTTGAATCCAAGATTTTCTTTTTCTTCCGTCACTTGTTGCCTTACTAAAAAGCCTAAAAAGTCAAGTCTGTCTTATATACTTTTAGCTAGGGATTGGAAAAAGTAAAGAATTTACACTTCTTTCTAACAGACAAGGTTAAAAAACGCAGTAAGAATAACACAAAGATTACCATTTTTAGACCTTATATTTCTGATGCTGGTATCATTGGGTAACGAAAACGGTTTCAGTAAACGGGCCTGTCTTTGAAGACAACATCTGAAAAACAATTTCTAGAAAAATTCGATTCTGTATTGTTATTAGCTTGCTTTTAACCTTAGCTACAAGGCCTGTAAAGTCATATGAAACCAAGATAACACCAGGAAGAATATGAACATGACTCATCGATTTCATTTTGAAAACCGTTTTGCAGCAAGCATATTTATCATATCATATTTACCAACCCCTCCGCTCGGGCCGGATATGACACAAGGTCAATTTTTAAGCGGAGTTTAACAGGTTTGATTTCAGAGTTTTCCTTCTCCTTGACTAGTTGCCTCCCCAAGGCTGAAAGATCAGTCTGCCCTACTATTTACCCATAGCTGGAGGGTGAATAATTGGATTCATACCTTTCCCAAGGGTATTAGTGCTATGTGAAATGCAGTCAGTCTCGTCCAGGATTTGAACTCGTGTCGCCGTGTTCATTTCCTACGACGATAACCATTACACCACGAATAAATATATCTCTTCTATGTAATCACTATGCCCTTAAAACTTATCCACTCTAAATGACCTGGCTAAAGGTCAATATGTAAAATTAGTGATAAGCAATAAAAAAAGACAACCTGCTAAATTGTGGACATTACCGTTCTGGCTGACATAGGGCAAAACTGAAAGAAAGCGGAAAGTAAGATAAGTACCCAGACCTTGCTAGAGAACTGAAAAACTATTGAACATGAAAGTGGCGGTGATACCAATTGTAACTGGTGTGCTCGATACAGTCACCCAAGAATTGATAAAAGGACTGGAAGACTTGGAAATAAGAGGACGGGTGAAAAACATCGAAATGACAGCATTAATAAGATCGACCAAAATACTAAGAAGAGACCTGGAGACTTGGGAAGACTTGCTGTCACTCAAACTCCAGTGAAAACCTATCAACAAACGCCTTTGTAAAACATTCTCAAAAGAGAAAATAAAAATATACCTTTATGTATGAAATGATAATATATTTTTATGACATAATATATATATTTTATGACATTTATATATAAATAAATCTATTTTATGACATTTATATATAAAATAAAAATATATTCTTATGACATAACTATTTTGAAATTACGTAATTATAAATAATCTCATAAGGATCAATTCCTATTAGATACAAGTGTAGAATTATAGCCTAACTTTCGGTTTGCTATATATATATATATATATATGTGTGTGTGTGTGTGTGTGTGTGTGTGTATACAATATAGATTTCTAACTTAACAATAACCCTTAATTTTTATTTTTCACATCAAATACCATTATTCTTTGCGAATCTATTGAGACAGTCAAAATGTTGGTCTTGTGACCTTTGTGGGCATTTTTTCACATCACTCATTAAACTGCATTCAGCGAAAAATTCAATCTTACTGAGATATTGCAATTAATAGGTGCAAGTGTTGACCCAGTGTGCAAATATACGACATGATGTTAGATTAAGCCCGCCCCTGTCTGTTTAAGAATGCTTAAATGACACTGATTAAGCTCAAATAATAATAATAATAATCACTGATAATAATTGTACGTTGTAAAATAGCAAGAGTAGGGTGTGTAGTGACGGAGATCACACAGTTAATCACATAATAGACAAATACAGCAAACTAGCGCAAAAGGAGTGCAAGATCAGGCACGATTGAGTGGGGAAAATTATCAATTGGTAATTGTGCAAGAGATTGAAACCTAACCCTGTTAATAAATGTCGTCTGAAAAACACAGAATCAACCTTAGATAAAGAAACACATCATCATGTCGTGCAGCAAGCACGGATATCCCTGACACTCTCTCGCTACTTTTCCCTATCGTTCATCGCCTCTGGCAGGTCTTCACATAGCTGATGTATGTATGTTCTAGCTGTCGCGAAAACTATTCAAGTTAGACGTACCCGACACGCAAAACACTGCTGGAGAAGCAGGGACGAGCGCATCAGTGACGATGGACCCCCACATATCCCTCATCAGTGATATGGACCCCCACATATGACCGAGCAAAAGCAGGACGACCAGCTAGATCATACATACAAGAAACAGATAAAATTATCTTATCCTTACCGAAAGATCAGATTTAGGGTTAATCAACAAAAAAAAAAAAAGAAACACGTAGAATTTGCCATATTTGGATTTTGCCTTTCTGGCTAACCACAGAAGAGAAATAAAAGAAAGTGATGAGAAAGACAAATTCTTGGACCTTGCTAGAGAATTAAAAAAGGTGAGAAACATGAATGACACGGTAATACCAGCAGTAGTTGGTGTACAAGGAGCCTGGAGAAGGGACTGTAGGAAATGGAAATCAGCTGGAGATTCGAGACCATCCGAACTACAGCATATCTGACATCGGCTAGAATTCTCAAAAAAGTTCTGAGAAACCTGAGGTGACTTGTCGCAAAAATTCCAGGGACCCACAGCAAACGCAGTAGTGAAAAGCTCGCAAGAAGCGAAATAATACGCTGAATAATACCGTATAATGATTCTGCAGCGAGTGGAATGAATGGGCTGATCATATAAATCGCGAATGCAGCCCAACTAGTAGAAAAGGAATACGAAAGTAGGCATGATTGGGTTGGAATGGTCATCCACTGGGAATTCTGCAAGCACCTTAAATTTGATTATGCTGATAAATAATAAATCCACAAACCAGACTCTGTGCACGAAAATGGGATGCATAGTATTCTCAGTGACTTTGGGATGGAAAATAAATCACCGAAAGCCGACCAGAAAACTAGACTTCTTATCAATGAACAAAAAGAAAAGAATTTGACAAATAAAGTATTTTGCTGTTTTCGTAGGAAAAATAAAATAAAGACCTGTCGGCCAATGTTTACCAACCAGTAAGGACTTATTTTCATACAATCTGTGTTGTCAGTTTATACACACACACACACACACACATATATATATATATATATATATATATATATATATATTTACTAACCTACTATCTACCAGCATTCACGGTTACCAGGAAAAAAGAAAAAACACCGGTGCGAGACTCCCTGATGATCCGTTTAGGTGAAACTTTAGTAGGAGAATTCCGACTCGCGATTTAAGTTAATCTTGTATATATATATATATATATATATATATATATATGTGTGTGTGTGTGTGTGTGTGTGTGTGTGTGTGTGTTGTTTGTGTTGGAGTTTTGTAGCGGATTTTCAAACACAGGGGTCAGAGTTACAACCTCAGCAGAACAGACCGCTTTTGTTCCCACGCGAACGGCGATGCAGTTCAGACTTATGGTTTGAGTGAGAGCCATGGTAATATTTTAATGGTTGTATTTTAGCCTCATCAATAGACGCCACCCTTGAAGATGTGTAACAGTAGTTTCTTAATTTAACTATCTGATCCTGGCCGTTGATCTGTGGGGTTGGTCCACCAAGTATCCGGTGAAGTGAGCCGTTGATACGACGCTGGGCGTATCCAATGTGCTTCACATCGACCATGCTGCTTCCCATGGCTTTTGATGCTTTTAACTTGTTCGATAAAAAATTTCCTTTCCCTCATTTTTCTCCTTTTTCGTCCATTCCTCCCTTTTCCTCTCTCCCTACTCCCTATAAATTCCTTAAGTTTTAACTTGAGAGCGGTCGTGTCCATACGACTGTATGGATGCACCACTTCGACGCTGACTAAGCGTATTGAGAAAAAGCTTGTCGGCAATTACTCAAGGATACTACAAGCTATATTAAGCAAGTCCTGGAATGAACATCATACAATAAAGCAACTGTACAACCACCTACGTTCTATCTCGAAGACCATCCAAATTAGACGAACAAGACACGCGGGACACTGATAGAGGAGCAGGGACGAACTCTGAGCAATGTTGTCCTATGGTCTCCTTCACACGGGAGCGTAAGTGTAGAACTTATCTACAAAAGCTTTGTATGGACAGAGGATGTCACCTGGAAGGTCTGCCGGAAGCGATGAATGATAGAGATGAATGGCAAGAGAGAGTTAAGGATATCCGATCTAGCAGTGCGACATGATATATATATATATATATATATATATATATAATGCAAAGCACTTTTAATGAATTAAGCATTTCGGTCTCCGTTAGTGTAACTATAAACAAAAGGTAAATTAATACATATGCATTAAAATTCCTTCGTGATTTTGAGACTTTCAGGTTATGTTATCAGGCTGACGTAAAGTTAGTCGGTTGGTGATCCCCGCTTGCAGTAACTCGCGTATCTAGCCGCACCGAGGTGTTGGGATACCAAAAAATAGTTCCTGGATGACTATATATATATATATATATATATAAGTTCCTGGATGACTATATATATATATATACATAAGAGGGTCACCATAGACCCAAAATAAATTTATAATAGAACTGCACAATTGAATTCTTTTTTTCTTTTAATTTCATGTAAAAATATTTTTGCTCTGCACCTAAGTTTGCAGGTATTTTTAATCAGAAATTGATTATACAGTCGATAGTCGTTGGCATTGAGCAATCAAATGAATACTCCTACTCCTTGGATTATTACTTCATAGTCTAATCCTAAGATAATTTTCTTCGGGTTATATATATATATATGTATATATATATATATACATATATATAAGATGATTTAGTTTCGAATAGATGATTTGACACTTCCGAAGCCTTGTTTACACTATATCAACGCTATATCAATTTTCACACACACACACTCAAACATATATATGTATATATATATGTGTGTGTGTGTGTGTGTGTGTGTGTGTGTCCCCATAATTATAAGTTTTGTGTGTATTCTCCGTAATTCTGTTTTTTTATTTGTTCTTGCATAAACATATAATAATTTTCTTTTTGAATTAGGCAATAAAAAACCGATGGAAGTCAGTTAATCACATCGTATTATTTGTGATTTTCAACTTGACTGACTTATGCCTCATTTGTTGTAGGAATGGGAGAAACTTCAGTATTGTTAATGGGTGTTGTCTTGCCATTTTTCATAGGTAGGTGCGTACTGCACACTCATGATGGGTTTGTCACACTTAATTGTATCATGAAATGCTTCATTTGTCGCAGACAAGTAGCCATTGAGTAGTGGCCAGCCATAACTGGCTGAGTATTGCTAAAACTGAGACCGATTTTTGACAAGCGTTTTATCTATACTCATTTATTTAGTTTGGTTATGTGCTATGTGAGGGTGAACCCCCCACTCAAACTTTTCAAAGAATGTCGGCGCGTTTTGATTTATTCTCTCTCTTTTTTTTTCCTTTTTAAACATGTCAAATTGACTTGCTTCCCTCACCAGGATAGAGTAACACTTGCAATTACAAGTTTTATATCAATAACATAAACACGAATGTTTTATGGTCACTCCTGATTTAATGTCTTTCACATGGTGATGCCTGTCATTTATATATATATATATATATATATATATATATATATAACATTTGAACGTAATTTATAAGATTAAAAAAAAAAACAAATAATCGCTTTCCCTTAAAATGGTGCTGAAACTATTAAGTAAACAGTTTAATTTACTGTCTGATTTTAACGGCATGGCAAACTATCAGGTGTTATTTTATGCCCAGAGGTCAGTGAAATATTCTACGTTCATATTTATATTTCCTGTGCTGTTTTTTTAGACATATTCCTATATAACGTAAATATTTTGTACTCGGGTTTATATCAAATGTCCCAGTCAAATACAAATAAATGTCACGCAGTTGTTTGATTTCAAATATTTATAATAATTTATCAGGGCTTATATCATTTCGTTTAACTATTTATATTTTATGATAATCATAATTTTGTATACAGTAACATGGTTTCAAGCAACTAATACAAATAAACCTTGCATAAATAAATGGCTTCAAATAACTATTCTTTGTACGAAAAATTTTCACAGTTGTATGATTTCGATTATTTACATACGTATAATACCGATGTTATGCATAGTGGCTTCAAGTAAATATATCTATCTAATAATGATCATTTGTTTGCTAACAGTTGCATGATTTGAAGTAACTAATAATAATAATAATAATAATAATAGCCAGAAGACCAGACCTCATAATAATCAACAAAAGAAAGAGAATCTGCAAAATTATTGACTTTGCTATCCCGGCGGACCACAGAATAAATCTGAAGGAAAGTGAAAAGAAGGATAAGTACCTCGACCTTGCTAGAGAATTAAAAAAAAACTGTGGAACATGAAAGTAACGATTGTGCCAAATATGATTGGTTAGTTAAGCACAGTAACTAAAGGATTATTAAAGGGCCTGGAGGACTTGGAAGTTGGCGGACGGGTAGAGACTATCCAAACGACAGCATTGCTGAGGACGGCCAGATTACCGAGATGAGTCCTGGAGATTTGAGGAGACTTGCTGTCACTCAAAAAAAACATCAGATAATACTGATGTGAAAAACTCTAGAGGAGTAAATAATAAAGAAAACGAAAATAAAGACAAGTACTTGGAAATCGCGAGAGAAGTAAAAAAAAAATATGGAACATGAAGTGACGGTGATATCAAATAGAAGTGGTGCGTTCAGAACGATTCACAAAGATTCAGGAAGGGAACTGGAAGTATTGGAAATCTTAGGCAGAGGTGAGACTATTCAAATTACTGCATTAAAAAGATCAACCAGAACACTGAGACAAATCAATACTTCCCCGGCCTTTGCTGGACCGTCTGGCATTCGTGCTGGATGGGGTATCAACCAATGACGGATTCGAGGCCGAAAGGCTTCCAACTTTGGTTGGGTCACCTTCGGGTGGGCGAGCTGCAACCTTTGTCTCCTATGTATAGCACTAGACCTTGTTGTCTAGTTTAAGCTATAACCCAGCATACGTGCCCGGATCCAAATTTGGATTCGTGAAAATGCTTGCCTCATTAGACCCACATTGCACTTTGTGGGTCGACGAGCAGCACACACCTGCAGGATTCGAGTCTCGGCTCGTTCCCGACCTTTCCGTCCCCTTTATTCCCACTTTAATCGGCCTTCGGGCTTTTGACCTTGTGTCAAGTCCTGTCTGGTGGAAGGCAGCAACAAATACAATTCTGAGATGAATCCGGGAGACTTGAGGTGACTTGCTGTCACTCGGACTCCAGTGAAAAACCATCAGCTAACGCCGATGCAAAAAATTCACAAAGTGTTATATTATAACTATGATAATAATAAATGAAGATTTTGTAGTCCTGTGACCAAAGTCAGAATAACAATAAAAGTGTGTCTTCAAACCACAGTAGAAGCCCAAAACAAAAATAAGCTGACAGTCCAAGATTTCAAGGTTTTATATGTATTTTTTTCCGTCATTATTGGGTAAAAGTTGTGCTTTACTTTTATTCCTGGGTTTTGCTGTGGTCAGCCAGAGATTTTTTTTTATATGGTGTTAGATATTTAACCTAGCATAGTAGTAAAGTGTAAAGCGAGTGGGTGGGTGAAATGCTATTAATCAATATATTTATCTATAGAGAGATAGGTAAAAAAAGTAAACAAAAATATGATAGGGGCGCAGATTTTAAACAAGCCCCGGGTGTGGTATAGCCACAATATACTACCCATGATAAAAATGTCAAAATGAAATATAACACATCTCTGGACCCAGATAACATACCTGGGTAACATAATCGGCTGGTGCCCCTCTGACAGCCAACGTATGGGACATGATCGGAATTCAGCGAATGTTGGCTGTTCTATTTTCAGGTACCCAAACGTCGACCAAAGTAACCTTATAAACCAGAGGCACCAACACTGGAAATGGATTAAAGAAGACAACAAACTTGTACTTGACTGCTATTTTAGGAGCAACCTGACACAAAGAGGCTATTGTAAAAAAAAAAAAATGAATTATAGAAATCTTGGAAGAATGTGAAAGATTTCAGACAACAAACCAAAGACTCGCAGACCAAGTTAGGACTATAATAAACAAAGGTTGGTTTTCTTACCTTGAAATATTAGAAATAAACTAAAAAATAAATAGGAAGTCAACACAACAAGACTCTAATACAATAATCGACTCACCAAACATTGAAAAACAATAACACTTTAATCGAAATAAGCCTCAAAGTAAAAACAATCGAAATAACACACATGAAAATCACACAGAAAAAAAACACAAACAGAAGAAGAAAATATGAATGTAGAGATTTTCTAGAGAATCATGTCTAAAAAGAAGACAAGATTATTGAAAAATCTGAAAAAATGAGCGAATTATTTACACATTAACGAACAACGTCACAGAATTAAACAAACTAATTTATACGTACGAGCAAAATGAGCCTGTGAAAAATCGGGGTTCCCATAAAGAATACACCAACAGAAATTAGACTTGGATAAGAAATTCGACTGGAAACGCAAACATAAGATAGAAGATAAAATAACTCAAGTAAAACTGACAATAAAACTCGAGGAGATAAACCAGAAGGTACTGGCGAAAGAAGGAAGACAAAAAGATATTCAAATAGGGTAAAACAATACAGACAAAAAAGGACATTCCGAAACAACGAAAAAAAAATTCTCCCAGCAATTAACGGGAGAATGTACAAAGACATTCCAACAACCGGATGACAAGAAAACAAAACAATTTTAGAGCAAAATACAACAACAAAAATTGCCTGCAAAATGGTATAGGATATTGTCCCGCAAAGCTGGATAATAAACTGTCTCCAAATGTACAAGACATCCGACGAAGTCATAAAATCTATCGAAAATACCATAAAAAAACTGAAGAGTTGAACTGACAGCTATCACCATTACTATTTGTAATAGCGAAGATGCCACTCAACCACATAGTTAGAAACGCACAGGCAAATACAAACTTCAAAAACATAAGAAAAAAATCAACCACTCAATCCACATATACGATATCAAACTGTTTGTCAAAAATGAAAAAGAATTAGAAAACTTAATACAGATAGTGAGGAAAAACAGTGAAGAAATAGGGATGGAATTTTGCATAGAAAACTGCGCCATGCTCATAATAAAAAGCGGAAAACAGCAAATAATGGAAGTAATAGAATTACCAAATCACGATTAAATAAGAACGTCGGGATGAAAGGGAACATAAAGATACTTGGTAATATTGGAAGTGTACATCATTAGGGATGTGGGGATTAATGAAAAAAATTTAAAAAGAGTACCTCAGGAGAACAAGATAACTACTCGAAACCAAACAAAAAAGCAAAAATCTCATTTAAGGGATAAATAATAGGGCTGTCCCCTCGTAATATACTCGGGACCATTCCTTTTATGGACTAGAGAAGAACTTAAACAAATGGATCAGAAAACTCATGATGATACATAAGGCCTCATATCTCAGAGATTACGGAGACAATATGTGTCAAGAAAAGGAAGAATTGTGCAAAATGTTTTAATTTGACCATACGTACAAATTGTATATGCACAACCAAGAATATGCAATGTGAAACACGCTAACTCTCCTGGGATTTTAAGATACAAACGGATCATCTAATCTCGGCCAGACCTAGTAATAATCAACAAAAAAAGATCTGCCGAATTTTGGACTTTGCTGTCCCGGCATACCACAGAGTAAAATTGAAAGAAAGACAAAAGAAAGACAAGTACATGGACCTTTCTAGGGAATTGAAAAAAATGAGGAATCTGAAAGTGATAGTGATACCAATCGTAATTGGTACTCTAAGTTCAGTCACCAAAGGACTGGTACAAGGACTGGAGGACTTGGAAATAATAGGACGAGTGGAGACCATCCAAACTACAATATTATAGAGATCACACAGAATACTGGGAAGAGTCCTGGAGACTTGAAGACACTTGCTGTCACTAAAACCCCAGCGAGAAACCATCGGCAAATGCTGGTGTTAAAAACTTATTTGCTGTCCCGGCTGACCACAGGGTAAAACTAAAAGAATGTGAAAAGAAAGATAAGTACCTCGACCTTGCTACGGAATTGAAAAAAATGGGGAACATGCTGGTGACAATTATACCAATTGTGATTGATACTTTTGACACGGTAACTAAAGGATTACAAAAGGGACTGGAGGACTGGGAAGTTGGCGGACGGGTGGAGACCATCCAAACGACAGCATTATTGAGAACGGCCAGAATACTGAGAAGAGTCTGGAGACTTGAGGAGACTTGCTGTCACTCAGACTCCAGTGAAAAACCATAGGCTTACGCTGATGTCAGAAGCTCTAATGAGTGAATAATAATAATAATAATAATAATAATAATAATGATAATAATAATAATAATAATATATAAATAGATAGATAGAACTCTAGAAAATAATAAATTAGACATAATTTGGTAATCAATGAACAATTTACAAAATCAATATGATATAGCTATATAAATAACCATGCAGTAGCAATTAGATCACTCTTTCCATCATGCGCCTCACAACAATCCTTATATAGATCCCCACTACCGATAACCAATTGGTCTGATGGTCGCTTAAACATGGAACTGATAACTAACAAGAATCACTGACTCCGTGCCAATGCTATTCAAAGCAGGGATTGATCATTTCATAACTTGTTTTCCTCTATTCATTGGCTCACCCTCTTTATTCATATATCATTTTGGCAGATTAGGATTACCTCATTAATTGACGTTTAATAGATTACATACAATGTGTGACAGAATCTGAAATATAATCCTCCAATTGCAAATTATACTGGAATTGTTTTATTCTTTCAGTCATAAATTATGGTCAAATAAAACTCCCGCTTTAATGTCTAGTCTTTGCTGAGTTCCTGTTACATACATACGTATGTACAAATATATATTTAATGTTTTGCAATATATATATACGTAGTACCTTCAATAAGTTTCAAGACATTTGTATACAGGCATTTAGAATTGTCGTAGATACTTGAAAACTCAGTATGTTATTGCTATACATCTTATGAGATGACGGACAGGTTTTTATGATTTCAGGTTCAAAGGAACAGCTACAGCAGCAATTGGAATACACCCTACTAAAGCATGATCATCACAGCTGGTGAATTTCAAAAATGCAATCTGGATTTAGAAGAGTGATCTGCAATAAAATTCTGTTTTAAACTTGGAAAAATGCCCCAGAAACCTATGGAATGCTTCAGACTGCTTTTGACCATCTTGCATGAATTGGGCATCAGTCTAAAATAATCAGTCTGGAATAAGAGATTCAAGGAAGGCAGGGAGTTTGTGAGGGATGATGAGAGGGGTGGGAGGAATGAGGAAGTCAGTATACCAGAGTTGATTGGCCAAAGGGTTACGCTTAGGGTTAAGGTTACTCTGCTGAGGTTTTAAGGGAGTTTAGGAAGAGATTTCGTCGGAAGAAGCCAGCACTCTTCAAATCGGGTCAGTGGTATTTCCACCAGGACAATACAACAGTCCACAACTCCATCCTTGTCACTGACTATTTGACCAAGATGGCCATCAAGACAGTTCCTCGGCCTCCCTATTGTCCAGACCTTGCTCCCTGTGACTTTTGATTATTCCCTAAGCTCAGAGGCTGTCGTTATGAGACAATTAAGGAGATGAAAGAGGCTGTGACAAAGGTCATTGACACGCTCACACAAGAGGACTTCCATGGGAGTCTTCCAGAAGTTGTTGTATTGGTACAAGTGCATTGCAGCCGGAGGAGATTACCTCAAAGGGGACTAGAGTTTCATGTGTGTTCTATCAATAAAAGTGCTCATATGAAAAAAGCCTGGAAAGTTATTTAATGATCCTCGTATATATGTATATATGAAAAGATGTCGATACTGACTCCGCTGATTATCGGAAAATAAAACTTATAGCCGAGAGTACTTATGGTCTTTTTTTATTTTAAAGTTGAAGTTATTTTGATATTACTCTCCATTTTTCTTTATAGAGCACTGTATTTTACTGATTAATAACAGTTTTCCCCTTAGATTCTAATTATATATATATATATATGTGTGTGTGTGTGTGTGTATATTTTAGTATGTATGTATTTATTTCTTGGCTACACAGGTATTGTGGTTATATTTATGGTGACAGAGTTTTGATGTTATAAATTGCGGAAATAAATAATGTCTAATTATATCCGTAGTGATCCTGTAACTTTCTGCAAGAAATAATAAATCCTGGTTGAAGACAACGATTTTTTTTATATTAGGTTATGATACGATTCTTCTTATTTATAGGCAATACTGTAACTTCAGTTGACAAGAAAAGACTACAACTTCTGGCTTAGAAATATAAGTAAAAGAAAATGAAAAAAGAACAAAAATCTTTTTGGTATAAACACATTGAAATTGTGACTCATTGATCTGACAGTAATAAAAGCTTATTTCCATCAGCAAAAGAATGCGAAACATAAAAAAAAATAGATAGATAATTTTTTAAAAAAATGAAGAAATAAATATATGAATATGGAAATAAGAATCTGAAGTTTATTTTGATGTTTTTATTTTGAGGTGTATTTTGATATATGGGCGGGTGACTATTATATATCTTCCACACTTTTAGTTTTATCAATGATCAACTCTATCCTCAAACACACACGAAAAGGGAAAACATGTCAGCCCTGAGTTAATCGTTTACCGAAATATTTGTTTTCGCCCGACTTGTTCTTATTTTAAACATAAGTAAAGTTTAGGAGGTGTATACAATGGAACTTGTGTCTCTATTTGTGAATCGTCAGTGACCAGAAAAGTTTTTGTTCAATGAAATTGCCCCATTAATTCTTCAAGTTCACTGGTGTGTACATTCGGTATTTTCTTGACATAAGAGATCCTTCTGTTCGCTTGAATATAATTCGCTTCAAGGGAGCAAGAATTCAAGCCTTCAATCAATCAGTCTCTGTCTATCTATGTCAGTAATTCCCAACGTGAGGCACCTGCCCCACCAGTGGGACATGGTAATATTTTTGTGGGGCATATGCTATTTTTGTTGGGTTGGTTTAGCGAATAAATTAATGGCTTTTCAAGCTTCCTTCACGTGAATTGCAGTAAAATTTTGAATATGTTAGAATCAAATATTACAAGGGGAATCAGGATTTTTGAAATAACAAAGAAGCTCATCGCCCCAAATCTCTTGGGAACCACTGATCTGTTATTTTATTCATATCAGTCTCTCTGCTTCATAGCTATTTCATTATCTTTATATTATAACCTAACAAAAGGTTACTGAACGAGAAATAAACCAAACGGAGGTTGGAAATGAAATGGGCATCTTTATAACATTAACAAAATACAATACTCGCCAGCGGCGTGAAGGTAGGCACAGCTTGTGGTCACTGCTTAGTTAACATATCAATTTGTTCTCCGTCCCACCACCGGACAAGTACGGCACAAGGCCTTTTTTAAAGTGGGTTCCGACGCAGGGCTGCAGCCCACACGTGCCCGGAAAAATCTAAACATACCTTCGGCCCAGTCGGTACCCCCCAAAGGGGACGCCCCAAAGGCCAGGAAACAAGCAACAAACAATTGGTGAATAAATAAACATATTTCACCACCTCATAATAGTGTCCAATATATTTATGAGGAATGGGACATACCCATTAATGTTCATAGGTAGGGTATAGAACAGTCTGAGGAATGGGACATACCCATTAATATTCATAGATAGGGTATGAACAGTATGAGGAATGGGACATAACCATTAATTTTCATAGGTAGGGTATAGAACAGTATGAGGAATGGGACATACCCATTAATGTTCATAGGTAAGGTATAGAACAGTATGAGGAATGGGACATACCCATTAATGTTCATAGGTAGGGTATAGAACAGTCTGAGGAATGGGACATACCCATTAATATTCATAGGTAGGGTATGAACAGTATGAAGAATGGGACATACCCATTAATGCTCATAGGTAGATTATGAACAGTATGAAGAGTGGGACATACCCATTAATGTTCATAGGTAGGGTATAGAATAGTATGAGGAATGGGACATACCCATTAATGCTCATAGGTAGAGTATGTAAAACTTTACCTAGCTGCGTTTCGATATCAATAACCCTTGTGTGTGAGAGTAAGAATACGATAACTGTATCTTCTAACAGAGGAGTAAGACCCCAGAAAAAAGTTTTATTTATATTGAATTCCTAGTTCTGGAGATCTGATGAGTAAGGCATATTCCTTCATTGTAATTACTCACACTTCAATGCTGATCCTTAGCCGTATTACCAGTTAGGATTCAATCTATCCGACAAATAGACCAGTGTAAAAATCATTTGTATTTAAAAGGAACGCTTGATAGCATATCATCATCATCATCATATCGTGCTGGCAGCACAGATATCCCTGACCCTCTCTCGCCACTCCTCCCTATCATTCATCGCCCTAGGTAGGTCTTCAGGACAACAACCTGTATCCTCAAATAGCTGCTGAATGTACGTTCGAGCTGGTCGTCCTGCTTTTGCGCGGCCATGTGTGGGGATCCATCAGTAGAATATTAATATAAAAATAATTACAAGAAGTTCTAATTGTTTACTGGACATTGGTATTATTGTTATTCCTTTGAGACCTTTTCACACCAGTGTTACCTTATAGCTTTTCATTTTAATCCCTTGTCAGCCGATTATTATTATTATCATTATTATTTACTCATTACAGTTTTTCACATCAGTGTCAACTGATGGTCTTTCACTGGAGTTTGAGTGACAGCAAATCTCCTCAAGTCTACAGGACTCCTCTCAGTATTCTGGCCGTTCTCAATAATGCTGTAGTTTGGATATCTTCACTCGTCTGCCAACTTCCAAGTCCTCAAGTCCCTTTAATAATCCTTTAGTTACTGTACGGAATGCACCAATTAGAATTGGTATAATTATCATCTGAATGTTCCATAGTTTTTTCAATTCCCTAGCAAGGTCGAGGTACTTATCCTTCTTTTCACATTCTTTCAGTTTTATTCTGTTGTCAGCCGGGACAGCAAAGTCGACGATTTTGCAAATTCTCTTTTTTGTTGTTGATTATTATAAGACCTGATCTTCTGGCCGAAATTATTATTATTATTATTATTATTATTATTATTTACTCCCTAGTTTTTCATATCAGTATTAGCTGATGGTTTTTCAATGGAGTTTGAGTGACAGCTTGTCTCCTCAAGTCTCCAGGACTCTTCTCAATATTCTGGCCATTCTCAGTAATGCTGTCAACTCCTTGTCAGTTTTTCACACCTGTGTTGGCTGATAGTATTTCACTAAAGTAACAGCAAATCTCCTCGATCAAGACTTTCCTCATTATTATGGCTGATCTAAAAAAAAAAATGCAGTATTCTCGATGGTATCAACTAGTCTTCTAATTTCCCGTTTTTTTTATGCCAATTCAAAGCGCACCATTTACAACTGATATCACCGTAATCTTGATGTTTCACAGCTTTCTTAGTTCTCCGACAAAGTCTAAGTACTTGCTCTCTTTTCGGTTTCTTTTATTTTCCCTCTGTGGACTATCGGGAGAATAGTTACTTGATACCATATAACTCTGCACAAATTATTTGTGTTATATAGGAATACTTGATATTGCATAACTTTGTACAAAAAAAAACCCCGATAAGAAACAAGTTCTCTAAATATATATATATATATATATATATAAACCTACAATGATCAAAGAAAAATAAAGTTGGCGACCGTAGTCGAGGGCGACCAGAAGGCTCCCTTTTCAGTAGCTACTACACCGAGGTATAGGGGAGGGCGCTACTCCTTTCCCTGGATTACTTTATTTTACCTTTGACACGTACCTTATATTGCTGAGTGTTAAGCAAGGAGGTATCAAGTACCATTTTTTAAGTCTTTGGTATGATGCGACCTAGGATTGAAACCAGGCCTCCCGGACTATTAGCGAACACCCTACCCACTAGGCCAATGATTATAATTCACTAAAATTTCGGCAAAAAATCCCCTAAACGATTTGACATGCTTTTAAATTACTTCTATCAATCTATCGATACGTCTTTTTATTTACATATCCATTAGTCTATTATCTCAGTTTTATACACATATATATCAGTCTGTTCCTATCTGTTTATCTTTTTTTCTGTCTCATCCTGCTTATATTTCATTTGACTTTTGATAAGCATATATGTGTATATGAATCTATAGAATGTATATGTGAATATGAATCTATAGGATAGTCTTTTGAAGCCTATAATCTTAATTTCTTATATATCAATTTAAATAAATGCGAATTTCTGAGCATGTTTCTACCCCTATGTTAACATCAAAACTGTCCCATATTATGTAAATTCATAAATATAAATGATCAACGCAGATCGTATATTATATGCACGAAGAAAAGGCATCTTCCCGTCATGCGTCATATAATTTCTATAATGATAAAAAAAGGTTTAGTTTCATTCCCAAGACATCGCTTTTTTCAGTGGTCTTATCCTCCAACAGGGATAACGATCAACGAGTTCTAAAGCTCATCGGCCGAAATGCTGAATCAACGACTACATCACTATTCGATAAAGTCATGAATTCATAATTTTCTATAACTCCTCCTTCTATTCACGCATATACTTTAAACTCACAAAGGTTGTTTGGTTGGTTGTTTGGATCCCCAGCCGATCAACTCCTCATCTACTATTTCAATACTGAAGTGAGTATATCAGTTATGGTCTTTCGTTATATTCGATACAACATTATGTTGTATATTGACCTTAGTCAGATCTGTCAATCAGGGAATTCTCAACACAGGATGCACCTGTGTAAACAAACGGAAGTCGCTCACGTGAGTTGACAAACGTGTCGGCGTTATGAAATTACACGGATACCCACGGCAGATACGGGCAGCTTCGAATACACGGTGGAGAAGTCGGGAGGTTCAGAGAGCGATTACAAGTGGCCGGCTGGCAACCGTTGGGCGATGTCTCACAGCGGAACCCGGTTGAGAACCTTTCGTCAAAGAAATGCTAAATGGGTCGCTGAATATGTAAGCACAGCGTGGTTAATAGGTTAAGGGTCAACGTAGCACTCTTCCGTCTGTATCCGTCTCCTTTTCTCTCTCTCTCTCTCTCTCTCTCTTTCTCACACACACACACGCACGCACTTACGATAAATAAAGAGACGTGTATATTTTTATAAACGAGTGTGGCGGCCATTCATTCATCATGTTATACAGCAATCATATATTCAAAGTCATTTTAAATAGGTAAACACATTGTACTCGGATGCAATATATGTATTTTAAGAGGCAATCGATTAATACACTTTTAAATGATTCTAAATATACTTTCAAACGGATTTATTTAACTTAGCGTTGAGTGGTCCTTTTCTTAGTTCACTGACTAATACATGCATTTCCGGCTAGTTGGTTTATCAACTCTTTCTGTGCCAACATTGTATTTAAAAGATGCACAAATTAGGGATGACGCAATCAATCCGGAACTTCTTCTGACGGTTTGGGTGGTCCTTTAGAAATAGTTGACAGGGTGTTGGTAAGAAAACCCTCCATTTAAAATTAACAACTATTTACTGAAACACAATGGTGGAACAATAAAATATACAATATATATGTAGAGAAATATTCATTTTTTGTTGCCTTTAAGAGACAGACAAATGAGGTATCTGGCTAGTGAAGTCTTTCTATCCCACTCGATATTTGGAGGGTTATGTAAGGCTTGAATGTGTATAAAAAAGAGAATAATTGACAGACACCTTGATAAAAGCATAAATATTTCATTCACTTGGAATAACACATTAGCAGAAAATAAGACAAACTAAAGTTTGTTACTATCCGTACCATGCCGACCAAGATATTACTGAAAGTCTTTCCCGCTGAAGTCCTTCCGACTGATTGTCATTCAACTTGTGTCCACCAACTAATTAACCCTTCGTCTCGTATCCTATGCTTAGTTCTATTTATATTATCAAGAGGCCTACCACTTCCGTCCACATGCGATCAGTGTTTAATCGCCAGTGTCTCACTTTACTCCTATGTGACAGAGAGTGAGGCTTTTACTGGAGAGGCTTTAGTTCTTGGAGAGATTTCTTATTCTCTTGTCTTCGGTATGGATATCGGATCTTTTCTCTCGTCTAACCCTAAAAACATTTATTTTTTTGAGGATTCCCCAGGAAATAAACATTACCGATTAGCTAAACAATCACAGATCATTTCATATTCCTTTATAAGTCAGCCAATCGAATGCGCTGATCAACATATTTGGGAAGTGTATGCCTTCCACGTGATAGATTTTAATCGGTCATCCAATAAAATTACAATATGAGGGTTTGGTTAATTAGATTTGACCTTTTAATTCCAACACGTGGCCAAGGGCTGTCATGATTTAAAATCGGTTAAAGCACTAACAAAACCCTTAGCTTACTCACCTTTTGTTTTGAGAATTTGAAAGTTCAGTTAGTCTGATATTTTCAATTGAATTTTGAATTTCTTTCAAATTCAATACATTCTTTTTTATTTTGATATAAAAGGAAAATTACATTTCCCAAAATATATAAAAAAAATGCATCGTGCTCTCCATACGTTTTTAATACCGGAGATAGTTGTCATTGTTTGGAGCTTATGTGTTTAAGCAAACCCTCCGCTCCTGGCAAGATGTACCTCATTTTTTTGCACATTAAAGCTGGTTTGAAGTTTCCTTTTCCTAGACTGATTTCCCAACCAAGGCAAAAACCCATTCTTCCAAACAATTTATCCATAGCAAGTGTGTGAAACGAAGGGAACCATATCTTTTCTTAGGGGATTGGCATATACAGAAAAGCAAAATGACTCATTCATTGCCCATTCAGGTGGGGTTGTAGAATAAACGGACTGCCAATTGGTTAGACTCTGCTAACGAGTGTCTTGGATATGACACTATACAATCTGATGGTGAGGCTTCAGTAATGGTGGATCTGTGGGAAATGCAGAGTACCCCTTCATTGCCCGTGTTCCCAAGTCCACTCTGACCTGGAATGGTAGCACCTGATAAGGGTCCTATCTATGGGTTAAATAGAAAGAAACTGTGTGCTTATTCTAAACTGAAATGTTTGTCATAGAACTGTTTTACATTTAACTGTATATAAACAAAAAAAAATACTTATGCTGAACGGAATTGTTTGAAATAGAACTGTTTGGCTGTTACACTGTGTGTAAACAAAATTGCACTCATACTAAACTGATTTATTTGAAACTTTTATCAAAATGACTTAATTCGGCGTTAAATGGCCCGTAAAGGGTTGATACACCGTAAATCCAACCAATCAACCAACCAACCAACCAACGAGATTCATCCAGGATTTGAAGTCAGGTCACCGATAGCATTTTTACAATAATTACTATTACGCTAACCGCGCCTAACCGATATTACGAAACCGAATCAGAGTGAACATAAAAATAATTGCAATGAAGTGACTCTTTAGTGATTTAGAACAGGATCCTCACCAACAGTTTGACAAACACATAAACGCACTATGTAATTGTTATCACCGAGCGTAACATAGGCGAATATTTTCATCAAATTTTGCTTCGGTTTACACTGTGTTCCTTTTAATGCAATCATACATTTAGAATTTCAAATGTAGTATCTATGCAATCATTCATCTTCAAGAGTCAACCCTCACGATAGAAATAATAAAAAGATTGGCTATTCGGTCATCACTTCTTCTTCTTCTTCTTCTTCTTCTTCTGAAATTGACTGGCATTTTGCTTGTCTATTCTGTATTGTTGACTTACCGATTAGATGAAAGCATATAGTTTCTATTCACCCGGGAAGAAGAGTCATTGACGTCAAACGCCCTTTGTCACTCGACAGAAGAGATAAGCAACTGACGACGACGTAACTAAGCGAGATTCAAAAGGCAACTCAAGCGAGTGAGATCCGCAACTCTTTCTTGCCAGACCTCAAGCTGTCATCAGACACTCACGAAACAAGACAAATACTGATGTTTACTTTTGAGAAAGTCCGTCTTTATTCACTTGCTGTCATGGTGCCTTCGTTCCGCCATTTATAGGATAATGAAGTTTATTTAATTTACTCTTTACTTCTTACCACACCAGTAATAACTGATAGTCTTCACTAGAATACAAGTGACAGCAAGTTTCTTATGCTCACGAAAGCCTCTTGTATGTATTCGTGGTGATCTCAGAAGTGCTCTATTCAGGATAGTCCCTATTTATCCACTGATATTCTTTTACCCTATTTTCTTATGTATTTCTCAGTAAGTAGGGGTGATTTTAGATTTATCCTCATATTACTCTTTGCGAGTTTTCATATCAGCTCTTTTTTTTTCACTAGAGTGTCAGCATGCCTCCTCAAATACGCGACTGTAAAAGAACAGTAGTGGTACTATTAAACCAATAGAAGCGGAAATAAGCGGGTTCATAAATTTCTTAAAGGTATCAGTTCGAAAAAGAACGTAATTGCACGACTGAATTTCGAACTCGCTTCCTACAAAATCACAATTCAGCACATTTGCCACCACCCAACGGGGATTTTCTTAATAGGTTTTGTAAGCGAATAATTACGTAACTATTTTAGTCTCAAGAAATCATTCCTTTGCACACAGGTAAATGGTTTCCAGTATTCCTATCTAATAGTAATGATTCCATTTAATATTAATCATTTGTTTGTATACAGTTAAATGTTTTCAATTATTGCTATTTAACATTAGAACTTTCATTCAACAAATATTCCTATGAAATAAAATAATTTGCACACAGCTGTATAATGTCAAATGATTTAAAATATATTCTTTAGTAAAAGATTCAACAGTTCTATTTGAGCCATAGATGAGACCCAAGCAGATAATCCTAATCCGGATTAGAGTGGGCCTGGAAGGGAGTAAAATGAAGAGATAATGCGCATTTCCTTAACTTCCAATAGAGCCTCACTCTCAGATGTATTTTAGTGTCATACCTACGACACTCGTTGGATGGTTGGGTGGCTTCTCCGTCTGTAGAGAGGCAGTCGGCGTATTCTGCAGCCTTAGTCGACAGGTTTGGAAACATCTTTTAAAATTCCGTGATCAAAAAAAAGAAAGAAGAAAAAGAACGATGCATCATTAAAAGGTTCTTCTTTAGGGAAACCATTTATCATGACATATGAAGATCAGCTGAAAATTTCATAGGCTAACCAAGATATTTTCATAGAATGTGACCATAGACACCCTAGCAGTCCCAAACTTCTTCAACTTGTGTTGCATTGCTTGGATCCTACTGGTTAAAAATTTATCCACAGCAAATATGCCGTCATCATATGTAATTTTCAACCGATGAACGTTTCATCCTAGACTCATAGTCTGCTTCATAATTAAGTGTTATTTTAATATACCGGATTTTGGGGGATATTAATTAATAAGCAAGGTAAATAAACATATGTCTGACATGTCATTTCGGAACTAAATATCCATATCTTGGAGATTTATGTTCTAAATCTAAGTTAAATTCTTTCACATGACTTTTCTGTTAAATAAATAGAAACAATGATTTCCTAGTAAAAGGTATGCATGATAATTAAATAATCATATGTTTAGGCCTTTTGCAATCAAACTAATATAATAAGATATTTATTACCATACTAAGTCGAAGTGGAACTCTTTAACTAAAATGTAATATTCTAGCTTACAAAGTTTCATTATCGTAGATTTCAATAGTAAGTAATTACGCATAATAGCCATTTTGATTTTATAATATCTTGTTGAAACAATAAAACCCTGATACTTTTCATTTAGAATAAAATAAATTTTAAATAAAAAAAATGTAAGTAGTGTATTTATGTGAGATAGATAGATTGATCGATTGATAGATAGAGAGATAGATATTGAAAAATTACAAAGAAAGAAAGGAAGGAAGAAAGAAAGAAAGAAAGAAAGAAAGAAAGAATGAATTTGACAAACTGACATATATAAGAAGATATGTAAATGAAGTAGATATAAATTGGTTGGCAGTGAAAGAAAAAAAGAAAGAAAGAAAGAAAGAAAGAAAAAGGAGAGTATGAAATAGAGAGAGAGAAAGAGAGAGAGAGAGAAAGAGAGAGAGAGAGAGATATGAGCGAAGATATTTCTTATGCATTGATCGCAGTCTCAAAATAAATGTGGTCAAAAT
This sequence comes from Sepioteuthis lessoniana, assembly GCA_963585895.1. Lineage (NCBI taxonomy): Eukaryota > Metazoa > Mollusca > Cephalopoda > Myopsida > Loliginidae > Sepioteuthis > Sepioteuthis lessoniana. The sequence continues at coordinate 73,432,239 of OY757920.1, read as the reverse complement.
CTTGGCGAATCCAGAACAGATGATCTGCGAAAAAAATACCTTGTCATAAAAGAAGAAAGTTTTCTTTGAAATGTGAAGATGAAAAAAAAACTAATTTTGTGACAATCCTCAATGTCAATATTTATTTTAATATTTTTTATTTCCCTGTCTAAAACAAGAAGTTTACCTTCATACGTGCTTACATACACACACACACACATATATATATATATATATATATATGAAAGAGAGAACGAAAGAGAAAGAGAGAGATTAGTAAGTATTTCTTTAAAGGCATATTTACCCATTTGTATATATGTATGGTCAAAGTAGATGTATGTACACATAGAAATAAATGCCAAACTGAAGACATCTTACAGACTTTCTACTTTCATTGAATCTGACTGTATATGGTTGCATGTGTGCATGAATGAATATATAGTCACTACTGCTCATAAATATTTGAACAAACATAATATTCATTATAACTGTGCAATAGCTTGGTTGGTTGGTTGGTTGGTTTTAATTTGTGTCAACAAATGATGACTTATCTTACACTTAAGTCTCCTAAATAATTATTGCTCCCAAATTGTATAGAAAAAGTTTATTGTTGGAACATCAATGTTTTTAGAGGGTTCGGCTTCTTTGTTTTAATTGCATTTTAACCTTTGTAGGTTATTTAATGCCAAAGCCATTTTCCTTGCAGAACAGTAATGATACTATTTAACACATAGCGGGGAGGATAAGAGGGTTCTTACCTTTCCCAAGGATATTTGTCCGAAAGTGAACGTAATAGCACGACTGGAGTTCGAACTCGCTTACTAACAATTCCGTTGTCCATGTAACATATTGACCTTCGACCAAGCCGTCAGTCAAGGAACAGGTGCATCCGGTCGAAGATATCAGGGTATAACCTTGACTAAGGACGTGCTGAATTGGGTGCAGATGTGACGTCCAAAAGAAGCAGGTGGACGACTTGCAATTATATAGCCCGGTGCCACAGGAAGTTCGAGTTGGTTTGGAGTCAGTTGTTGCAGCTCGAGGCAGTGAGAGCCAGGTCTCAGCAGAGGTCTGGGCACTCAGGGCCCTCGGCTGAGCTGCCCAGCAGAACGAGAAAGAAGTGCTGCTAAACCCAGAGGAACCGGGAGTTAATATGTTGCCGTCTCTGTTCAGTCTCCAACTCACCTCTCACACATAACCCTTTCGTAATTTTTCTAAAGAAGTGTGTCCGTTCGTCATTATTGTTGATTTTGCTTCCGCATGTATATGTGTATGGTTATATATGTAATATACGGCTATACAACAGTCCATCGCTTTAACCATTACACTACAAGGACCCCACACCCAATGTTTTTAGAGTCAACGTATTGATAAAATTCACAAGCAACTACATCAACTCCTCCAACTTAGTTGCAATATGTATACTTTAATAGACCATATATTTATGCATATAATCAACCCACACATCCTCCATGTACCGGATGTGACACAAGGTCATGTATTTAAGCGGATAAAGTTAACTGAAATACAGAGTTTTCTTCTCCAAGACTAAAGGCCATACCAAGGTTAAAAATCTCCGTCTGTCCAACTATTTACCCATTACTACCGGGAAAATAATTGGATTCATACATTTTCTAAGGGTATTACCGCTCTAGTTACCGGACATTGACCTAGCGGTTAGAGTGTTCGCCAATCACCCGGGAAACTTGGGTTCAATCCCAGGTCGAGTCATACCAAAGACTCAAAAAATGGTACTTGATGCCTCCTTGCTTAACACTCAGCATTATAAGGTACGGATCAAGGGGTAAAGTGGAGCAATCCAGGGAAAGGAGTAGCGCCCTCCCCTACACCTTGGTGTAGTAGCTATCGAAAAGGGAGCCTTCGGGTCATCCTCGACTATGGTCGCCTACTTACTTACTTAGGGATCACAAACAATCTCATCAACGTGTTTGAACGCTTGTTGCCTCGTCCATTTCCTACAAAGATAACCCTTGTGTGTGGAGCGTCTCTATAGCCAAACCAAAGGTTCTTCAGAAGTTTAGAGTCTTGTGACACAAAGTTACACTTGTGAGTCACCAACGGAGGATCAAATATGTTTGTTCATCTTACGCTACGATCCATAAGGTATTTTTAGGGTTAACATGGCCTTTAATTGGAGCGGCCCCACTTAATGAGGTTTTTCGTTTGTCATGTTTTATGACATTTCAATATTTATGGGTTATTTTAATACTTGATAATTTTTGGTTTGGTTTTGTTTGGTTTGGTTTTGTGGCGTATCAACTATTGTAGGTTATTTAATGCCAAATCCATTTTTATACATGTAAACACTTCTATTTCAAACAATTCAGTTTAGCAGATGTACACAGTTTAAATATCGAAAACATTTCTATTTCAAGGTATTCAGTTTAGTCAACAAAGATAAATGATTCCAATTATTCCTAGGTATCTCTAACAATTCAATTAAACATTAGTCATGTATTTACACACAGTCAAATGTAAAAACTACTATTTCAAATAATTCAGTTTTGCATAAGTACTCAGTTTAAATGTCAAAACTGTTCTACTTCAAACATCTCAGTTTAGCATAAGCACCCAGTTTAGTTCTATTAGACATATAGATAAGACCCTATCAGGTGCTACCACTCTGGTCAGGGTGAACCTCGGAGTGATGGCAATCAAAGCTCTAGCAGTACTGGAGCCTCACCATCAAATTGTTTAGCGTCATATCGAAGGGAATCCTTATTCTTCAACATAGATGCAGTCAGTGTATTCTACAACACCAGCCAGCTGGGCCAATATAATTTATATATATATTTTTCAACCTATGATTTGTAAACGAATACTTTGTAGATAACATTTTAAACAAGCCAGAGATCATTTGTTTGCACAAAAATGGATATTGCTACATAATAATAACAATTCAATTTACCATCATTCATTTTTTGAACACAGTGAAGAGGTTATGGAGATCATTTGTTTGGTTTAGTTTTATCATATTTACCCAACCCCTCCGCTCGGGAAGGATAAGACACATGGTCAATTTTTAAGCGGAGTTTAACAGGTTTGAATTCAGAGTTTTCCTTCTCCTAGACTAGTTGCCTCAACAAGGCTGAAGAACCTAGTCTGCCCTACTATTTACCCATAGCTGGAGGGAGAATATTTGGATTCATACCTTTCCCAAGGGCATTAGTGCTATGTGAAATGCAATCAGTCAGGTCCAGGATTTGAACTCGTGTCGCCGTGTCCACATCCTGCGACGATAACCATTACACCACGAGCATGGTTTAGTTTTATGACATATCAACCATAGTAGGTTATTTAATGCCAAATCTGGTTTATACACACACACACACACACACACACACACGCATATATATATATATATATATATGATTTCTATGCATACGTCAAAAAAGCTAAAAAGTTACAAATATTGCTATGTATCACAAACAATTCAATTAAGCATCAGTCATTTATTTACACACAGTCAAATGATGAAGCAGTTCTATTTCTAGCAAGTCAGTTTAGCATTAGTCATTTGTTTGCACTATGTTTAAATTTTAAACATTTCTATTTGACTGATAGATAGGACTCTATCAGATGCTACCACTCCGGGTCAGAGTAGACATGGGAGCAATGGCAATGAAGTCCACATTCTTCAAAGCCCCGACATTACTGGAGCCTCTCCATCAGATTGTTTAATGTCATATCAGGACACTCGTTGTGGGAACTTTCCCATCTGCAGAGATCCAGTCAGTGTTTCCTTCAGCGCTAACCAACTGGGCTATCTAATGAGGAGTGATTTCACTTGACAAGTGAATTGATATAAAAATGTTTGAAAGTAGCGAAATTATGTATTTTATAAACTTTCCTAGAATCTCAGAGTTTTAAATCTTGTCACACACACACACACACACACACACACAAAAAGACAACTTTAAATTAAATAACTTTTCATGAGAAAAACATAGTCCTTTTCCACATGATTAAAACCAAAAAAAAAAAACCATTACCCCGAAAGAAATGTACCTCGAGCTGCGCATGCGAAGTGAAGTAATAGTAAGAGTGTTGTATATGTATATATCGAGGATTGAAAGTTAACGAATGTGACGTTTTGGCATTGCCATAAGCAGAAAGGTCTCTGTAGCAGTTGGTGCTGCCTGGGAGATGATAACCTTAAAAGAAAAAAAAAAATCCGTTCAAACTATACACTTCGCCAAATTTCTTTCTTTTTTAAAACTACACCCACGATGTCAATTTTCGCTCTTAACGCCAGCATTCGAGATTTACAATCTATGTTGTCTTTCTTGACACCAGAATTTACCTTCTTTCTTTCTTTCTTTCTTTCTTTCTTTCTTTCAATTCTAGCTATTTTTTCTTTATATCAAGAGAGAAAAAAATTGGAGTTGTCCGGGATAAAACCTTAGTCACATCGCAACTACGATAAGATGTTTCTTTTAAGGTTTTATTTTTCTGAACTTGTCCATCAGCAAATTTTTTTTTTCTTCATCAAATCTTTCTTTCTACATTTGAACAGATTTTTTGAGATTTTTTGACGAGTTTTCAGTGTTAGTTGTCTTGTTTCTGTAATGTATGAAGGTGTGAGGTGTTCTCAGTAAGATAGATTAAAATCATATATATATATATATATATAACATTGGGCATAGCAAAAATGAACAGTGAAAGAATTGAATCATTTTTTTCTTAATGCCACAAATTTTAATGAAACTTCAATGGCTAAGACCCACATAGGAAGTAATTATTTTCCTTGGTTATTGTTATCAACGTTCTTTTATTTGTTGTCAAATGTCATAATTTTGTACAAAAAAAAAAAAAATCTGCAAAAAAACTAAAAAATTTCTTAAAATCTGTTTATGATTAGTTCTTTGCAAATGGCTGTTAACTACCGCTAAAGGAACATTGACAACCATCGTCATTATCATTATACCGTACTGCTCGCACGGATTTCCCTAACTCTCTGTTATATACCCTAGCTATAAACATTAATGGGTGTAACCCATTTATCATAAATACGTTGGACACTATTGTGAGGCGAGGTTAATATGCTGATTAAGTAGTACACCACTAACAGATGTTTACCTTCTTCACACCGCCAGCGAGTATTGCATCTTTTTAATGTTATAAAGATTTCCATTTCATTTCATTTTCAACCTCCCTGTTGAATATTTCTCATTCAGTAACCTTTTGTTAGGTTACAACACACACACAAACTCTCTCTGTCTCTGTCTCTGTCTCTCTCACTCTCTTTCTCTCACACACACACTCTTCCTCACTCGCTCTCTCTCTCTATCTCTCGCCATTCCTCTCTATCATCCATCGCTTCTGGCAGGTCCTCTAGACTACATCCTGTGTCCGCACGTATTTGTTGTTGATTGGTTCTATTCGGTCATCATACACTTGCACGTCCGTATGAAGAGGTCCATAGGGGAACGTTGCTTATGAGTTCTTCCTTACTTCTCCAGCTGTGTCCCGCTTGTCTTGTCCGACTTATTTGGATGGTTTTAGAGAAGCGCTTCACTTGATGCTGGGTGAAAGGACTCCACAAGTCAACAGCCAGGATCACAGGGTTCAAACAGGAAACTATTGCTACTCATCTATTAAGGATGGCGTATATTGCTGAAAAAAAATTTTCAGCCATCGAAATATTACCATAATTCTTTAAAAAATGAATCGACAGCCATAATTAAAGAAAATAGTCACTTTCTATGTGAGTCTTTTATTAGAATGAGAAGAAATGATAAAAATACTTCAGTTTTTCACTGTTTTTTACCAATACTATATATATATATATATATATATATATATATAAACCTTTAAGAAAAGAAAACGGTCAGATTAGGATTATAAATCTATTTCCATCCTGTTATTCCCGACTCCGGTTCAACTGGACAGAATAATACAAATATATATATATATATATATAGAAGAGAGAGAGAGAGAGAGAGAGAGAGAGAGAGAGAGAGAGAGAGAGAGAGAGAATGGCAACAAAAATAAAACTGAAACACCTTGGATATTTTTTGCAATACACTCAAGATTAAATGTGTAGGTAATCTAACATTTAAGATAAAACAAAATTATTTCCAAGCTGTTGACGCATCAGTACTACTGTATGGTAACACCTTGTGGACCCAAACGACACACATCGGAAAAAACGAAATGTGAGAACAATATAATTTTTTTTTTCTAAATCTGGCTTGCAGCACCCAACAAAATAGCAGCTGTATAGCCACAAACTTACCCGCTCTAAAACAATCCAAGTAAGATGAGCAAGACATTTTACGCACTGCTTGATAAATACGGTCAAGCTCATGAGTGACGTTTTCTTTTAAACATTTGGGCTTGGACACATAAGTGTCGACCGATCAGCAAAAACTGACATCCATCAAGGGGTGTCCTCGTGGTGTAATGGTTAAAGCGATGGACTGCGGAATCCTAGTACGCGAGTTCGTACTCCAGTTGCGCTATTACGGTCACTTTCGGGCAAATATCATTGGCAAAGGTATGAACCCCCTTATCCTCCCAGCTATGGGTTAAATAGTACCACTACTGTTCTTCTAGAAGAATGGCTTTGGCATTAAAAAACCTACAAAGGTTGATATACCATTAAACAAAGAAACCAAACATGACATCCATCAGTTTTATGCAGACCGATAGAGATTGATAACGAGAGAGAGAGAGAGAGAGAGAGAGAGATGTAGTGCGTGTGTGTCTGTTTGTATGTGTGTGTGTGTGTGAAAGAGAGACAAAGGAACAATAATACTTGACAAATATACTTGTCAATATATGCTTTCTTTTCATGTGGAAATGATGTGTGTCATTCAATGATAATAATAGGTATGTTGAATAATTTCTAAAAGTATTTAATTTTTTATGCCAATTTACAACTAATTGATATAATTTTTAGATCTTAGCTAACTGTTATAAATACATAAGAATCAACAGCATTCAGTTTTATAACGAATATGTGAAAAGCTGTTAACATCACAACTAACATTGACAGAGGTTTAGTCTTTCAAGACGGATCACGCAGATTATCATTTTTTGTATCGACACGTATCATAGTCACAATAAATAAATATGAATTATTAGAAATAGAACTATTTGATCATCTAATTTTTGTATCTACAAAATATGTTTACAAATCATGTTATATATATGTACCATACCCATCATACGGATATGCGAAACGTACATAGAATGTTCATAACTTATATACATAGAACATAGGAATCCCGAAACACGAAAAACACGTAACGACTTCTTAGTTCAGGTACGAAACCTTTTATTACCTTTGTGTGAAGGTGTTAAGGAAGAGAGATGCACAATCTTTCTATGATGACTTTTCCATTTGCCTCCCATCACGTGCGGCGCCCGTAGCGCACAAATTCGTCTGGCCTCAGCGAGCCCCGAAAGTCGACCCTTCCCGTTCGGAGTCTAATTCTCAACTAACTGACTTTTTTTAAATCTCCCAAAATCTTCCGTGCACACTTCCGGTGCATGACGTTATTCACATCCCCTACTTTCTATCTGGGATCTTTATTTTGACATCTGTGAACGACACATCCTCCCTGCGCACGCGCGTCAACACCTGGGCTCAAGTTTGCACCTAAGTTAGTTAGGTGCAAACCCATGCGCTAAGCGAAAGGTTCTCAGCCTAACTAAACCCAAAGGCAGGCTATATAAAACGAAATCCCTCGGCCATTATATAACACACATACACACACACACACACACACACACACACACACATATATATATATATATATATATATATATAAAATGTATGTAAAAACAGGATTTGTCATTAAATAGCCAACAATTATTGATATGCCATAAGATCAAACTACACCAATCCCACTGATATTTTCCTTTTGTAGTGTTGTGGACGTCTCGCAGAAAGTTGATGGTGACAAAGAGACAAAAAAGAACAGGTAGAAAAGATGATAAGATGAGGAAGGAAAAATCAGACACTTTATCAAAGAAAAAAAACAATTTATTGTCGATTGTAGAACTTTCTACTCTACCAGTCTCAATAACAGAAAAACCTATAATGGTATTTTCAAGTTGATCAAGGAAAGATCTATTCTTTGACAAATCGTCGCCTACCTCTAACGAGTGATGGGGTGGTGGTTTGGCTAGCACCAAACTTTAGTGGGCGATTGTCCTCATGGCTTGATAGCTAAAATGATGGATGAGGCTCCGATGTAAGCGAGTTCGAAATCCAGTTGAGCTAATGTGTTCACTTTCGGACAAATACGCTTGGGAAAGATATGAACCCCTTTATCCTCCCAGCTATGAGTTAAATATTGTATAACTACTGTTGGCCAAAAAGGATGGTTTTGGCATTAAATAACCCATTGAGGTTGATATACCATTAAAGATACAGAAACTACACCAAGCCCGAAATTTAAGTCATTTGACGCTCTCCCGGTAATTTACTAAGTGATTCAAATCAAATATCTCCAAATATCGAAAGTCACTGTTTCCTGCACCTCCAGCGGAAGTTTGATTGACCTTGTGTTGTCGGTCACACTGTTAGGCACGAGGATCACCTGTGGTGGGAGGCAGCCACTGCATTACTCTTTTGGGGACTACTCAGACATTGGGTGGTGCTTGTGGCGTAACGGTTGTCGTTGTAGAAAATGGACTCGGCAACACGATTTCAAATCCTGGACGCGGCTGATTTCCTATCACATCACACTAATACATTTTGGAAAGTCATGAATCTAACTATTCTCTCCTCATAGTGGGGCTGACTGGGGTCTTTAACCTTCCATCATAACCGTTGTTGGAGAATGAAAACTGATTTCACACCTGCAGCACTCCCCTTAAATATTAATTTCATGTCGATTCTTGCTCTTAGCGGAGAGTGAGGTGTAACAACATTTCAGACGTCAGACATTGCTGAAGGGGGTGTCCTCGTGGTGTAATGGTTAAAGAGATGGACTGCGGAATCCTAGTACGCGAGTTCGTACTCCAGTCGTGCTATTACGTTCACTTTCAGGCAAATACCCTTGGGAAAGGTATGAACCCCCTTATCCACCCAGCTATGGGTTAAATAGTACCACTACTGTTCTTCTAGGAGAATAGCTTTGGTATTAAATATCCTAAAACGAGTTGATATGCCATTAAACAAAGAAACCAAACCAGTCATTGCTGATAACCTTTCTCTCATTTGGAAGATACAGCTCAGAGGACAATCTCCGGAATCTGGACTTTGAAATATTTGCCTCTTCAATACAAAAGCCACAAATGATTGTTACAACGGATTATGTCAAATAATTTCTATTGCTGTCTCTATATATATATGTTTTTATGGAATGTATGGCTCATAAATAAATGAACATCACATAGTTTTATAGAAAAACTTTATTTTCTATTAAAAAAGATATTTTAGTATTTTCAATCTGGCATTATTTATTGCTAAACTCTGGAACACTGAAAGTCAACCACCAAAAGTAAAATCGAAAATTATATGTAAGAAATATGTTTATTTTTAGACTAATAATTTTTTTCTTTCACAGGAAAAATCGGAGGAAAGGCGTGGCTAACGTTCTGATCTGTGATGTGGTTGTAAGCTAGTTCTAACTCCAGTCGCGCTATTACGTTAATTTTCAGACAAATACCCGTGGGAAATAAACCTGTTTATGCCCCAGCTATGGTTTAAGTATTATTACTGCTGTCTTTCTACAAAGATTGCTTTGGCATCAAATAACCCTCGAAAGCTGATATGTCATTAAATAAAGAAATCGACCAAACGGCAATTATGATACGTTCGATAAAATATGTCTATCATTTTTCAGAATTAATAGAGATTTTTGACAATCATAAAAATTCATTCTTCAGTATACATATAACCGGTCCGTGGAGTCGTTTTTGTCTATTCTGGTCGCAGCGCTTGTAACGTAACAATACATGTACCAGACAATAATAGGGTTTAGGGTTGATATAGTAATTGTCCTTCGTCCACCTTAAGTCTGCCTTGTCAAATGCCGCCTAATCTCTCCTTCCTCTATCGATCTATATCTCATCCTGGTCTTTCCTTTTTTGACTACATTTACTACGCCAGCCCTCAACGTGTCTTCCAAATAATCTCGTCTCTTCTCCCGGGATTTACAAATTTTGACTACATTTCACTAAATCAGATTTCGACCCGATCTAATAATGTTTCTCTTGTAATGTACTTTATGTTTTCTTATAGTGTTCTATAGGATTACCTACCTCCCCAATGGACCGTAAAAGAATGGTTGCGTCCATCTTATGAATTATCTGTCTGACAGACGGACTAGGTATTGTATATGGATTCCTTATCGAATAAATATACAGTTACCTAATATTTGACTTCTCTCTTATTCGCTATTATTACATATCTCCGACTTTCTTTTTGTGTTGGTAATTGGCCGTCTTACTATGACAGAAAACATAGCTAGGTCAGGATGGTGTTGGGGGTTTCCTCAGACGTCTGTATTAAATTCAAAACCGAATTCTTGAGCTAAATTTAGCTTCAGAAATCGTTTAATTAGTCTGTTAGCTTTGAATCGACAACCTTCTGTTTTCATGTTCACACGAGAAAAAATCCTTTTCCATAATAATGACCTTCAACGTGATAGCATTTTTTCCATCAACCGAATCTTTACAATTTTTGCAATAACAATTTTACCTGTGTCAGTGAATAATTCTGATGTTTGAAAAATCTTTTAAATGATATTTCTAAAAACCTATTCCGTAGCAGAAATTTTCGTGATAAAATAAACAACACATTTCTTTCTATACAGCTCGTTCAAAAGCATTTTTAGACTCGTAGCATATTTTTTATAATCTTCTAAAATCCGTATTTAATTAATCCCTTTTGTCTTGGTATTAAACTCCTACCTCATAAACCCACTATGTAACATAAAGAAATTAAAAATAAAATACATGAATAGTAGACTGATCAACGAAACTAAAAAAAAAAATTCTTATGCAGCATTATTGTAATATAATTACGGAATGATTTATTTATTTTAATCTTTTTTCATTAATTATATTTTATCATTCAGTTTGGTTGGGATTTGAACTATTCAGCTCCTAGTTTAGGTGCACAGACATTGGGTACAGTCTACGCTCGCGCACAGAGGATATGACAATCAGAATTGTCATAATAAACCCCAGATAGGAAATGACGTCATGTCCCGAAGTGATGGACTGAGAATTTAGGTATTTTTTGAAAGACAGTCAGTTGGAGACGAGATGCCGAATTGAGAGCAAGCTGGTTGTTTTATATTTATGCTGAATATTTCTGCGGTTAACTGTTTTCATTTTAATTGGAGAAACCCTTTCAATAGAGGAAGAATATACCGCCTTTTTTTCTTTTGTCTTTTAATTCTCTCTATGAAATTCTTCCTTGTGGTACGACTTCTTGGATAGTTTTTGAGCAAAACCAAAAATCATTATAAATTCTTGGTAATATTTTCTTTTCATGATTTCTTCCTTTGCAGACAATGATTTATCATTTTGCGGAATAAATTATCTTTTTTTTTCCCCCTTTTCATAGAAAAAGGTGGGTTTGGAACGATCAGTTAGTTCACAAAAGAAGACTATTTCTTTACAAATCTAAATGTTGAGTTGATCATCAGTAAATTTTATATGATACGAAGGGGAAGAATTATCAAAAAGCAAAAGATTTACTACCTCTGTCTTGTGATTGTTTTCAGTTTCGTATATGAATTTCTTTCCCTAAATTTAACAAGTATAATGGAATAGATGTAGTAAAACATTCAACCTCTGTCCACTGATAATTGTTACAATCACATAAAGGGTGTCTGAAAATAGATACAATCCATTAATATGATAATTCATATTGCATCAATCATCTTTCATCTGAGTTTTAAAAAGCAATCATATCACTTCAGAAAGTTCAAACCAGAAATTGATTGACTTTATCCTATAGTGCACATGAAAGACCAAGTTCTTAGGAACGTCTTCAGAGGGTCTTTTTCGGACTCCTGATAGAATCTCTCACCGCATTTCCATTGTCAGGACAACATGCAGTCAACTTCCTGCAAGATCTAGGATTTTCTGCCTTCTGGTTGACGTTGTTTACTGATACTGTGGCTTGATATTTGTCTACCCAATGATAAATTTGGCTTTTCGGGGAATAATTGTTAAGTTAAACTTCCGGCGAAATTTTGCTCGTACAGTTTTGAACGATTTTATGTTCAAATAAGCAGTAACACAAAATACTTTTCCTCTCTTCCCAGGTATGGTGATCAATAATTAATAGTTGTTATAGAAATTTAAAAATTGGAATCAAAAAAGAATACATTATTAGTAGTAAAGTTATCATAAGTAACATTGGTACCAAGTATGTTGAGATACCATGTACATATTTTATGTATTAAATGTAACAACTCTTAGGTATTCCCACCATTCATTTCTACTTGCTTCCACGGCCTCAGAAACAGAACGGAACCAAACATATTTTCAATAGGCATTAACAGAATTTGGCATGAAATAACTTACAAGTGTTGATATGCCATAAAACACAACCAACCATGATACCAACCAAACGGAACGGAAAGAATATAGCAACAGTGATTCTTTGCATGAGGGAAGTAGTGTTTTTCTCTCCCGTACCATCCAACGATTGGCCATCACCGACATAGCACTCCTCGGTGACTACGCAACATATGATTTGAAAGCGCCAATCATCGCTGCCCTTTACAAAAATGATGTAGGTGCAGGGCTTAAAAGAAAATCGGAAGATTTTAATCTTGTATATTGACCCACGACCCGGCCGGGCTGTCAAAATAAGAAATGCACCTTTGTAAATAACAGGTGCATCCCATCGAGGAATATCAAAATGATAATCTTGATCGTGGAAGGGTTGAATGAGTGCATTTGTGACGCCCACAAGAAGAAGGGGGCGTTGAACTATTATATAACTCGGTGAAGACAGTAAGTCAGTTAGTTTGGAGACCGGACCAGTTGGAGATAAGATGCGGTAGAGAAAGCCAGCACCCGGTAGAAGGGGCATCGGGACCCCCGATTGAGAGTTTGGAGACCAGACCAGTTGGAGAGAAGATGCTGGATTGAGGAACATGTCCCAGAGAGGCTGTGCCCCAGGCCCCCAGTTGTGCAGCCCAGGAGAACGGGAAATAAACGCTGATGGCCAATAGAGTGGGGGTCAGTATGTTGCAGTTATGTTCGGTCTCCAACTCCCTCTCACACACAACCCTTTCAAATAAAGTGAGTGGTATATTTTTTTAAGATCTGTGTCTCTCGTCTATCATTGTGTCGTTGTGTTCTGCATGCATATGTAGATGTAAATGTATTATGTGTTTGTATAGTTAGTCATGGTCATGGCTATACAACATAAATTTATCACTCATTCTGCAAGACTATCTGCCATTCGACATCATTAAGTAGTGCATGGTCAAATATATTGACTAAGTATCTCTTAGTATGGCACAAGGCGAAAAATATGAATACACGTTAGGAATTTAAATTACAATAAAGCACAGCCAAGAAGACGAGCACGTTAATCAATACATCACGGTCTAAAACTTCTTATCTGTCTTTCATGCAATACATATGTTGAACCACTGCGTAGGAATAATTTTTATGCAACAAATATTGACAATTTTGTAGCTAAAAATATTGACAGTTTTGTAGCTAAAAATATTGACAGTTTTGTAGCTAAAAATATTGACAGTTTTGTAGCTAGAAATATGTGTATTATAGAATATTGAATCATAAAACTTTACAGGAACACAGTTCATGGCTTGGCTATCATTGTGACAAAAACAGAGATAAATTCTGTAGTTTTAGGGTTAGCATTAAAATAGAGCATTTTTTCTGAAAAAACAAAGCAAGCTTCGAACAAAAATATTCACTTTTCAACTAACGTTTCTATATTAGGCTGCTTGAATTGCCTGCAGAAGAGTAGCCCCCCACCAAAAAAAAGGTCTTGGAGACTAAAGTGCATCCGATGGTAAGGCTCAAGCTCCGGATATCTGGAGCGAGTGGAGAACCTTTTCATTGCCATTACTCCCACTTCCTATCTCACCCGTTGGGGTTAAATATATCTGTTGGCAAATCATTTGAATTTGATAGGATAGTATGTAAAAAAAACCCTTAAGGAAAGTTCCAAAAGAGATAAATCTGACTGTGAGTTTCTTTGTATAAGATCGGAATGTTGGATATTGACTTGGAAACCTCTTTTGACAACTGCGGATGCTGCTGCAGAAGTTGGACACAGAGAACAAAAATAACAGGAAAACCACCTGGTGCCTAAAATAAACTGGATGCAGGTATTTTTGACGGAAATTCTACGTAAATTGCATGGGTGGCATGCTAGAAGTAAGTGTGATCATCTTCATTGCGTAGGCTCCAGGGTGAAAGTGATGTGACCACGAGAATTTAGGCTGGCATCTGGGATATTATATTGCAAAGAAGGTTTTGAGCTAATCCAGATGAGGGTTCACCAAATATTCGTAACTCGGCTCTTGTGTGTGCAGCTCAGCCGATCGAACTTTTCTTTCTCGGTCCTCTCAACTGTACATTTTGGGTAAGTGAAGGAAAAAAAAGAAACTGATTATATTTTTGAACATCAGTGTTGCCGTCTTTCTCTGCTCTACAACAAGAAAACTTTATATATGAATGAGAATTGTTTCTTCCAATAGTTTCAGCAAGTAGTCTTTCACGATTCTGAGTGATAGTAAATGTCAGGTTTAAAAGATACTTCTGATTATTCTAAGTGATCTTAACGATACTTTAATATCGATAGTGACGATTATTTCCAAGACTTTTAGCTTCATTGTTATCATTATTTATCCTTTTAGTTTTTCACATCACCAAAAGCTGATGGTTTCTCAATGGAGTTTGCGTGATAGCAAGTCTCTTCAAGTCTTAAAGACGTTTCTCAGTATCTTGTCCGATCTTAATAGTGCTGTAGTGTGAATGGTCTCAACTGGTCCAAGTCTTTCAGTCCTTTTACAAAGCCTTTAGGGATTGTCCCAAGTGCCCCAACCACGATTGGTATGACGAAATCTTGATGTTCCATATTTGTTTTTTTTTTAAGTTTTAAGGAAGGTATAGCTAATTATTTCTCTTTTTGCTTTCTTTTATTTTTACTCTATGGTCTCCTGGGACGGCAAAGTCTACTATTCGGCATTTTCGTTTTTTTTTTTCTCTTTTTGACTAACACTAGGTCAAGATTAGGTGGACCGTTCGTATCCCAAAATCCCAGAGAATTGTTCTGACTCTCATTTTCCAGGATGGATTCTGGGCTGTGCATAAATCACCTGTTTGTATGGTCATATTTAAAATTTTTGCACAATTCCCAGTGGATCACCTTCCTTTCTCTTTTTGTGTTAATTTGCTGCATTCGCTTATTATGAGATAGATCGTTTCATCTTTATCCCACCATAATCTACGTCTACTATTTTGTTGCGTCTTGTCCATTCTTGTTTTGACATAGTTCTCATAACGTTGTTATCGGCTGCTATCAGAAGAGATTCAGTTCCTCTCTAAAGGTTTCCCTTTCGTAGCCATGTCCAAGTTTTCTCGATTATTTTTCACTTGATTTGTCAATAGAGTTGTTTTTCTTCCCGTTTTGAGTTTCTGGTTATTTTTGTTTTGTTAATGCTTGTGTTGGATTTTTTTTTCTGGTGGCTGACTCATACAAAACGTTTACGTCATCTCTGAAATGTAAGGCTTTATGCATCGTCCATTTGGTGAAAATCTTACCTCGTCAATTTTAAGAATAGTCCCGAGTATCTTTCGAGGGTGACAGCCCAGGTGTTTATTTCTTTGATGAGATTTCTTCTATATGGTTTGGTTTTCTGTAGTTTCTCGTTTTCCTTTTTATCACTACTATCATTATTTACTTAAAACCTTACAACTATATGCAAGCAAATGATTATCATTAGACAAAAGAAATACTTGAAAACTATATCATAATTATGATTTTTTTCATCATGTCGTGTCGCCAGCACGGATATCCCGGACCCTCTCTCGCCACTTCTCCCTATCATTCATCACCTCTGGCAGGTCCTCGGGGTACATCCAGTATCCTCACATAGTTGTTGTATGTATGTTCGTGCTGGTCGTCCTGTTTTGGTTGGCTATATGCGGGGGTCCTTAGGAGTACGTCACTTATGAACTCGTTCTTGCTTCTCCAGTAGTGTCCTGCGTGTCTGGTTCGTCTAACTTGTATAGTTTTCGTGATGGGAGGCAGGTGGCCGTATAGTTGGTGTCTCGTGGGGTGTTGCCGCCAGGACTTGTTCAATATTGCTCGCAAAATTCTTGTGTAATTACTGTCTAGCTTCTTCTTCAGCCGTTCAGTTAGCGTCCAAGTAGTGCATCCATATAGCAGTATCGATACGACCGCTGCCTGGAAAAAACTGCGTTTCATTTTATCGGTCAGGTCTGATTTCTATATGATCGAGAAGGCATGGACAGCTATCGATAGACTCTCGATTATAATTATAATGTTTATAAATTATCAATATTAGGAATATTTGAAACTATGAGTAAATTATTTGATTATTTGAGTAAAAGCTTGATATTTTATAACTGTGCGGGAAATGTTTAGCAATAACGGCTCAACAGATGTGAATATAAGTGTACAAAGAACAAGATACCCTCACTTCTCCGCATAAAACAGCTCTAGAAGGGTTATGATGCCTTTAAAATGAAATCGATCTTTTTTTTTCTTCTGATTTCTACCTCTCAAACTCTTACGCATTATTTTGCTTTCATTCCCGTCTGTTTTTGAGTCAGACTCAGATTCTCTACACAGGTGACTACTCCAACGATTATAAGTTAACGCAGCAGGTTTTAGAAATTCTTGTCTGTGTGTTCGAGTCCTCACGTTATTTGTGTTTCTTGTGATAGACGGACACCATGTTTTTTTTTTTAAATAACAGTTTCAGAACCTCAGAGAGAAAAGTCTCGTCTTTTGATATCAATAAGACAAAAAGAAAATCTATTTATTTTGATTTTTATGTAAACTTATCATCCTCATCAAGACTTCTGAACAACACAGATTCCCTTGTGTCTCTTTTCTCTCTCTCGCAATTCATCCCTATCTGACAGCACTCTTGATAAGACCTCTCTACGGGACGCGGTATCCATATTACTGCTGGATGCATGTTTATCATATTTACCCAACCCCTCCGTTCAGGCAGGATATATAACACAAGGTCAATTTTTAAGCGGAGTTCAAGAGGTTTGAATTCAGAGTTTTCCTTCTCCTAGACTAGTTGCCTTACCAAGGCTGAAGAACTCAGTCTGCCCTACTATTTGCCCATAGCTGGAGGGAGAATAATTGTATTAATACCTTTCCCAAGGGTATTAGTGCTATATGAAATGCAATGTCTCGTCCAGGATTTGAACTCGTGTCACCGTGTCCATTTCCTACGACGATAACCATAACACCACGGGCACCTCCTGGATGCATGTTTATACTGGTCAGCTAACACTAGTGTGTCCATGTGTAGGAGTCCACAGGAGAACATCGGTTATAAGTTCGTTCTTTCTTCAAATTCACTTCCTTGCATGTATTTCTGGTTTTATTTAGATAGTTTATGAGATGGGAAGTAAATAGTCGTACTAATGCTATTTGGTTGATGCTGCTTCCAGGATTAATTCAAAACAACATCCAGCGATCTTACTTAGTCTCTTTCTAGCATATTCTCCAAGCAGGTCGTTAAAATCCATCAGTGTAACAATATGGAAGTACTGACTCGGCGACAGCTTCGAAGACTTCTTGTTCTATTTTATCAGAATCAAAAAAAGTCCAAATAGTCGTCAACCTGTTAACAGCAATCAATGCATATGTTGAAAACATCACTTTCCGTAGATGGTCTACTAATTTCAGAGGTTTGTTATTTAATGAGATGGTCATCGAGAATTATATTATTAATAGTGATATAAATAGGCAAGGGTTTACCTTTTTATGTCATGAACTTTATAATAATGATAATAATAATACCTTGCTCGGAGATTGAAAAAACTATGGACTATGAAAGGGGGCGATTATACCAATCGTGATTGGTGCTCTTGGTACAGTCACCAAAGGATTATTGATGGGACTGGCGGAATTGGAATTGGAGACCATCCATTTGTCGAAACCATCCAAACTACAGCATTAATGAGAAGGGCCAGAATACTGAAAGAGTCCTAGAGACTTGAGAAGACTTGCTGTCACTCAAACTTCAGAGAAAGACCGTCAGCTAATGTTGATGTGAAAAACTCCCAAGGAGTAAAATAAATAAATGAATAAATAAATAAGCGAATGCAGCTAATTAACACAGAAAGAAAAAAAGCGAATGCAGCAAATTAGCACAGAAAGAGTATAAGACGTGACACAACTGTGTAGGCAAGGTGATCCACTAGGAATTGTGCAAGAAATGGAAATTTGACCATAAGAACAAATGTTATTTGCCAGACCTAGAATCTGTGCAGGAGAATGACACAGACTAATTTCTCTGTGATTTTTACATACAAACAGATAATCTAGTCTCTGTTAGACGACCAGATCTTATTATAATCAACAACAAAAAAGAGAACTTGCAGAATCATGAACTAAGCTTTCCCGGCAGAAAACAGAGTAAAATTCAACGAAAGGGAAAAGAAGGATAAATACCTTGACCTTACTAAGGAACTAAGAAAAATGTGTAACATGAAAGTGACGATTCATCATCATCATCATGTCGTGCCGCCAGCACGGATATCCTTGACCATCTCTCGCCAGTTTTCCCTATCGTTCATCGCCTCCGGCAGGTCTTCTGAGTTACATCCTGTGTCCTTACATTGATGCTGAATGTAAGTTCGGGCTGGTCGTCCTACTTTTGCTTGGCCATATGTGGGGGTCCATAGTAGTACGTCACTTACGAGCTCGTCTTTGCGTCTCCAGCAGTGTCCGGCGTGTCTGGCTCGTCTGACCTGTATAGTTTTCGTGATGGGAGGCAGGTGGCCGTACAGTTGGCGTCTCGTGGGGTGTTGTCTCCAGGATTTGTTCAATATTGCTCTCAACATTCTTGTGTAGTTGCCGTCAAGTTTCTTCTCCAGCCGTTTGGTTAGCGTCCATGTAGTGCATCCATATAGCAGTATCGATACAACCGCTGCCTGGAATAAACTGCGCTTCATTTCATCTGTCAGGTCTGATTTCCATATTATTGAGAGCCTATCTATAGCCGTCCATGCTTTCGTCAGCCGTGTGTCGATGTCGTTTTCTGTTGATGAGACGCTACTTCCTAGGTAGGTGAATTTGTCCACTAGCCTCAGAGAGGCTCCGTCTAGAGTGGTAATGTTGCCCGTTTGGTTGTAACACATATATTCAGTTTTGTGCGCATTGACATGGAGGCCAATGCCTGCTGCAGCTCGTTCCAAACTATGCAGTAGTGTCTCTGCTTGATTAGGCGTATTCGCCAGTAACGCTAAGTCATCAGCGTAGTCGGCGTCTGTGATTGTTTTTGCGGGGTACCTTTTGCTTCTTTTCTTAGTCAGCTCGAAGTCATTTTCTCTGATTTTGTCGATCGAAGCTCTAAGCACGTAGTCTAGACAGATGATAAAGAGGTATGGGGCTAGCGTGTCTCCTTGTAGTACTCCTGCAACAATGTCGAAGTATTCCGTGTCTCCATCTGGTGAACGTACTTTCACTTTTGTGTTTTTGTAGAGGATCATTATTGCTGCTACGGTTTCTTTAGGTATGCCGTATGCTAGTAGGATTAGTTCCATTTTCCCTCTGTGGATGGAATCAAAGGCCTTGGTAAAGTCGACAAATAGTAATGTCGCCTGAAGGTTTTTTGCCCGGACGCCTTCAAGGATTCTACGGGTGGTCAATATTTGTGAGGTTGTGGATCTATTTCTCCGGAAGCCATTTTGGTTTTTCCTTAGGATGTTGTCTATTTTGGGTTCTATGCGGTTTCGTAGAAGGGCATTGTAGATTTTGGCTGCTATGGATGTAAGCGTTATCCCTCGGTAGTTCTTGGCTAATCCGAGGTCGCCTTTTTTAGGGAAAGGAAGGATGCATCCCTTCATCCATCTTTCTATCCTATTTCGACTATAGACAGCGTTGCATTGCCGGAGCAGTATATCGTCGAATTGTCTAGTCTTCCACACTTCTGGGGGGATCTTGTCTAGAACTGCAGCTTTCCTATTTTTAATTTTTTTAAGAACCGAGTCGAGTTCTTCTTTGGTGAAAGGCCCTAGTTTAATGTCTAATTGCTTACTGATAGTTCTGGTGATCGGTTCATCCGTTATTTTCGGTGGGCTTCCTAGTAGATTTTTGAAATGCTGTTCCCACAGTTTTACTCTTTCTTGTTGGCTTGCAGCTTTCAATTTTGCTTTGGCTGTGCTCTTCCTTCTACTTACTTCGTTTATTGTTTGCCAGGCTATCCTGGATTGTCTATCTTCCACCGAGTCTCTAATCTTATCTATCTGATTTTGTATGTATTCTGCCTGTGCTTTTAGATATATTCCTGCTAATTGATGTGCTTTTTCTAGTTTTCGGGCATTTGTGTTTGTTGGGTTCTTCCGATAGCTTTTGGAGGCAGTTTTCACGAGTGCACGTTTTTCTCTTACCTCTGACGTTTCCCAAGGGACTCTATATTTAGTTCTAGGTTTTGTTGGGATAAACTTTGATGCCGCCTCTAGGTGTGCTTCAACAAAGTTTTCATATTCATCATTTGGGGTAACTTTTTCTGTCTTCTCTTGTAGTGTTTCGAATCTGTTTCTTAATTCTAATGTATATATGTCTCTAATGTCTCTGTTGTTAAGTAGGGCCCAGTCATAGCGCCTAGTTGTCACTGTTCGTGTGGCGTTTTTTCGTAGGCTTAGACGTATTTTGGCCGTGACTATTCGATGATCGGAGGACACACCCTCGAAAGTGGAGTATGCCTCGCAATTCATCGCACTATTTTTCCATTTTCTGTTTATAAAGAGGTAGTCTATCTGTGCTTTACTCTTGTTCGCGTATGTGTGGGTCCATAATTTTCCCTCCCTTTTTTGAAAGTTTGTATTGAGGCATGATAATCTATTTTTTATCATGAAATCAATTAGATGTTGTCCATTCCTGTTTGACGTGTTGTGTAGGCTGTATTTGTTGTTTCTGTTTTTCCCGATTTGTGCATTCATATCTCCGCCAATGACTAGCAGGTTGTGTTTCGGAATGCTACGCACTAGGGAGGATAGCTCCTCGTAGAAGGTGACTAGTTCGGTTTCTTCGCTAACATTGGTAGGGCTGTAGCAGGAGATACCAATGTAATTGCTACTCTTGATACAATCACCAAAAGATTTATAGAAGGACTGGAGAAACTGGAAATAAAAGTACGAGTGAAGACCATTCAAACTACAGCTTTATTAAGATCAGCCAGAATACTGAGAAGAGTCCTGGAAACTTGCGGAGACTCGTTGACCCTCAAATTTCAGTGAAAGACCATCAGCTACCGCTGAAGTGCAAAACTCTCAAGGAGTAAATAATAATTGCTATAATAATGATAATAATATCAATCACATAATAAGCGAATCCAGAAATTAGAAAGAGTATAAGTCTAGAAACGAGTGGGTGGGCAAGATGATACACTGGGAGATGTGCAAGAAACTTAAATTTGACCATACAAACAAATAGTATATGCACGACCCAGCATCTACCCTAGAGAATGATACAAATAAATTCCCATGGGACTTTGATGTACAAACGGATAACCCTAATCTCGGCCAGAAGAGCAGACCTTATAATAATCAAAAAAAAAAAAAAAAAAGAAAAAGAAAAGAGAACTTGCTAAATTGGGAAATTTGCTGTACCGGCAGACTACAGAATAAAACTGAAAGAATGTAAAAAGAAGGATAAGTACCTTGACCTTGCTAGGGAATTGAAAAAATTATGGAACATGAAAGAAACAATTATACCGATCGTGATTGGTGATTTTGGTACTGTCAACAAAAGATTATTAAAGGGATTGGATGACTTGGAGGACGAGTGCTGACCAACCAAAATACATTATTGAGAACAGCCAGAATACTGAGACGAATCCTAGAGATTTGAAGAGACTTGCTGTCTCATAAACTCCAATAAAAGACCTTCAGCTAAAACTGATGTAAAAAAAAACTCTCAAGGAGTAAGTAATAATAATTTACAAATGGATAATCTATTACTGAACAGATGACCTGATATAAAGCTGATTAACATAAAAAAAAAGTTCAGTGGACCTCAGAGAAAGAACAAAATAAGGTAAAAATACTTGGACCTTGCCAGAGAACTAAGAAGCTCTCATTTTAGTAGGTATGCTTGGAACGGTCCCAAAAGCTGGGATTAAAGAGTGAAATATTAAATCGGAGGAATTTAAATTCGAGGTTATCCAGAGTACAGCATTCTTGAGATCGGCCAGAATACTGAAAAGACTAATGGAGATCTGAGATTTGCAGCCTCACAGACTCCACGAAAAGACCACCAGCTAACTCAGGTGTGAAAAATATTGCAATAATAATAATAATAATAAATTGGCACGCTCAGAGAAAAGGAAACTTACAAGTACTTGGGAATCATGGAAGCGGACACCATCAAACAAGTGGAGCCGAAAGAAATAATTTTAAAAAAAGACTATCTCAGGGGAACGTGAAAATTTCTTGAAACCAAGCTTTACTGAGGTTTCACAAAAAAACACTTGGGCTATCCCTCTTGTAGGATATTCAGGACCATTTTTAAAGTGGACGAGAAAACTTTAAGAAGTTGACCAGAAAACAAAACAAAAAAACGAATAACGATGCATAAGGCATTTCATCTCGGAGATGACGTAAAAGAGAAAAGAAGTCGGAAGAGGACTCAACAGCATTGAAGATATCGACGATGCATCGAAACGTGGACTTGAAGACTATATAAAAGAAAAACTAATCACAACGACCAGAAACAACACAGAGAAAATAATGATAAACAAAACAACAAAGTTAGAGGAATGGGAAGAAAAACAATTGCATGGATATTTCAAGCGACAAACTGTCAAAAT
>OY757920.1:73364248-73404248 GCA_963585895.1 Sepioteuthis lessoniana | reverse complement strand
TCAAGATGGCTTTCTTGATATTTCTTGATAATATTGAATTCCTGTTGATAGCGTTCTGTTTTTTGAATTCATCAGCATCTCAGTTTTATCCGACTCTATGTTTACGTAATTTGATAATGTTTTAAAAAAGCTTAAAAACTCTTTCAAAATACTCAAAGAGTATTTTGAAAAACACTCATTAAACATGCCACATACTCCCTATGAGGGCTATGACAGGTTCGAGAGCGCTCGGAACAATTTTGGTAAATTCATCCACCAACATGAAGTCAAGACACTTATCCAGAAACTTTATAAGATCTTAATAAAATGATATAGACAAAATGACTTCATTGTTTATTCAAATATGCTAATGTATATATATATATATATATAGTAGTAAACTTGGGGATCACATTTCTTTGTAGTTTTCAATACAATTATAAGGTAGATCCCACATTTATGTTTCCGAACTTTTTGTGGAGAATTCTTTCCCAAGAGGTTTGTTTCTTGTTGTTGCAGGGACCAACTCTCATAATTATAGACTGGCGTCCGAAGACAATAGGTGAGGATTATTCGTGTATAGAATATATAAATAATTTCATATAAATCTATGGGAACGGTCGATGTATGGCTATTGTTAAAAATCAAGCCGGCTGAAGAGACTAAGATTATAATAATATACATCACCGAAATAAACAAGTTTTCATCCAGTTATATATATATATATATATATATATATATATATATATATATATATATCAAATAGCCTTTGAGAAATTATCGAAGGAAAGAACGTATATATATATATATATATATATAGAGTTGTAAACATGAGGATCAAATTATTTGCAGTTTTTTTTAATATTATTATAAGGTAGATCCTGCATTAATGCTTTCGAACCTTTTGAGGATAATTCTTTTCCCAGAGGCTTGATTCTTGTTGTTACAGGGACCAGATCACATAATTATATATATATATATTATCCAGTCTCGTTAATCAGGAGTTGTTAATAATTCCGTCAGGACAATAAAATCATTCAACTTTGAATATTTAAATTTTCCTGGTAAAGAGCTCAATATGACTGATATCACAGAGTAATAATTCCTTTAAGTTTTTGTTTTTCTTAAAGGTATATATATACATATATCTATCTATATATATATATATATATGTGTGTACATTGTTTTTTCTTAAAGGTATATATATATATGTGTGTGTGTGTGTGTGTGTATATATATATATAATTTAACGGAGACTCAAACTCGGTTAAGTCGTCATAATAAATTTATTTCGGCGGAGTTTATATGATTTTCCTCATATATTCTATATAAAGAATAATACCCACCTACTGCCCTTGAACACTGGCAGGATATATATATATATATATATATATATATATATATATATATATATATATATATATATATATATATATTTCAAATAGCCTTCGAACGAAAGAACGTACGAAATATGTCATCTCTATGAAGCCCACCCCTGATAATGTCAACAAATCTTTTTTGCTAAACATGTTTTATGAAGAATAACTTTTGCTGCAAATTTAGCCAGCTTCACAACTTAAAAGTATTAGTTTTCCCCTAATCTTATTGCAGAAGCAAACATGAAATGTATTTATTTGACTGCAACCAATGCCAAAGACAATACACTGGAGAGTCAGAATGACCATTTTCTTCAGATGAAATAACTCCAAGCTCCAAATTTATGGATTACAACAAACTAATTCTTTTACAACACCTTCTCCGATTAAAAAGTCTCGATTTTAACAAAGAATCCAAGTTCACCAACAAAGAAAATATTTAAAAAAAAAACGCTTTGTACGATATCACAAAAATAGAAACAGGTGAAAATAAATGTATACAGGGTCTCCAAAGACTTACCTTTAACAGCAAGCTGAATCGGCTTGAACGCTTCACTTTTAAAGATGATGGACATTTTGGTTGACACATAAATGCCTTAATAAACAAATCATCGATTAAGTTGTGACGGCTCATATAAAACACACTTCATCCTTGCTTAAAATATATCTCCCCCATAGTGAACTCAAGGTCAGTTATCTATGATTGCAGGTATCATATAAAAGCAATTTTTTTAAACCAGCTCCAGCGAAAGTTTTTTTTTCCTTTGAGTTTGAGCGACAGGAAGTCTCCTTTGTCTCCAGGAGACTTCTAGGTATCCTGGCTGATGTGATGTTGATTCTTCCTCTTTTGTTCATTGAGTCTATTTTCTAATGTTAAAAGAACTTTTTTGTGGAACATGGAAGTGAGAATTAGACTATTAATAGTCTAATTCTCACTTTCATGTTCCACAAAATTATCTGTTCTCAAGCAAGTTCAAGGTATTAGTCCAGCTTTTCGCATTCTTTCACATTTACTCTGCAGGTTGTTGGGACATCAAAATTCACTAATTGACTGGTGATCTTTTTCTTGTTTTAAATAAAACTAGGTCTAATCTTCTCCCGTGGATAGTATCAAAGGTTTTTTTCTCAACTTCCTGAGAATTCCTGCGTTTCTTTTTCTTTCTTTCTTTCTTTCTTTCTTTCTTTCTTCTTCTTCCTCTTCTTCTTCTTCTTCTTCTTCTTCTTCTTCTTATTATTATTATTATTATTATTATTTACTCTTTAAGAGTTTTTTACATCAGTATTAGCTGATGGTTTTTCACTGAAGTTTGAGTGACAGCAAGTCTCCTCGAGTCTCCAGGATTCTTCTCAGGATTCTGGCCGTTCTTAGCAATGCTGTCGTTTGGACAGTCTCTACCCGTCCGCCAACTTCCAAGTCCTCCAGGCCTTTTAAGAATCCTTCAGTTATTGTGCCTAACGCACCAATCACAATCGTTACTTTCATGTTCCACAGCTTTTTCAATTCTCTAGCAAGTTCTAGGTACTTATCCTTCTTTTCACTTTCCTTTAGATTTATTCAGTGGTTCGCCAGGACAGCAAGGTCTACAATTCTACAGATTCTCTTTCTTTTGTTGAATGTTATAAGGTCTGTTCAGACAGATTCTGGGTTGTGCATATACCATTTATTAGCCTGGTCAAACTTCAACTCCTGGCACATCTCCCATCAGATCAACTTGCCCACCCAGTCATGTCTTATACTCTTTCTGTGCTAATTTGCTGCATTCGCTTTTTATGTGATTGATCGTTTCGTCTCTTTCACCACATAACCTACATCTGCTGTTTTGTTGCGTCTTATCAATTCTCGCTTTGATATGGTTTGTCCTTTGGACGTTGTTTTGTTTTGCTATTAGAAGAGATTCAGTTTCACTCTTCTTCTTCTTCTTCTTCTTCTTCTTCTTCTTCTTCTTCTTCTTCTTCTTCTTCTTCTTATAATTATTCCTTGTATGATTTTAACACCAACTGTGGCTGATGGTCTTTCAGAGGAGTCTAAGTGACAGCAAGTCTCCTCAAATCTCCACGAATCTTCTCACAATTCTGGTAGATCTTAATAATGATGTAGTCTGGATGGTTTCCGTTCGTTCTTTGATTTGTAAGTCTTCCAATTCTTTTAGAAAACATTTGCAGATTGTTCTGAGTCCACGGATTACAATTGGTACCAAGGTCACCTTCATGTTCTACTGCTTTTATAATTATCATGTAAAGTCTATGAACTCATGTCTCTTTTTCGCTTTATTTTATTTTTACTCTCTGATCCGCATTATTATTATTATTATTATTATTATTATTATTATTATTATTATTATTTCTTGGAGAGTTTTTCACACCAGCGTTAGCCGATGGGTTCTCTTAAATTTGAGTCTTCTCAAGTCATCACGACTCTTCTAAGTATTCAGGCTGATTTTAATAATTCCGTAGAATTGCACTATTAACAGAAGATCCTTTTTCCAATCCAATTGTACTCAGGCTTGTACCTCTTTTCTGGTAGTTTGCAGCATTCGTTTATAATGGGATTAAGTATTTCATCTCTGTCTACAGATAAAGTACACGTTATTCTGTTGTATATTATCAATTTTTGATTTAACTCAATTGTCTCTTATGGTTTTGTTAATTGTTATTATTATCATTATTATTTACTCCTTGAGAGTTTTTCACATCAGTGCTAGCTGATGGTTTTTCACTGGAGTTTGAGTGACATCAAGTCTCCTCAAGTCTCCAGGACTCGTCTTAGGATTCTGGCCGTTCTCGGCAATGCTGTCATTTGGATCGTCTCTACCCGTCCTTCAACTTCCAAATCGTCCAAGTCTTTAAATAATCCTTTAGTTATTGTGCCAAAAGCACCAATCACAAATGGCACAACCGTCACTTTCATGTTCAACAACTTTTTCAATTCTCTAGCAAGGTCGAGGTACTTTCCTTTAGATTTATTCTGTGGTCAACCGGGACAGCAATGTCGACAATTTCGCAAATTCTCTTTTTTTGTTGTTGATTATTATAAGGTATGGTCTTCTGGCAGGGATTAGGGGATCCGTTTGTATGTTAAAGTCCCATGGGAGTTTATGCATGTCATTTTCTAGGACAGGTGCTGGGTTGTGCATATACCATTTGTTAGTATGGTTTCTTGCACATTTCCCAGTGGATCACCTTGCCGATCCAGTCGTGTCTCGCTTTATACTCCTTCTATGCTTAATTTGCTGCATTCGCTTATTATGTGATTGATCGTTTCGTCTTTGTCATCGCATAGCCTACATTTACGGTTTTGTTGCGTCTTATCTATCCTTGCTTTGATATGATTGGTCCTTAGCACGTTGTCCTGTGCTGCTATTAGGAGAGATTCCGTTTCTGTCTTAAGGTTTCCTTTTCTTAGCCAGGTCCAGGTTTTCTGGTGTGAAATGTTTGATGGTGTCAGCCTCCAAGATAGCCAAGTATTTGTAGGTTTCATTTTCTCCGTGCGTTCTAATTTTGTCGTGATTTGGTAGTCCCATTCCGTCAGTCATATGTCATTTGCAACTTTTCATGAAGAGCATGGTACATTTTTCTATGCCAAATTCCATTCCTATGTCCTGACTGTACATTCTAACGGAGGGCGCTTATTATTTGATTAATCATTTCATCTCTATCAAAACATAACCTACATTTGCGATTAGGTTTAGTCTTATTTATTCTTGCTTTGATATACCTTGTCCTTATGGCGTTGTTCTGTGCTGCTATCAGGAGAGATTCGGTTCCTCTTTTAAGGTTTCACTTTCTTAGCTATGTCCAAGTTTTCTCGTACGAGGTCTGATTTGTTTGTTTCGTGCAGTGTCTATAGATTTGTTTCCCATCCTATTTTTGTTGTCTGGTTATTTCGGTTTCATTGATTCTTGTGTTGCATGTATTGTTTCTGACGGCTGTATACTCTCTTCTTCCGTGCTTGTATATATCATCAACGAATCAATGTATCGATGCAACAGCGCCATCTACGATGATAGCGAAACCTCTTCCCCCTTCTTTTCTCGACACGTACAGTCTGTCTCGTCTCTAGTATGTATGACCTTATGCCTCTTTAGTAGTTTTCTTGTTCTTTAGTCCTTTTTTAACGTTCTTCTCTGGCTCACTTGAAAATCATCCCGAATATCTAACGAGGGTGATTTCCCACGTATCCTTTGTTTTATCATGTTTTGCTTGTTGTAGATTTCTCATCTGCATTTCCAGTCAAATTTTCTATCCAGGTTTTGAGTTTCTGTTCGTGTTTTTTAGGGGAACTCTAATTTTTCACAGGCTAATTATGCTCCTGCATAGATTAATTCGTTTAATTCGATGATGTTTTCCGTTGAGATATCAGTGAATAATTCGTTTATTTATCTTTTTTCAGTTTCAGCCTTGGCTGTTCCCTACTCTTGGTTTCTTAGCAATAGTAATCTCGGCTTCTTTTCATACGTAATTGTCTTTATATTTTCTCTATTCATTTCTTGTTGTGTTAGCATTTGTTCCTTGTGGTTCATTTCGGTTACATTGTTTTTGTTCTTCAGTATTTAGTGCGTTGGTTATTGATTCCCTATTAATTTTTTGGTATATTTCTAACTCTTTTCTTCTTTTGTTTATCCATTCAATTCAATAAAAAACAAACGAACTATTTATTGTTAAATGAAGAATATTGCTACTCTATGCATGGTATAAAACTATGCTAAATATTCGTCATTTATTCAGCATCTATTTCCACGGCTATAAGTACTATTCAATGAATAGAAAATTTTTATTTTAATTTCGAATAGACATGTTCAAAACCTAAAAATCTGTTTGCAGTCAATTTAACGAGTGTTCGGGATGATTTCATTGTCGGATAATGACGTTAATCATTGATGTAAAAACTGAGGAATTTGATAAATGGGCGAAAAGTTCTTCGGTGTAAATAATCATTCCATTGCTGCCAAAATTCACAATGACGATGACTGATGGCTTTAGATGTCCTGATGGTGTTCAGTGTTTGTTCATTCTTTTCAGCCCAAGCCAAAAAAGCACAGAATTAAAATTCACTCCAATCAGGCTTGACTGACAGCGATATATATGTTTAACCCCCCCCCACCCCCCGACTCATCTAGCATTTACTTTCACTACTTGTTCATTTCTTACTTGATTCACCAGCAACCTTTCTCCAACCGTTGCGCCTTGAATTGTGCTGTCAAAAGATATTGAACGATAATCGACAAGTTTTCTGTTATCCGTCTATATACGTTACTCTTTTGCTCGTGTCAAATAAAAAGAACTAGTTTTAATGTGTTTTTTTAAATTTTTTTTTATTTTTTTTTTTATTTTTAATTATTATTTTATGAGAAAATTTAGAAAAGTTCAGGGCCAAACTGAAAAAAATTTCTTTCTTTAGACTTTTTTTTTGTCGGAAGAACTTAATGTATTGGGTGTCTCAATATACATGGGTCCCATTTGACTGTTAATAACTTTACAAATAATAATAATGCGTTCTTTTGTGTTTCAGATATGAAAATAGTATGCGAAATAACTATTAACCCTTGATCACAATGTTTTGTACAAGAGAGAAAAAACTATTTTTTTGGAGACTAAATAATTCAAAATATCTCAGAATAGATTCAACTCATTAAAAAGATAATGATTTATGACTGAGGCAAAAAAAAAAGATAGCATGTCCTGGAACCTGATATAATAAAAATAAAAATAAATTGATTTGATGTCTCTTGCTCAAAGGATGCATATTTACAGGACGTGTTCCAAATGACCGCCATTTCACTTTTCTCAGTAATAAATCATAATCATATTAACGGGTTGCATATTTGGAGACACGTTATACTTGAGAAATAATAGATATGTTGAATATGTTGTGGGAGGTGCCCGTGGTGTAATGGTTATCGTCGCAGGAAATGAACACGGCGACATGAGTTCAAATCCTGGACGAGATTGATTGCATTTCACATAGCACTAATACCCATGGGAAAGATATGAACCCAATTATTTTCCCTCCAGCTATGGGAAAGTAGTAGGCCAGACTCGGTTCTTCAGCCTTAGTTAGGCAACTAAGAAGGAAAACTCTGAATTCAAACCTGTTAAACTCCGCTTAAAAATTGACCTTGTGTCATATCCTGCCCGAGCGGAGGGGTTGGTAAATATGATAAATATGCTGAATAACATGTTTCTAATTACCCAAATGCTCCAGACAAGAACGGTATGACATTCAGATTTTTCCTTCAAGACCGGTTGACATACCAAGGTTATAGAGCCCAGTCTGTCCTACTATTTATCGATAGATCTAGTAGTATTCATACCTTTCCCAAGGGTATTAGCACTAGGTCAAATGAAAACAGCCACGTCCAGGTTCGAACACGGGTCACTGTGTCCTTTTTGAATGATGATAACGATTAATCTTGTGGAATACGATGTACATTTAATCACTCTTGGTTATATTCTTGTTCGGGCAGAGATATTTTCAGCCCAGTCTCTTATTTTTTAACATAAACATACTGATTACATTGGCCTAATGAGTAGAGTGTTCACTAATGGTCCGGGAGACCAGTGTTCAATTCCGGCCGAGTCACACCGAAGACAAAAAATGGTACTTAATGATGCCTTACTTAACACTCGGCATTATAAGGTTAGGATCAAGGGTAAAGTGGAGCATTCCAAGGAATGGAGTAGTGCCCTCCCCAACACCTTGGTGTAGTAGCTATTGAAAAGGGAGCCTTCGGGTCAGCCTTGACTAAAGTCGCCAACTTCACTTACTTAATTGATTTTGAATTGTTTTTTTATTCTTGTCAGAAAAGTCCAGAAATGTGTTGAAAATCTTTTGAATTATATTTTTTATTATTCTTAATCATTCCGAGCTCATCTTCTTTGGATATATATATATATATATATATATATATATATATAACCAGCTCGAACATACATACAGCAGCTATGTGATGATACGGGATGTAACCCTGAAGACCTACCAGAGGTGATGAATGATAGGGAGACGTGGAGAGAGAGGGTCTGGGATATCTGTGCTAGTCGCACGACATGATGATATATATATATTGTCACCCATAAACAGATATGTATTTACTCCAAGACCACTCTCATGAGCATGATATAAAACAAGGTTATTTTAAGGAGTTTTTAAGCTGATTTGAATAATCAGTTTTATTTCTCCTAGACTAGTTGCCATACCTTGGCAAAACGCATTGTCTTTTTTTTCCTACTATTTACCCACAACTAAAGATAAAGAAATAGTTTTATACCTTTCCCAAAGACAATAGCACGAAGTAACAGACTCGTCAATGACTTAAACTTGTCTCGCCAAATCCATTTTCTACAAAGATACACATTACACCATACACCTCATAAATGAATGACTACACCCCTAATAATTCTTTGTAAAAAGATTTCTTCTGAACCAAAGATACAAGGATTCTTTTATCTCTAATGAAACATCATTTATAATTTGGTTTGGTTTTATGGCATATAAAGCAGTTTGTTATTTAATGCCAAATTAATTTTGTAGATTCACACAGTTAAATGATCAAATAGTTCTATTTCTAACAATTCAATTTTGCAAAAGTCAAAGTTGAATCGTACCAATTAATGTTATCTATAAAAAAAACAATTCAATTAAACGTCTGTTATTTTTTTACACACCGTTTAATGATTAAACACTTCTACTTTTAACAATTCAATTTAGCATAAGTCTTTTATTTGCACTCAGTTTAAATAGTCAAACAGTTCTACTGACCCATAGATAGGACCATATATGGTGCTACCACACCAAGCCTGAGTGGACCTGAAAGAGATGGCAGTTAATGGGTACTCCGCATTCCCCAAAGCTCCAGCATTGCTGGTGCCTCACCATCAGATTGCTTAGTGTCATATCTAGGACACTAGTTGGAGGGATTCAGTCGGTGTATTCTAAAGCCCCCGCCGACTGGCTTAGGACATTATACAGTCACAATTGATCTTATTTGGCGTTTTACTACAACATTGAAAGTGAGTCAAAAAGGAAAAGAAGAACTTACATTATGGAAATTTAATCTTTTGTACCATTCACAGTGCATTACCTTTCCTTTTTTGGCA
Organism: Sepioteuthis lessoniana; assembly: GCA_963585895.1. Lineage (NCBI taxonomy): Eukaryota > Metazoa > Mollusca > Cephalopoda > Myopsida > Loliginidae > Sepioteuthis > Sepioteuthis lessoniana. The sequence continues at coordinate 73,394,799 of OY757920.1, read as the reverse complement.
GTTTGCAGTATTTTCTTACTTATGTGAGAAACCGTATCGTCCCTGTTGTCACATAACTCACGCTTGCTGTGCTATTTATTTAGCTTTGATACAATTAATGGTAGTGGAATTTTGTGCTGTTGTAAAAAGGGATTTAGTTTCTCTCTTAAAGTTTTCTTTTTTGGCTATGTCAAGCTTATCTGGTTTGTTATCTTGCCAACTTGTCGCTTGAAGTATCCATAAAGTTATTTTACTTCCTATTTTTGTATTCTAGATTTATTGCGTTACCGTTTGTCCATATGTTAACATAACTCTTTTATGTATACTCCTCGAGTTTTTGAATTGTTTCATCTACATAATTCTCAAGGCTGGCGAGTCCCTGATTCTTTTCTGATCATTGCTCGTATTTAGAGCCTCGTGGATCGCCATGAATTTCCAGGTCATTTAGGATATACGAGGTGCATACGATACGTTTCCAGACTTTTTTCCTACGGGCATTTAAAATTGTTGTAGACTCTTGAACATTCAGTATGTTATTGCTATATATCTTATGAGATGACTGATCAATTTTTTATGATTTCACGTTCAAATGAACAGATACTGCAGGAATTCGAATACACCCTACTAAAGCCTGATTGTCACTGCACGTGAATTTCAAAAATACAATCTGACTTTAGAAGAACGATATACAATAAAATTCTGTTTTAAACTTGGAAAAATGCCACAGAAACGTATTGTAATATTTTAGACTGCTTTTGGACCATCTTGCAAAAGGTATGAATCCAATTATTCTCCCTACAGCTATGGGTAAATAGTAGGACAGACTAAGTTTTTCAGCCTTGGTGAAGCAACTAGTCTAGGAGAAGGAAAACTCAGAATTCAAAGCTGTTTAACTCCGCTTAAAAAATTGACCTTGTGTCATATCCTGCCCGAGCGGAGGAGTTGGTAAATATGATAATGAAGGCAGGGAGTCTGTGAGGGATGATGAGAGGTGTGGGAGGAGTAAGGAAGTCAATAGACCAAAGTTGATTGGCCAAATGGTTACGCTTAGGGTTACTATGCTGAGGTTTTAAGGGAGTTCAGGAAGAGATTCCGTCAGAAGAGGCTAGCACTCCTCAAATCGGGTCAGTGGCATTTCCACCAGGACAATACACCAGTCTATAACTCCATCCTTGTCACAGACTATTTGACCAAGATCATATTTACCAACCCCTCCGCTCGGGCAGGATATGACACAAGGTCAATTTTTACGCGGAGTTTAACAGGTTTGAATTCAGAGTTTTCCTTCTCCTAGACTAGTTGCCTCACCAAGACTGAAGAACCTAGTCTACCCTACTATTTACCCATAGCTGGAGGGAGAATATTTGGATTCATACCTTTCCCAAGGGTATTAGTGCTATGGGAAATGCAATCAGTAAGGTCCAGGATTTGAACTCGAGTCGCCGTGTCCATATCCTGCGACGATAACCATTACACAACGGGCACCTCCTATTTGACGAGCGCCCCGGGGCCTGTTCTGGACTTCGGTCCGGAGCGTGGCCCTGGAAAAGGAACAATGGCAGACTTGGGGCCTTTAATTAGGCACCTAGTTTCGACTAGGCTACCTTCGGGTGGGTGAGCTGCATTTTTGTCTCCTTTGTCCCCCATGCACGGCACTAGACCATGCGTCTAGTTTAAGCCGTTAACTGGCATACGTGCCCGGACTCACATTTGGGTTCGTGAAACTGCTTGCCTCATCAGGCTCACATTGCACAAAGTGAGCTGATGAGCAGCACAGACAAGCAGGATTAGAGTCTCGGCTCGTTCCCGACCTCCCATCCCCTTTATCCCCACTTTAATCGGCCTTCGGGCTTTTGACCTTGTGTCAAGTCGTGTCTGGTGGGAGGCAGCGACAAATACAGGGCACCTCCTATTTGACCAAGATGGCCATCAAGAAAGTTCGTCACCCTCCCTACAGTCCAGACCTTGCTCCCAGTGACATTTGGTTATTCCCTAAGCTCAGAGGTTGTCGTTATGAGTCAATTGAGGAGACGAAAGAGGCTGTGACGAAAGTGATTGACACGCTCACACAAGAGGACTTCCATGGGGCCTTCCAGGGATTGTTGGAAGGTACAACAAGTGCATTGCAGCCGGAGGAGATTACTTCGAAGGAGACTAGAGTTTCATGTGTTTACTATCAATAAAAGTGCCCATACGAAAAAAGTCTGGAAACTTATCGTATGCACCTCGTATGTCTGAGATCCTGCCTTGGCCATTTTCAGAATGCTCCCACGTATCTTATTAGGAGGTCTTCGGAGTAATTTATTTCTTTAATGAGATATCTGCTACAGAGTTTGGTATCGAGAAGTTTTCTTGTTCTTCTAAGGTTTGGTTTGGTTTAGTTTGGTTTCTTTGTTTAATGGCACACCATCCTTCGTATGTAATTAAATGCCCTTCGAGAAGAACAGTTGTGGTACTCATCATCATGTCGTGCCGTTAGCATAGATATCCCTGACCCTCTCTCGCCACTTCTCCCTATCATTCATCGCTTCTGGCAGGTCTTCAGGGATGCATCCCGTATCCTCACATAGCTGCTGAATGTATGTTCGAGCTGGTCGTCCTGCTTTTGCTTGGCTATATGTGGGGGGTCCATAGGAGTACATCACTGATGAGCTCGTCCTTGCTTCTCTAGCAGTGTCCTGCGTGTCTGGTTCGTCTAACTTATATAGTTTTCGTGACGGGAGGCAGTTGACCGTATAGTTGGTGCCTTGTGGGGTGTTGCCGCCAGGACTTGTTCAATATTGCTCGCAACATTCTTGTGTAATTGCTGTCTAGCTTCTTCTTCAGCCGTTTAGTTAGCGTCCAAGTAGTGCATCCATATAACAGTATCGATACGACCGCTGCCCGGAAAAAACTGCGTTTCATTTTATCGGTCAGGTCTGATTTCCATATGATCAGAGCCTATTAACCTATAACTGGGAGCATAAGAGGGTTCATGCCTTTCCCAAAGGTATTTTTCCGAAATTGAACGTAACTATGCGACTAAAGTTAGAACTCACATACTACGATTCTGCAGACCAGCGCTTTAACCATTAAATCAAGATGATATCTGTTCTTCAAAGAAACTTTTTTTCTTTCTGTTACCAATATTCCTCGGTGTTTGAAGTTTTTCTTCAAGTTTTCTTATGCTTTGTTGATTTACTGGTTCTATTTCCTAAAATCCATTCCTACAAGATGCAAAAAGGAAATATAAAATAATTTTTAATACATTTTTTCCTCTGCTTAGTCTAATTTTTGAAAAATTCGCGATAAATCTAAATTTTTATGATTAGCTCAATTACCCAAGCACTTTTTTAAAAATTAAAACAGAGCCCCACATGAGCGAGCAAGCTAAGAAACGACAAAGAATCTATTATTCGCTTAACGCCGATACCAAGCCCCCGCCCCAAATCCGAAATAATTGGAGTTTCTTTATGGATTTCATTAAGCGCAGACCTAAACACCCTTAATTACGCTATATGCACGTTTTAGAAAACAAAACAAATGCAACCTCCCATCCAAATATTGGTTGACTTACGACTGCTATTGAGGAGGAATGGAATAAAATGTTTGAAGAATTTATTTCGAAGACATGCAAATCGTTTCGAAGCCATGTTGATAGAATAATTGAAAAAATGTTAGGCACATTGAGTAAATTTACTGTTTTTGGGTCTATCTTTTTTTTATTTATAATTTAAGTTAAAATTAATCTGGTTTTATAATAGTTGTTTATTATTATACTAGAATTTTCCTAATTTTGCTTCCGCACCCTGTATATCCTTTCTGTGTTTTCTAATATTTTTTGCAAAAGAGTTACTTGTTCATTTTCATTTTTGGCAAATATCTTAATATCACCATTATTATTATTATTATTTATATTTTTCTGACAATAATTTCCGGAAGTTTATATCATAAATCATTTTGTAAATAAAGACATGACAATTGACTTGTTGCTTGGTTTGTCCTTGATAGAAGATGAAGACGTTTTTAAAATGGTTTGGAGTGTCTCCAATTCACACAAATACAAGATGTAATCAGTGAATATAGAATGATGATTCCATTAAATAAACAATGAATGAAATTGATTAACAAATAATCTTTTCAGATATATTGTGTAGAATTTCGAAATGGACAGCAAACTTTATATAAGTTCGATGATAAGAAATGAATGGGGATTCTGGTTCATTTGACAGATTTGATGTGTCTGAATAATGACCGTATTCTCATATTTACTAAAATAAAAAAAGACATTAAAATAAAAAGTAAAAGCTAGCAAATTATCTGTGAGATTTGATAATATATAATCATTTTATTGTCATTCAGAGTAGATATTTACTACACTTGGGTTATTCTGGCAAAAGAACACAAGCCCACTGCTCTTGAAAATGATATATACTTCGTATATTTCGTGACCATTATATATATATATATATATATATATATATATATATATATATATATATATATATATATATATATATATATATATATATATATATATATATATATATATATATATATACTGAGATAACACTCTAATCGTTTTTCAAATTTCATGAGTTTGGTATATATATATGTATGTATACCTATTGCCATAATGGTTAGTGTTCGCTAATGGTCCTGTAGACTGGGGTTCAATCCCAGGCCGAGTCATACCAAAGACTCAAAAAACGGTACTTGATGCCTCCTTGTTTTACATTCAGCATTATAAGGTACGGACCAAGGGTAACTTCAGAAAAGAGTAGTACCCTCCCCAACCTCGGTGTAATAGCAATTAAAAAGTGGGCCTTCCAGTCTCTGTCGATTAAAATCGGCTCACTTATATATATATATATATATATATATATATATATATATATATATATATATATCATAATGTTCATATCTACTTCTCTATCTTTCTACCTATCTCACTTTGTTCATATCTTTTTATCTCCACAATCACCCACAAATAACTTTAGAAGCATTTTATAAGGTAACTTATATAAAAATAAAGATACCAAAATTTTATTATCTTCATCAGCATATTACGTTGTCAAAACGGATATTATTATATTTTATCTATTACCAAAATCTACAGTAGCAAAACTATCAACCGTAAAAAAACAATACTTCTGAAATTCTTTTAGTAATAAGGTAATTTTCATCTACAGCAACGATACCATGATTTTTCTTATTTCTTATGGAATATTGCGTCATCAAAATGTTTATCATCCATTATTATTTATTGCCAAATTCTTCCGCATTAAAACTGTTGTGCATGAATAATGACACTTCTATAATACTTACAGGGTTCGCCAATGGCCTGGGAGACCTGCGTTCAATCCCAGGTCGAGTCATACCAAAGACTCAAAAATTGTACTTGATGCGACCTTGCTTAACATTCAGCAATATAAGGTTGGGATAAAGGGTCAAGTGGAGCAATCCTGGGAAAAGAGTTGAGCCCTCTTCTACACCTCGGTGTAGTAGCTATCAAAAAGGGAGCCTTCGGGTCACCCTCGACTCAGGTCGCCAACTTTACTTTTTACTTACAATACTCTTAATGAAAAGGTCATATTCAGCAATGGAAATCTGATTGACTTGGTTTTACGGCATATCAACCAATAATGGTTATTCAATGCCAAATCCTCTTTATATATAAATATTTAATATATAATTTGTCAAAACAATTTGAAGATAAAATTCTTAAACGAACTTGTGCTCATTTTTTATTGCTCACAGTTAAATGGTTTCAGTTATTTCTATCTAATATTAATAATGTTATTGACAATTAATAATTTGATTGCAAGTTGTTAAATGTTTTCAATTATTGCTGTTTAACACTAATAATTCAATTAAACACCAGTCATTTGTTTAAACAAAGTTAAATGATCAGACAGTTCTCTTTTACACAATTCGCTTTAGCACAAATTATTTGTTTGCATGCAGTTGAAGTGTCGAACATTTCTATTTGACTCACAGATAGGACACTATCAGGTGCTACCACCCTGGGTCAGAGTGGAACTGGAAGTAATGGTAATAGTCTGCATTCCCTAAAGCTCCAGTATTACTCGAGCCTCATCATCAGATTGTTTAGTATCATATCCAGGACATTTGTTGTAGGAGGTCTTAACTCTCCGCAGAGATTTAGTCGATCTACAGCCTCAGCAAACTGTGCTGTGGAATTGTGAAGCCGAAAATTGGAATACGAAGCAGTTCAAAAAGTAAAACATTTCTGATAAATATTCATACCATTTTATTTTCGGTTTAAGGTTTTCGAATTTGTAGAGTTTATAAATGTATAACACCTAATAATATCCATTTTTATTCCATAATAATCTACTATAAATAATACAATTTTTGTATCTTTGATTTAGTTGCAAATTAAGTTTTCATAAGAAAATTGTAAGAGGTACACTTACTTATGAGTGATAATGTAATAGTTCATGATTTTGATTTTGTAGAAAAAAAAAAAGCAACTCTTTATTTTGATAGCGCCTTACGCTTCCAACCACCGGTATCTTTTTAATATTCCCATTACATCCCAAGAGATCGTAGTACGCACCTGTTTGGGTCTTACTAGGTTAAAACTACAAAAGGTTAAGTTTTAAATGTATGTAGATTTGTGCATGCCGACTTTGTCATTTTTTTAAGGAAGATATCAAGTGTTCCAATCGGCTGAACTTTCTAAGTCTTCATTACTCGGCAAACTGCAAATACGAAATATGAACACATAAGCAAAAATGCCAGCAAGGAAACTGAATTCGTACATTAGTGGAGATGAATATTTGTCTTGCTGTTTGAGTTGTCCGCATCATTTCGTTGCATCACCTCTTTTGTTCTCATGTTTCAACTCAACAAATATAGACTCTTTATTTTTACTTTTTCTGTTTTTATCTATCCCCACTTTTTTCCCATAATCTCCCTATTTTCTTTTTTAGTTATATTTTACTTTTCTTTTTTATTTATTTTTTTTCCTTTCATACTAACGCCCCCTTTTTTTTTCAAACTCTCTTTTTCTCTTTCTACTTAGTCTTTTTTGTTTTCTTTTTTACTTACACTCCTTTTCATATATCTAAAGATTCGCCCATAAAAATGTTCTAGTAACATTTATTTTGAAAAATTTGATTTTTATTCTATTCCGAAGATATATATAATTCATGAGAAACATCATACAGTCAAATTGGATCGTATTAGATATTATTTATTACCAAACTCTGCAACATTTAAACTCTAAACCGAAAATAGCATGATTGAAAGCAACTCTATGTATATATACACTTGTCTTTGAATTTGAACCTATTCATATTTTTGGTCGCTGAATTCGAACGCTGAATGTATTAACCTAACCCCTCCACCACGAGCAAGATGTAATGCAAAGACATTTTAAAGGCGATTAGAACTGGTTTGAATTGAGAGTTTCCCTGCTCCAAAACTGGTTTGTTAACTAAGGCAAAAGCAACCAAATCTGACCTACTATTTATACGTAAAGGAGTCCACTGGGTTGAGTGGCAAATGTGCTCGACTGTGATATCGTAGGGTGTTCCAACTCCAGTCGTGATTTACGTTCACTTTCGGGCTAAAACCCTTTGGAAAGGCATGCGCTTGCTTACCTTCCCAGCCGCAGGTTGAATTGTACAGTTACTGTTCATCTACCAGGATACCTTAGTAAACACGAAAGTTAACATACCATTAAAAAAGGAAACCAAACCTATTTATACATAGCAAGAGAAACATATGGAGTCATACCTTTCCCTATCATTTGAATGTTGTACAGTTTGGAAATACTACTACTACTACTACTACTACTACAATAATAATAATAATAATAATAATGATCAAAGGCCTTTGTTAAAGGCTTATATCCATCTCCTTATCCAGGAGTCAATAGAATGAGAGACTGGGTTCTTTAGCCTTGGTACGGCAAACAGTTAAAAAGAATGACAAACCTTTATTCAAACCAGCTGTACTCCGCTTTAAATTGACCTGGCGACTCATCTTTCCCGTGTCAGAAGAATTGGTAAATACTATCTTTTTAATAATTGCTTTGATTTTATAATATTTGGCAATAAATGATAAAATCCGGGTATCTTTAGTTTAAACAAAACTTAACTTTCAATTTTTAAAAGTTTTTAGGGGCTACGCAATATATCGATGCCCCCCCAACCCAAACACGCAACGTTCCGACACAGAAAACGAGCACACACTAATTTTCTGGTATTAGGCTCAATGCAAATTTAAAGCATCATCTTATCTATCATTTTTTATGACTGGGTCTTCCAAGATAACGATCATTGCTAAATGAACAGCTGTCCTTTACGACGTCTGCAATCTGATCTGATCATATGACTTCACCAGTATATCAAAAGATGTTCATTCCACCCAGATTTTATAGACTTAAAGTAAGTTACAAAATCATTGATGCAATTTCTAGTTATCGTAGACATTTTCTTTCAATGTTTCTTCTGATTTGGAAACAGATTTCCTAAATTAAGTCTACTAACTGAATCTTTTGCTTAAGATCATATATTTTTGGAAGTAATTACCTGATCGAATCAAAAACAGTAATATTGTTGAAAATCTTAAGATTGAATTGGATGATTTCCAACAAAATGGTGAGAAAAAGAATTTGAGCGGGTATTTTTAGGAAGTGTCGATGAATTGCTTAACAGAATTTGATCTGTATACTTTTTCAAGATAGATGTGATAAAACAGTAAAAGGCCTAGATACCCACGGAGGTATAAGAAACAAACAAAAAAATAATAATAACTGAAATTTAATCATACTACCAAATGGTATATGCACGCATAGAATTCACTGGGATTTTCATATACAAACGGATCACCTGATCTCGAACAGGAGATCAGACCATGTGAGGACAAAAAATGACAATTAGCTTTCTTGTGGCTTTTGCCGTCCCTGCTGGCCACATAGTGAAAATAAAAGAAATCTAAAATAGAGACCAGTACTTAGACCTTGTCCGAAAATTAAAAACGTGCGGAACATAAGTGTTACGGTCAAACCAATAGTAATTGGTGCACTTTGAATGGTTCCTAAATGCTTGAAAATAAATCTGGAAATCAGAGGATGAATCGAGACTATCTATACTGCAGCATTGTTAAAATCGACAAAAAATTTTCTGACATGTAGGGAGATTTTCTATCACTCAAATTGCAGAGAAATATCATTAGCCAATGCTAGTGTGACGAACTCCCAAGGGGTACAATAACAATAATAAATAATCAAGAAGAGAAAACATCCAACGTACAGACCGAAAAATTAAATAAGTTTTTGCAACATATTCCAACAGGCAACATCACCAAACTGAACGAGTTAATCTACGCAAGAGTAAAACTTATCAGCAATAAAATAGGCACCCCGCCGCAAGGAATCTGAACGGACAACCGAAACTGCGAAAGAAGGTAAAACACACAGGGACCCAACGGAAAGAAAAGACGCCAAAACGACAACCACAGACAAGTGGGACAACCCTGAGTTAATTAACAAGAAAGAGAAAGATCGCATCAAGTGGATTTTGCCGTCCCAGCGGTCTACCTAGTAAAAATAAAAAAAGCAATAAAATACACAAATACTTAGACCTTGCCAGAGAACTAAAAAGTGGTGAAACTTGAGGATAACAGTGATACCAATTGTAATTTGTATACTAAGAACGCACTCAAAAGGCTTGGAAGAAAGATTAGCAGAATTGGAAATCAGAGGAGGAATTTAGACCTAGCAGACTACAGAATTGTTGAGATCGGCCAGAATACTGAGAAGAATCCTAGAGACGTGAAATGATTAGCAGTCAGTCAGAATCCAGTGAAATACTACAAGCCAACGCAAGAGTGAAAAACTCGAAAAGCACTGAAATAATACGTGATCCACTAGGATTTGTGCAAGAAGTTTTAATTTGACCATACGAACAAATCGTATATACACAACCCAGAATCCGTTTTTGAAAATCAGACACACAAACTCCACAGGGATTTTGAGATACAAATGGATCATTTAATCTAGACCAGATAACTAGACTAAGTGATGGTCAACAAAAAAACTGCCGAATAGTGGACCGGTACACCACATGGTAAAATTGAAAGAACGCGAAAAGACAGATAAGTACCTAGACCTTGCTGGAGAACTGAAAAAGCTATAGAATATGAATGTAATAGTGATATCAGGTGAAATTGGTGCGTTGGTTACAGTCACCAAAAGATTGGTAGAAGGACTGGAGGACACAGAAATAAAAGGACGAGTGGAAAACATCCAAACTACAGCATTGTTGAGATCGACCAGAATACTGACAAGAATGCAGGAGGCTAGAGGAAACTTACTGTGACTCAGATTCTCGAAAAAAAACCATCAGCTAAAGCTGGTAAAAAAAACTCTCAAAAGAGTAGAATAATAATAATTCTAATTAAAGTTGACGAAAGAAAATTAAAGTTAAAAGCGAATGAAATAAATAATATGCCTCTGAGCAGTAACAAAGTTTACATCTGTATTTTCATAAAATGCGTTGATTTTCCTTTCCCTAGACCTAACATAAAGTCTCTCCAAAAACATAAGACCCTGGTGATGGATCTGCTGGTTCGTCCCCATGGTTAAATCTATAAGCTAACGTCTTTGCGAGATAGGATAATGAAGATAGGGGAGATATGCTCAGTCTAGTGAACAGACGTCGAATATAAAATCATTTTGGTTTATAGCAACTTCTTCAACTTAATATTATTAACCACCGTATTACTTTGGTTACATCCAGTATCTCATACAGAAGAGAAATTAAGAAAATTACGACGTCTGTGGTCTGATCTTGTTTGCGTATGATGTGTATGTCGCCTAGATAATATCACCAGTATAAAAGCAGTTGCTCTGACTCTGCATTACGACGTCTGCAAGATAATCGAATTAAACAATGTTTCTCTGCATATTAGTGCATTCACTTTTATCAATTTTAATTTTATTGTAACTCATATTAATTTTATTATATTATTAGAATTATGAAAAAAGATAATTTTTTAGCGGAGTTTTCCAGGTTTTAATTCAGGGTTTTCTTTATCCAAGACTGGTTGCAATACAAAATTTAACGAACCTGCCAGACCCTCTATTTATCTACTGCAGGCGGGAGAACAGTCAATTCATAATTTTCCCAAGGTTTTTGATGCTTTGTGAAATGCAAACGATTTCGTTCAGGATTTGAACTCGAATCACCGTGTCCATTACATCATTAAAGACTGACAGATAGAGTCAGATGAATATGATCTGATTAGAAACTGATAGTCACCAAGTACTGTTGACTCTTTTCAAACCTCCGTGGTGCTTTCAATAAGTTTACAGGCTTTTTTTGTACAGGCATTTAAAATTGTCGTAGACTCTTGAAGATTCACTATGTTATTGCTATCCATGTTATGAAATGACTGGCCAATTTTTATGATTTCAGGTTTAAGTGAACAGCTACAACAGGATTGGAATACACCCTACTAAAGCCTGATTGTCACAGCTGGTGAATTTCAAAAATGCAATCTGGACGTCAGGACACTTTAGAAGAATGATATGCAATAAAATTCTGTTTTAGACTTGGAAAAAATGCCACATAAACGTAGGGAATACTTCAGACTGCTTTTCGACCATCTTGCATGAATCGAGCATCAGTTTTTGAGTGGTATCAGTGATTCAAGGAAGGCAGGGAGTCTGTGAGGAATGGTGAGAGGTGTGGGAGGAGTAAGGAAGTCAGAACACCAGAGTTGATTGGCCAAAGGGTTAGGATTAGGAATACTATGTTGAGGTTTTAAGATGAGGATACTCACAAATTTACTTTGCTCAGTAGTTTGGGGCTAGATAATACACCGACTCCATCTCTGCAGAGGGGTAAAATCCCCACACCGAGTATTCCGGATATAACACTAAACAATCTGATGGTGAGGCTACAGTAATAAAGGAGCTTTGGGGAATGCGGAATACTCCTTTATTACCATCACCCCTCGGTCCACTATGATCCGGAGTGGTTGCACCTGATAGGGTAATATCTATCGGTCATATAGAATTGTTTGACATTAAGACTAAGTACTTACGCTAAACTGTTTGAAATAGAATTGTTTTTTAACATTTGACTAGGTAGAAAATGAGAGATGTTTAATTGAATTATTAGTGATTCATAGCAATACTCGAAAACATTAAACTGTGAGCAAACAAAGAAATAAACAAAGGAGTAAATAGAATAATTTGTATTAGTTAGTTATACTTGAAACCATTAAACTGTCTACAAAAAAAGGAGTTTGGGCTAGTTTAAAAATGTTATCTATAAAATGTGTTTAGAAATCATATATTTAATGTATATATATAAAGAGGATTTGGCATTAGATAACCAGCAATGGTTTATATGCCATAAAACCCAACCCAACCCTGCCAAATCATATATATTTGATATATATGTATAAAAAGAATATAGCATTAAATAACCTACAATAGTTGATATGCCATAAAAGCCCAACCAAACCAAATCATATATATCTAATATATATGTATAAAAACCATTTGTTATTAAATAACTAACAATTGGCTCAGAGGCCTAGTGCGTAGAGTGTTCGCCATTGGTCCGGGAGACCTGGGTTCAATCCCAGGTCGCGTCATACCAAAGGCTTTAAAAATGGTACTTGATGCTTCCTTGCTTAACACTCAACAATAGAAGGTACGTATCTAGGGTAAAGTAAAGCAATCCAAGAAAAGGAGTTGCGCCCTCCCCTACAGCTCGGTGTAGTAGCTATTGAAAAGGGAGCCTTCTGGTTGCCTTCGACTAAAGGGAGACAACTTTACTTTACTTTATAAAGATTATTGAGCATTAAATGAACAATAATTTTGATATGCCATTTAAAGCAAACCAAGCCGTTTTACATAATGCAAATATATACATACATTTTTACATAAAATTGATTACTGTAGGGGATATAAACATTGAGGCCACACAATTTTTACATGACACGAATTGATAATAGCTGATATATAAAGTGATAACAAACTCAGAAAAATAAAGCATAGTGAATAATCACATGTTTGAACACACATTCACAGATTTACATGATACAAATTTTTCATAAATAATACAGAAGGTGCAGACACACATATAGATTCCCATAGACTAAATTTATGAAAGATAGTCTAAAAGCATAATGCAAATTTATAATAAATGATACAAAAAGGAGGACACACACATAGATTCCCAAAGACCAAATTTATGAAAGATAGTCTAAAATATTTGGATACACATATTTACATAATTCAAATTTATGATAATTGATACGAAAGTTGGGGGACACACATGTAGATTCCCATTGACCAAATTTATGAAAGATAATCTAAAAATTTTGGACACACATATTTACATAATACAAATTCATAATATGATACAAAAAGTGTAGACACACACATAAATCCCCATAGACCAAATTTGTAAAAGATAGTCTAAAAGTTTTGGACACACATATTTACATAATGCAAATTTTTAATAAATGATACAAAAGGTGGGGATACACATATAGATTCCCATAGACCAAATTTATGAAAGATAGTCTAAAATATTTGGACACACAGATTTACATAATACCAATTTATAATAAATGATACAAAAGGTTGGGACACACGTATAGATTCCCATGGACCAAATTTATGAAAGATAGTCTAAAAGTTTTGGACACACAGATTTACATAATGCAAATTTTAATAAATTAATAAATTAAATGGGTGGGAACAGGTTTTACATTAAAAAAAATTACTATAAACGATATAAAAATTGGTGACACACAGTTTTACATCATACAAATTGATAATAGTTGACGTAAAAGTTTGGATCAAACACAAAGTTAAGTTAATAACTATAAAATGTTGGGACACACATAGAGATTTACTTGACGTAAATCTATAATAGATGATTGACGAGAGGGCACACAGTTTTACATAACACAAATAAATAATAAAATGATTTTAAAAGTGGGGACACATAGAAACTCACATAGTGCGAATTTATCAAAGTCTAAATGTTTTGGGCACACACGGATTTACATAACGCACATTTATAATTGATTAAATTAAAAGTGAGGGCACACAGTTTTACATTAAAAAACGACTACAGAGGATATAAAAATTGGCCACACACAGCTTTACATGACTCAAATTGATTTAAAATTATTTGTAAGTTGGGGACAAACACAGACAAATCATCATCATCATCATATCGCACTGGTAGCACGGATATCCCTGACCCTCTCTCGCCACTCCTCCCTATCGTTAATCTGAGGACACACACACACACACACACACACACACACACACACCAAAGAGTTTTACATAACAAACATTTATAAAAGATGATAAAAGGTGGGGGATTCACTGTTTTATATAACGTAAATTCATAAGAGATGATACAAAAGGTGAGATACACAGAGAACGTAGATATAGCAAATAACATACAAAGAAAAAAGGAACCTGTAATGCATTTTTTATAATTTGTCTGATTAATAACTTACGTTCCATCTTTATTTCTGACTTTATATTTTTTTAAATACCTAGATCATAAAATCAACCATCACACACACACACACACACACACGTAAATACGGGTGCACACGTAGAGACAGAGAGACAGAGAGAAAGAGACAGACGTTTATTTACATACAGTGATATATTATCGTTAATTTCTTGGTCGACATGAAAAAATCAGCCCCCTCTTTCGCCAACGGCATTTTTTTCTCTTTTTGTTTCTTACTTATTTCGATAATCAAATTCCGCCGACTACAGCCCCTTACCTTTTCTGCACCCGCTCTACCCCCTCCCACGACTTCCAAACCTCTTACCATCTACCCATGTCCGTTTTTCCTGCCTCCCAAATAATTCAAAGGCACCAACACAGAAAGACGAACCGGACAATGCTTACTAGAAAGAACAACAACAAAGAAACAAAACAGTGAAAGCATGAATACTCACCCCCCACACACACATACATACAAATACATACATACATACATACATACATACGTATTTACACACACACACACACACACACATAGGGAGTCGTACGGTGTGTTCCACTTTGCAATTAAGGCGTTTACCATAACTACCCACTCACGTCCAATACTGTCTTTTCCTTCACCAAAATACCTGATTACTGATAATGACAGCATCTCGTAATTTTCACTAAAACTAGCCAAGTAGTTTTCCGTTCACAAACAACGCGTCACCACAAACCACTGCCACCTATCAATAATAAAAGGCATTATTGTGCAAAACCTCAAAGCCAAAATAACATAAGACAAGCTTCATAATTGCCGAAAAAGAAACGCTTGAGAGATGGACAAAATAGAAAAGAGGCAAGGCAGATGAAAGGGTAGACAAACAGAAAAAGAGTTAAACAGAAAGAAGAAGAAGAAGAAGAAGAAGAAGAAGAAGAAGAAGAAGAAGAAGAAGAAGAAGAAGAAGAAGAAACAGGTTAAACAAGTGAAAGATAGGAATCAAATAAAAGCCAATTTGAGAAGAAAAGAAAGTTGAAAGAAAAAAAAACGTAAAAAGAATTAACGAAAGCAATGTAAAAGAAACAGAAAAAAATGGACGAAAAAAAATGAAGACGAGAAGAAGAAAAACAGATTAGTGTCTACGAAAAGGATAGAGGCAAAGAAGGAAAGAAAGAAGATAAACAAACATAAGAAAATATAAATAGATAGATAGAAAATAAGGTGAAAGAAATACACAATAACGAGAAAGAAAGAAAGAAAGAAAGAAAGAAAGAAAGAATAACGAGAAAATAAAAAAAAGGAAAGAAAACGGAGAAAACAAGAAAGAAGAAAAAGAGAAAAGGAAAGAGAAGAGAAATAAATAGGAAAAAAAGCAAATAGAAACAGATGGACTGAAAGAAAAGACAAAGAGAAAAAAAGCAAAAAAGAAACAAAAGACAAAAGAAAAGGGAAAAGAGAAAAAGAATCGAAGAAAAAAATACAAAATGAAAGAGAATGAAAAATAACATAAAGAAAAAAGGGAAAAGAAAAAGAAAAAGAAAAGACAAAAAGGAAGCAAAAATAAAAGAGAAAAGAAATGAGAAAAAATATAGAAAACAAAACAAAGCAAAGATAAAAAAAGAAAAGGTGACTAAGAAGCATATAAAAAGAATGAAAAGAAAAAGAGACCAAAAAAAGCAAAGAAAAATAGGAAAGAAAAAAGCAACAAAAAAGAAAATTTCAAAAAATAAGAAAAAAGGAAAAAGAGACATAAATAATTAGTGAAAATAAAGAAAGAAAATAGGACGAATAAACAAAGAAAAAGAGAAAAGGAAAAAAAAAAAAAAGATCAAGGGAACAAAGGAATAAAACAGAAAGAAAAACGGGGGAAAAAAGGGCAAAAAAAAGCAAAAAAAAAGAAAGAAAGAAAGAAAGAAACAGAGGAATAGATACCGAAGTAAAAAAAAGAAAAAAGAAAAGTATAAAAAACGAAATTGGCGGGAAAATGGATATTCAAATTGCTCTTAGTTCAATTATAAAAAATTATATTTCTTTTCTCTCTTAATTTCCTCCATCTTGCTCTTTCTCTGTTTCTCTCTCTGTTTAACTCTCTTTGTTTCTCTCTCTCACCCACTCCCACTCACAAACACTCACCCACCCACACTCACTCTCTCTATCTCTCTTTCTCTATCACTCTTCGTCCGTCTAAAGCATCTCCGAGACACCCCATTCACTTTTAAACGCGAAGCCTTCTCTTACAAACAACACCTTTACCACTTTCCTGTTTTGATGCCACAACAAAAGAATGGCGGCACAAGCCTTTGCGGACGACGAGCAGACGAAAATTAGCACGTCCTGAAACAACAAGGGGCGGGCACTCAAGAAACATTCAAATCTATCATGGCTTTCAAAGCAGCAGCCAAACACTCTAAGATTGACGGGCAGCGGCAATTTGTTGCAATAAAGTTTGTATTCTTTGAAAAGGCAAAAAAAAAAGCGATATGGCATCTCAAATAAAGGAGACACAATGCAGATGCACAGAAGAGTAACAAGGAAATTACACAAGCAATTGGACACACACTTAGTCATATCTATCAGGAAAATAACAATTTATATACACGGTTGAATTCCCCACCCCCAATAAATTTAGCCCACACATACAAATACTCACAAAATGTTACTCCCAGAGCGTACTCCAGACTGGCGCAAGATCAGAAATATTAAGCACTAATCTTAGATTGAATATGTATTTATATTTACCCAACCCCTCCGCTTTTGACAGTATTTGTTTTGGTTGGTTTGGTGGTGATTTATGGCATATCAACCCTTGCGGATTATTTAATGCCAAATCTTGTTTATATATATGTACACATATATATATATATATATATATATATATGTGTGTGTGTGTGTGTGTGTGTGTGTGTGTGTGTGTGTGTGATTTACGAACGTAAATTTTTAAGTCGAGTAAAACTGGTTTAAATTCATTTGCCTTTCTGGACTGTTTTCTATACCAAGTATAGAGCTCAGTTTGCTCCAGATTAAGCAAGTTTAACTTTATTAAGTTCAGGTATTTAATCCGACAGCGAACTTTCTACATCGCTAATTATTGGTTGGTTTGTTTACGGAATGTCAAACCATATTAGGTTATTTTATGCTGGAGTCTGTGGTCTGCAATTATATAAAGTAGAAGAACATATTTTCGTATTCATTTGAGGCTGGTTAACACTTCAGAGTTAGTTGCAATACTTTTTAGAGCCAATATATTATAAAATAAACCACATTTATTTTAAGCAATTAGATAATTCACTTACTTACGTTTATCAATATTTCAAGAACCAATTTAATAGTAAAGTTAACCTAAGTTTTAATCGGGTAAACACTTTTTACTCACTTAAATAGTTTCAAATATTTCAGTATACCTCGAATAGTTCTACTCACACTCAGTTAAATGGTTTCAGGTATAACTATCTAACACTTATAGTTCTATTTGGTACACTTAAAAGGTTTCTATAATAGCCATCTAATTATCATTATCATCATCATGTCGTACTGCTAGCATGGATATCCCTGACCCTCTCTCGCCACTTCTCCCTATCGTTCATCGCCTCTGGCAGGTCTTTAGGGCTACATCCCGTATCCTCACATAGCTGCTGTATGTATGTTCGAGCTAGTCGTCCTGCTTTTGCTCGGCCATATGCGGGGGTCCATAGGAGTACATCACTTATGAGCTCATCCCTGCTTCTCCAGTAGTGTCCAGCATGTCTGGTTCGTCTAACTTGGATAGTTTTCGTGATGGGAGGCAGGTGGCCGTATAGTTGGTGCTTTGTAGGGTGTTGCCGCCAGGACTTGTTCTATATTGCTCGCAACATTCTTGTGTAATTGCCGAACGGCTGGAGAAGAAAGAGGCCATCTAACACTAATAATTAATTTGGTGTTAATCATTTGTGTGCACGCACTTAACTGGTTTCATGTATAATAAATAATTAAACTGTTCTTTTTGACCCATGAATAGAATCTTGACTGGTACTACCACTCGAGGTAGAATACTGTTAATCCTCTGGTTAGACTTTGTACTTCGAACGTCGATAGATCTAATTAAAAGAAATAGCTTCAAACTTTTTTGAAAGCCAGAAGCAGACGGTATCCTGTAGAAACTATGACAGTCACAGAATATGCTGATCATCTCATGTAAAAATATTTTTCTGAATTAATTCAATCTAGAGTCAAATGTCTCATCCAAAAACATGAAAGGTAGGATGGGCATACAGGGAGTGTCTGTCCTATTTAATCAAACTTATATATATATATATATATATCAAGGGAAAACTGGAAATAAATCTAACAGAATGAAAATGTATATGGATGAAAAACACAAGATCTGTGAGGAATGATTTTATTTGTAGAAATATTTGCATTAGTTAGACGTTTCGGTTTTTCGACCTTCATCAGGGCGTGTAATAAAACGGGAAAGATTAGAACTATATAAAGCATTATTTCCGTTGGTAGCTTTCAGATTTCAATTTGTTCAAATATTCGTTTCTAAAAAGAATCCATTTCACATTAGTATATCTATCTCATTTTTCTCTCGCTTTCTTTCTCTCTCTCTCTCTCTCTCTATATATATATATATATATATATATATATTGTTTAGTTCCTATCTATCTATTATAAACATTCCATTATAGATCTATTCATACTTTCTCTTCAAACACAATCAGGAATTTGATTAATAATCAAAATAACAATACAAACCACAAATCCAAAATAGAGACGGGGGGTGTCCTCGTGGTGTAATGGTTAAACGGACTGCGGAATCGTAGTACGCGAGTTCGTTCTCCAGTCACGCTATTACGTTCACTTTCGGGCAAATACCCCTGGGAAAGATATGAACCCCCTTATCCTCCCAGCTATGGGTAAAATAGTACCACTACTGTTCTTCTAGGAGAATGGCTTTAGCATTAAATAACCTAAAAAGAGTTGATATGCCATTAAACAAAGAAACCGAAACCGAAACCAAAATAGAGACGTATGAAATTCCATGTCTGGATTGACTAGCACAGGGGTATATAAAAAGAGCAGTTATATATAAGGTTTATTAAAACATAATCAGTCAATTTGTTTCCGTATTCATACATATTCATATGAAGAAAATTGGAAAACAAAGTAATCCAACAGTGAGGAATTTATTAAGGAAAGTAAACGTTAAAACGTTTCGATTTTAGTAAATTTCGTCGGGACTTTGCGATAAAAAATGCGTTACAATGATGGATGTTTTGATAAAATACAATAACCAAAAGACTAAGGAAGATCCTACAACGGTTCATTTATTTTTTTTATTATACTATCTTTCAAACCGTTGCATCTCCTAGAAGTTCTACACATTTAATCATTGCCAGAGCCAATCACGTGATAGTTTCTTAAAAAAAAAAAACGCTGATTGAACGGTTATATGATCTTTCTTTGTATATATATATTTTTCTTTCCCCCTATAATTGCATTTATTACAACTTCCATTGTCGTTATAGCAACAACTATTTCAACATCTTAAACCCCTGATGAAGGTTTACTAAAACCAAAGCGTTTTAACGTTGACTTTTCTTTATAATAGATTCATCACTTTTTGGATTATTTTGTTTTTCTATTTCCTTCATACAGTCGAATTCATTTCCATATCTTATTTCTATAGTTTCATACGAATATATATATATATATATATATATATATATATATGTGTGTGTGTGTGTGTGTGATTGGGCAGCAGTCTTTCATTTAAGCATGTTTGATTAAATAATAAAGACATATTTTGTCTATATAATTTTATCAAGATCCTTTCAAGTTTCCTGATAAGTGTCTTGGTTTCAGGTTGGAATAGGTGGATGAATTTACCAAAATTTCCGTTTTAAATTCGTTCGATGTCATAAGCATGTCATTTTAATCCACCTGTGCGTTTACATAATTTTGTAATGTTATAAAAAACATAAAAACTCTTTTAAAAAGACTTTTTACACATGCAAGCAACTCCTGAGGATGGCCTATGAAGGGTCCGAAAGCGGTCTGGATAGTTTTGGTAAATTCATTCCTCAATTCCAACCTGAAACCAAGACACTTTTCAGGAAACTTGAAATGATCTTAATTAAATTATATGGATAAAATGTGTCTTTATCATTTAATCAAATATACTTAAATATATATATATATATATATATATATATATATATATATATATATATATATATATATGCGTGTGTGTGTGTGTGTGTGTGTGTGTAATTTTTTCAAGTATCGGTTTTTAATATATTTCTTTTATTTTACCAATAGCATTTTCTATTTTTTCGCGCCAGCAGATTTATAGATATAGTTATAAATGTAAAATTATATATATATATAAACACACACATATGTGTATGTTTGTGTGTCTCTCAGGCTTTTAATTAATATTTACATATCAATATCAAATATCACGAAACTGGCAATGGCTGGTCGCTCGCCACTGTATCCGCACAGAAAAACTCTGTCAACGCCGCAGTAGGAGGGGTAGGATTACTTATAGGACCTAGAGCATTAAAAACGCATAATAGCGTTGAGAAAATACAACCTAGAATGATGGCAGCTACATTTAACAGAAACCCCAGAGCAACAATCATCTCATGCTACAGCCCCACCAATGTTAGTGAAGAAACTGAACTAGTCACCTTCTACGATGAGTTATCCTCATTAGTGCGTAGCATCCCGAAACACAACATGTTAGTCATTGGCGGAGACATGAATGCCCAAATCGGGAAAAACGGAAACAACAAATACAGCCTCCACAACACGTCAAATAGGAATGGGCAACATCTAACAGATTTCATGATAGAAAATAGATTAGCATGCCTCAATACAAACTACCAAAAAAGAGAGGGCAAACTATGGACATACACGTACGCAAACAATAATAAAGCTCAGATAGACTACGTCCTTATAAACAAGAAATGGAAAAATAGTGCATTAAATTGCGAGGCATACTCCTCTTTTGAGGGTGTGTCCACCGATCACCGAATAGTCACGGCGAAAATACGGTTAAGCCTACGAAAAAACGACAAACGAACAGCGACCACCAAACACTATGACTGGGCCCTATTAAACAACAAAATATAAGAGATAAATACGTATTAGAATTAAGAAACAGATTCGAAACACTACAAGAAAAGACGGAAAAAAGTACACCAAACGACGAATACGAAAATTTCGTCAATGCACACCTCGAGGCAGCAGCAAAATACATTCCAACAAAAATTAAAACTAAATATAGAGTCCCATGGGAAACCTTAGCGGTGAGAGAAAAACGTGCACTAGTGAAAACAGCCTCCAAAAACTATTGAAAAAACCCAACAAACACAAATGCCTTAAAACTAAAAACGGCACAATATCAATTAGCAGGCATATATATAAAGGAACAGACAGAATACATTCAAAATCAGATAGATAAGATTAGAGACTCGGTGGAAGATAGACAATCTAGAATAGCCTGGCAAACAATAAACGAAGCGAGCAGAAGAAAGAACACAGCCAAAGCAAAACTGAAAGCAGAAAACCAACAAGAAAGAATAAAACTGTGGAAACAGCACTTTGAAAACTTACTTGGAAACCCACCAAAAATAACGCATGAACCAATCACCAGAATAATTAGCAAACAATTAGACATTAAACTAGGACCGTTCACACAAGAAGAACTCGACTCGGTTCTCAGAAAAATTAAAAATAGGAAAGCTGCAGGGCTGGACGAAATTCCCCCGGAAGTATGGAAGACCAGACAATTCGACGACACACTGCTCCGACACTGCAACGCAGTATATAATCAAAATCCGATAGATAGATTGATGAAGGGATGCATACTCCCCTTCCCTAAAAAGGGGGACCTCGGATTAGCCAAAAACTTCCGAGGCATAACACTTACATCCATAGCAGCCAAAATCTACAATGCCCTACTACGAAACCGCATAGAACCCGAAATCGACAACATACTTAGAAAAAACCAAAATGGCTTCCGAAGAAATAGATCCATGACCTCACAAATATTAACCATCCGCAGAATCCTTGAAGGTGTACGTGCAAAGAACCTACAAGCGACATTAATATTTGTCGACTTTACCTAGGCTTTCGACTCCATTCACAGAGGAAAGATGGAACAAATCCTACTCTATAGAAACACTAAAGTAAAAGTACGATCACCAAATGGAGACACAGAATACTTCGACATTGTAGCAGGAGTACTACAAGGGGACACGCTGGCCCCGTACCTCTTTATCATTTGTCTAGACTTTGTACTTAGAACATCGATTGACAAAATCAAAGAGAATGGCTTCGAATTGACGAAGAAAAGAAACAGAAGGTACCCCGCAACAACAATTACCGATGCCGACTACGCCGATGACATAGCGATACTGGCAAATACACCTGACCAAGCCGAAACACTTCTACATAGTTTGGAACGAGCAGCCGTAAGCATAGGCCTCTATGTTAATGCACACAAAACGGAATATATGTGCTATAACCAAACGGGGGACATCTCCACTCTAGAAGGAACCCCACTTAAACTAGTAGACAAATTCACGTACCTAGGAAGCAACGTCGAATCAACCGAAAAGGACATCGAAACGAGGTTAACGAAAGCATGGACAGCTATCAATAGGCTATCGATTATATGGAAATCAGACCTAACCGATAAAATGAAACGCAGTTTCTTCCAGGCAGCGGTCACATCGATACTGCTATATGGCTGCACTACATGGACGCTAACAAAACGACTGGAGAAGAAGCTAGATGGCAATTACACAAGAATGCTGCGTGCAATCCTGAACAAGTCCTGGCAGCAACACCCCACAAGACACCAACTGTACGGCCACCTACCCCCTATCACGAAAACTATCCAAGTTAGACGAACCAGATATGCAGGACACTGCTGGAGAAGCAGAGATGAACTCATAAGAGATGTACTCTTATGGATCCCCACACATGGCCGCGCAAAAGCAGGACGACCAGCTCGAACGTACATTCAGCAGCTATGTGAGGATACAGGATGTTGTCCTGAAGACCTACCTAGGGCGATGAACGATAGGGAAAAGTGGCGAGAGAGGGTCAGGGATATCCGTGCTACCAGCGCGATATGATGATGATGATATATATCATAATTATCATGTTGTGTCACTAGTCACTAGCACAAATCTCCGTGACCCTTTTTGGCTCTTCGTCTCTATCGTCCATCGTTCCCGGCAGGTCTTCCAGGCTACATCCTGTATATGTAGAGATTTGTTGTAGATAGGTTTCAGCTGGTCGCCCAACTCTTGCTCCTCCGTGGGAAAGGATCCACAGGAGTACATCGCTTTTGAGTTCACCCTTACTTGTCCAGCAGTGTCCCGCATGTCTTTTTCGTTTAACTAGAATGCTTTTTGAATTGTGGCGATACAGCTGCTGTTTTGTAATATGTTGCCTCTAGGATTTGCTAAATACATCTCTTAGCATTCTAATTTAATTTCCGTCAAATTTTCCCCCTACGCTTAATCAGTGTCCATGTGGTGTATCCATATACTAGTATTGACATGACCGCTGCTT
Organism: Sepioteuthis lessoniana; assembly: GCA_963585895.1. Lineage (NCBI taxonomy): Eukaryota > Metazoa > Mollusca > Cephalopoda > Myopsida > Loliginidae > Sepioteuthis > Sepioteuthis lessoniana. The sequence goes on along the minus strand of OY757920.1, from coordinate 73,370,754 downwards.
GGAAAAAACTGCGTTTTATCTTATCGGATAGGTCTGACGCCCATATAACCGATAGCTTATCGTTAGCTGTCCATGCCTTTGCCAGTTGCGAACTGATGTCATTTTCTGATGATTAGACGTTGCTTCCGAGGTAGGTAAACTTGTTCATTAGTTTCAGAGATCCACTATTTAGTGTGGTGATGTCGCCTCGTTGACTAAAGTCCTTGAACTCTGTTTTTTCTGCGTTCAATTGAAGGCTTATGCTGCGCGCTGCCTGTTCCAGATTATGCAGCATGGATTCAGCCTGAGTGGGAGTATTTTCCACAAGTGCTATGTCATCAGCGTAGTTCGCGCCCGTGATCGTTTGTACGGAGTGTCGTCTGCTTCTTGCCTTAGCCAAAGTAAAGCCGTTTTTATTTCATTAAAACTATCGATGTTCGAAACATGTAGTGTAGGTAGATAATAAGTAGGTATGAGGCAAATGTGTTCCGTTGCCGCACACTTGCGACAATATCAAAGTTTTCTGTGTCTCCATCCGGTGAGCAGACTCTTACTTTTGTGTTTTTTTATAGAGCATCATTATTACTGTGAAGGTTTCTTTCGGGAGGCCGTAGGCTAGAAGTTATAGCTCCATCTTTCCTGTATACATGGAGTAAAATACCTGGAAGAAGTCCACAAATAATATTATCGCCTCGAGGTTTTTTGCACGAAAAACTTCTAAAATTCGACGGATAGTCAACATTTGTGTTGTGGATCGATTTCTCCGAAAGCTATTTTGGTTCTTCCGGAGAATTTTTTCAATATCAGGTTTAACACGGTTGAGTAGCAATGGAAGTAAGGGTTATACCTTGGTAGTTCTTGTCTATTCCGAGGTCACCCTTTTTTGGGGAAAGGGAGGATGCAGCATTTTGTCCATCTGTCTATTATGTTCTAGTTATATACGGCGTTGCAGTATCGGAGTAATATGTCGTCGAATTTCCTTGTTTTTCGTACTTCTGTGGGTATTTCATCAAGACCGGCAGCTTTCCTGTTTTTTTGTTTTTTTTAAATTTTTGTTTATACGACGTCGAAATCTTCTGTAAATTATCAAAGTTTGATATCTAGTTAATTGCTAATAACTTTCGTGATAGATTCAACCGTAGCTTTGGGTAATTTTCCAAGCAGACTCTTGAAATGTTCTTTCCACAAGAGAATTCGTTCTTCCAGGCAGGCAGCTTTTAGCTTAGCTCTTACTGTGCTCTTCCTACTACTGACTACATTTACTGTCTGCCATGCTATCCTAGATTGTCTTCAACCAAGTCTCTAATCTTAGTGATCCGGTCTTGGATGTATTCAGTTTGATATTTCTAGTAGGCGTTAGTTTACTTTGTCACGGCGAAAATACGGCTAAGCCTATGAAAAAACGTCAGCAACCACCAAACACTATGACCGAGCGCTTTTGAACAACAGAGATATAAGAGATAAATACGTATTAGAATTAAGAAACAGATTCGAAACACTACAAGAGAGGACGGAAAAAAGTACACCAAATGACGAATATGAAAATTTCGTCAATGCGCACCACGAGGCAGCAGCGAAATGTATTCCAACAAAACTCAAAACTAAATATAGGGTCCCATGGGAAACCTTAGCGGTGAGAGAAAAATGTGCACTAGTAAAAACAGCCTCCAAAAACTATTGAAAAAAAAACAACAAATACAAATACCCGAAAACTAAAAACGGCACAATATCATTTAGCAAGCACATATATAAAGGAACAGTCAGAATACATTCAAAATCAGATAGATAAGATTAGAGACTCGGTGGATGATAGACAATCTAGAATAGCCTGGCAAACAATAAACGGAGCAGAAGAAAGAACACAGCCAAAGCAAAACTGAAAGCTGCAAACCAACAAGAAAGAATAAAACTGTGGAAACAGCACTTCGAAAACCTACTAGGAAACCCACCGAAAATAATACATGAATCAATCACCAGAATAATTAGCAAACAATTAGACATTAAATTGGGACCGTTCACACAAGAAGAACTCGACTCGGTTCTCAGAAAAATTAAAAATAGGAAAGCTGCAGGGCTATACGAGTTTCCCCCAGAAGTATGGAAGACCAGACAATTCGACGACATACTGCTCCGACACTGCAACGCAGTATATAATCAAAATCCGATAGATAGATGGATGAAGGGATGCATACTCCCTTTCCCTAAAAAGGGGGACCTCGGATTAGCCAAAAACTACCGAGGCATAACACTTACATCCATAGCAGCCAAAATCTACAATGCCCTACTACGAAACCGCATACAACCCAAAATCGACAACATACTTAGGAAAAACCAAAATGGCATCCGAAGAAAAAGATCCACGACCTCACAAATATTAACCATCCGTAGAATCCTTGAAGGTATACGGGCAAAAAAACCTACAAGCGATATTAATATTTGTCGACTTTACCAAGGCCATCGATTCCATTCACAGAGGAAAGATGGAACAAATCCTATTAGCATACGGCATACCTAAAGAAACCGTAGCGGCAATAACGATTCTCTATTGAAACACCAAAGTAAAAGTACGATCACCAGATGGAGATACAGAATACTTCGACATTGTAGCAGGAGTACTACAAGGGGACACGCTGGCTCCGTACCTCTTTATCATTTGTCTAGACTACGTACTTAGAACATCGATTGACAAAATCAGAGAGAACGGCTTCGAGCTGACAAAGAAAAGAAGCAGAAGGTACCCCGCAGCAACAAATACCGAAGCCGACTACGCCGATGACGTAACGATACTGGTAAATACACCCGACCAAGCCGAAATACTACTGCATATTTTGGAACGAGCAGCCGTAGGCATAGGCCTCTATGTCAATGCACACAAAATGGAATATAATTGCTATAATCAAACGGGGGATATCCCCACTCTAGACAGAACCCCTCTTAAACTAGTAGACAAATTCACTTACCAAGGAAGCAGCGTCGCATCAACCGAAAAGAACATCGACACGAGGTTAACGAAAGTATGGACAGCTATCAATAGGTTATCCATTATATGGAAATCAGACCTAACCGATAAAATGAAACGCAGTTTCTTCCAGGCAGCGATCACATCGATACTGCTATATGGATGCACTACATGGACGCTAACAAAACGGCTGGAGAGGAAGCTAGACGGCAATTATACAAGAATGCTGCGAGCAATCTTGAACAAGTCCTGGCGGCAACACCCCACAAGACACCAACTGTACGGCCTCCTGCCTCCTATCACGAAAACTATATAAGTTAGACGAACCAGACATGCAGGACACTGCTGGAGAAGCAGGGACGAACTCATAAGTGATGTACTCTTATGGACCCCCCACACATGGCCGTGCAAAAGCAGGACGACCAGCACAAACATACATTCAGTAACTATGTGAGGATACAGGATGTTGTCCTGAAGACCTGCCTGAGGCGTTGAACGATAGGGAAAAGTGGCGAGAGAGGGTCATGGATATCCGTGCTACCAGCACGAAATGATGATGATGATTATTATTATTATTATTATTTTACATTTTCACTCCACCGTTAGCTGATGGTTTCTCACTGGAGTTCGAGTGACAGCAAGTCTCCCAAAGTCACCCGGACTCTTTTTACTATTTTGGCAGATCTTAATAATGCGATAGTTTGGATGGTTTCCTGTTGTCCTCTTATTTCAAAGTTGTCCAGTCTCTTTACAGATCCTTAGGTGATCGTTCCGAAAAATCTGATTAGAATTAGTATTACCGTCATATTTATAACCCCTATTTCTTAAACTGTTTAGTAGTTTAGGTTCTATATCAAATTGTAAAAAAATACTTACATGCTGGATTACGGGCCACATTAAATCGAGAGGATATGAAAGTGCCGACTCGGTAGCCAGGTTGGCCTTGGGTCTGACCACCGAAAAATTCAAGATTCCATATCCTGACTTGAAACCCAAAATCAGTAAATTCATCCACGCAAAATGGCAACAATACAGGAATAATGACATCTACCAAAACTCTTCCTGATCAAGCTCACTTTGCGAGAATGGAGACTAGCTCTCAGAAAATCACGAAGAGAACAATACTTTATATCTCTATTGCCTATTGGTCATACAAGAATTACACACTCTATTATACTAAAAAAAGAACAACTACAGTGTTTGATACGTAAAATGCCTTGCACCATTAAACACGTTCTTATAGAATGTCGTGCTTTCGCTCTCCTCAGAAAAAAATTTTTCCAGGGGAATAGTTTGAGTGACTTGTTCGACAACGTCAACATGGATGTCATTATGTCCTTCTTGAGAAAGACAGGGTTGCACCGAAGAATATGATGAATTGAAACCATTTAGTTGAGTGCAAGTAAATAAGATCAAGATTGTCTAAAAGATCTTCTACAAAGTATTCATTTAAAAATCTTAGGTTTAACGTATGTAAAAAATAATTTGGCATTAAATAACTTACAAAGGTTAATATGCCCTAGAACCTAACCAACAAACCAACCAATCTCTTTAGGTCCACAATTCGACAGTTTCTCTTTTTTATTGATTATCATAAGGTCTCGTCTTCTGGGTAAGATTAGGTGATCCGTTTGTATCTCAAAATCCCAGAAAACTTTGTGCGTCTTATTCTCCAGAAAGGATTCTGGGTTGTGCATGTAACTTTTGTTCTTATGGTCAATTCTAAACTTGCACAATTCCCAGGGGATCACCTTTTCGACCCAGTTGCGTGTAGTCTTATACTCATTTTGTGCTAATTTGCCGCTTTCGCTTATTATGCGATTGATCGGTTCGTCTCTATCACCACATTACTTGCATCTGCTATTTTGTTGCGTCGTATCTATTTTGCATTGATATAGCCTGTCCTTATGGCGTTGTTTTGTGAAGAAGAAATCGGGAGAGAATCAGTTTCTTTTTACATTTTTCCTCTCTTAGCCTCTTCTCGCGTGAGGCTTCGTTTGTTTGTCGCTTGAAATGTCCCTCCAATTTTTGTTTTCTCGCTATTTTTGTTCATTTGTTCCTTGTGTTGTTTCTGGTCGCTTTAATTAGTTTTTATTAGCTTTTTTATGTTGTCTTTGTTTGATTTGTTGGGTTTTATGGCATATCAACCTTTGTAGGTTATTTAACGCCAAATCCATTTTTATGTAAATGGTGGCGACCATAGTCGAGGGCAACCAGAACGCTCATATTTCAATATCTACTACACCAAGGTGTAGGGGAGGGCGCTACTCCTTTCCTAGTGTAAATAATCTGTTCTATTTAAAACAATTCAGAGAATTATTTTTTTTATTTATTGCGGACTTTTTGTCCTCATATTGGTAGTTTTTTGTGTTATTTCTTCTTTCACTACGTTTCGGCCAAATTTCACCTCTGACCTTCTTCAGGTGAGTCTTGTAACCGTATCCCCTGTAATTACTGCCTTCCATAGTAATTACTGCCTTCCATCGCACCACGTTTTTGACCAAGTAAATCTCTGACCGGCTTAGGTAGGATTTGAAACCGTTATTTTCTTACAATGCTGAAGAAGGCCAGAGGTGAAATTTGGCCGAAACGTAGTGAAAGAAGAAACAACACAAAAAACTACCAAGATGAGGACAAAAAGTCTGCAATAAATAAAAAAATTAAATCTCAGATTAAGAAGCCTCATCTCAAAATGATTCCAATTAAAGACTAAAACAATTCAGTTTAGCATAAGTACACAGTTTAATTGTCAAAAAGATATCCATTTCAAACTATTCAAGCAGTTATATATAACAATTCAGTTAAGTGTAAATAGCGTTTAAATGTCGATAAACAGTTCTATTTCAAATAATTCAGTTAAGCATAAGTGCGCAGTTTAAATGTAAGTACGGTTTAATTGTCAAAAACATTTCTATTTCAAGCTGTTCAGTTTACTCAAAACAATTCAGTTTAGCATAAGTATGCCGTTAGTTCTATTTAACCCATCGATAGGGCCCTATCAGGTGCTACCACTCCGGGCCAGAGGGGACCTGGGAGCGATGGCAATGAAGGGGTACTCTGCATTCCCCAAAGCTCCTGCACTGCTGGAACCTCACCATCAGATTGTTTAGTGTCATACACAGGACACTTGTTGAGGGAGTCTTACCCCTCTGCAGAGATGCAGTTGGTATATTCTACAGCCCCAGCCGACTGGGCAATAAGTAGTCTTCAAGTTCTCGTATCGATGCATCGACGCAATCTTCATTGCTGACGAGTTCTCACCCTCTTTTCTCGTTCTCCTGAGATACTCTTTTAAAGTTTTTTCTTTCATCTCCACTTGTTTGTGCCTGCTTCCAATATTTTCTTGATTAGGTAGTTCCATTCCTTTCGTTAGTTACCGCTGTCCGTTTCTCATTATTTGCATGGCATATTTTCTATGCCAAATTCTGTTCTTATATTACAACTCTGTATTCTTATTGCCTGTATTAGGGTTTCCAATTCTTTTTCATTTTTGGCAAACAGTTCAATGTTGTCCGTGTACAGTAGTTGATTGATTTTTTTCTTGTGATTTAGTCAGTTTATCACTGCA
>OY757920.1:73289248-73359248 GCA_963585895.1 Sepioteuthis lessoniana | reverse complement strand
TGGTCTTTCACAGGAGTCCGAGCGTTAGCAAGTCTCTTCAAACCTCAAGGACCCTCCTTAGTATTCTGACCGACCTCAACAATACTCTAGTATGGATGGTTTCAGCAAGGTCTAAGCGCTCGCTGTTATTGTTCTCTGATGAGAGTTTCTCACACCAACGTTAGCTGACAGCAAGATTCCTCAAGTCTCGGGGACTTTCCTCAATATTCTGGCCAATCTTCTTCTTCTTCTTCTTCTTCTTCTTATTATTATTATTATTATTATTATTATTATTATTTTTATTATTATTATTATTATTATTATTATTAATTTTTTTACTACAGGTTTCGCAGTGGACTTCCACAGAAATCTGAGAGACAGCAAATACATTTAGACTCCAGGACTCTTCTCAGTATTTTAGCTAATTTTAACATTTTTAGGGCCTGCATGGTCTCGATTCTTCCTCTGATTTCCGATTCTTCCTCTGATTTCAAGTCTATCATAATTATTTGTTCATTCATTTATTTATCTAGCGAATGGCCGTTTCCAGTCTCTTGATGACTACAAGACAACTGCACGTTTTCGTCCGTTGTCAGTAAACCCTATGACATATCCAGCCCTGTGGGACTCTGCTTTCGGTTTTTCGCGATTAATTTACACAGCTATGCTCTGGATTTTCCTCGTTCGGATGAGCGCATGCACCAATATTCCCATAACACCTTTGCGCCATAACTGATCCGTTTTCTTCTTTCGTTTCACTAGGCCACAATTCACTCGCGAATAATATTGCTGGCGAAACAGTGATATAGATGTGATTGACTCGTAGGGTTTTCTTCATCTTTGCAATGAGCATACCATTCCTCGGGATCAATTCCATCCGCCTCGATTTTATTTTTCACAAGACTTTTACAACACTGTAATCTTTTTTATTCATTAATTTGTTTATTCATTCGCTTGTATATATATATATATATAGAGAGAGAGAGAGAGAGAGAGCGGTGATGTGTATGAGTGTGTGTATTATGATATCTTTTGTTGGTTGGTTGGTTGGTTGGTTGGTATTTATGGCATATCAAACCTTGTAGTTTATCTAAAGCCAAATTGTGTTTATATATATATATATATATATATAATTTGTAAACGCGTATGCTGGAGATAAAATTTGTAAATGAGCTACAGTTAATTTATTGGCACATAATTAAATTGTTTCAAGTATTGCTTTGTAACAGCAACAATTCAATTCAACATTAGTCATTTGTTTGCACACAGTTAAATGATTATACATTTATGATTTGTAAGGGAATAGTTTGTACGTATGTTTATTTATAAAGAATTTCAAATATAGCTAAATCACTTCAAATATAGCTAAATAACCCTAATAATACTATTCCTGATTATGGTTAAGTCTGTAAAACGGTAATTCCAGTATATGGAGTGGGTGAAGAACAGGCTCTCTGTGATTGGATATACTAATCACGTGATGAGCACAGTAGTCTTGGTGCAAAAATCTCAAATCCAGTGAGACAGATTCCACTAGACGTTCCGTGAGGTGGGGACGTTAAAAGCTCTCAGAAAAACAACCTTAAGATACCAGATATCTTCTTTAGCCTGCCGGTAAGTTTCTTAAACTCAACTTTATACACAGGGAAGACTGTATGTTAATATTAATTGTTTCACGTATTGATTAATAAATAGTTCGAATTAAACGAAGTATCAATTCATTTATTTGTTGCTATTAGCCTTAGAAAAACACAATATTATTAATTGCACACATTAAAGTGATTTCAAGTATTATTATTTAACATTCAAAATTTTATTCGACACTATGTATTCATTTGTACACATTTAAATTGCTCCAAGTATTGCGATGTAATGCAAATAATTCAACTTTTGAATCCAGTTAAACGATTTGAAGCATTCCTATCTAACACGAAAAATTCTCTTTAGTATTAATCTTTTTTTGAACACACTTAAATGGATTCAAGTATTGCTATCCAACACAAACAAGTTTATTTGCCAACAGTTAAGTATTTTCAAGTATTGTTATGTCACACTAATAATTCAATTTAACATCAATCATTTGTTTGTACACATTGAAATGGGTTAACATTTCTATTTGAGCCATGGATGGGACACAAACAAGTACTACCAATCCATGTCATACTGGACGTTGGAGTAATGGCAATAAATGGGTACTCCACAGTCCCCAAAACTCCAGAATTGGAGCCTCACCATCCGATGGTTTGAGTTCTATCCAGGACAGTCTTACCCATCTCTAATACAGTCGTCGTATTCAACAGCAGATCAAAACGACTGACCTATATAAAATCCTTAAAATAATAATGATATGATAATGATATAACAATATATATATATATATATATATATATATATATATATATATATATATAATCAAGTCACACTGAAAGCACGGATTTCATTCTCTCTGTTTCCATCCGTCCCTATCATCCATCACTCAGAGCAGGTCTTGGAGACTCCATCCAATCTCCGCATCGAGTTGATGGAAATAAATTCTTGCTGGTCAGCTAACGCTGGCACGTCGATGTGTAGGGGTCCATAGAAAAATGTCACTAATGTATATATATATATGTATATATATATATAATGTCATCCACAGACAGACTGTTTCGTTGTATCACAACTCTTCAAAGTAGCTAGACATTTAGGACGCTTTATGCTAGGATTGAAACACGTCCAACTTTACGTTAGACTTACCATCATACCGCTTAGCCCTCAAGCGATATATATACTTAAGCATTAAAAAATTCTGTGGTCAAGAAGTAGCCTTTATAGAAGCATTGCTTTTTTTTCTAGAAGCATATAGAGTATATTTGTATGCTTACTATTGATATACTTCTTAATGGTGATCTAGCATGACTGATAAGACCAGCATTTACTTTTTGGTTTAACATGAAAATTTATTAACCAAGCATTTGACGGAGGAATAGGTTAAATAGTACCACAACGTTTCTTCTAAAAAGATGTTATTGGCATTAAACAACCCACGATGGTTGATATGGTATTAAACAAATACATAAAACCAAACGAAGAATATTAATGTATTTAAGTAAAAAATGAAATACACCCCAATGCAAAATTCTAAGTAATCAGTGGAGTTTAAGTCCCTTATGACTGTTTCCTTGGTTACAATATTTCAGTGCTATGGAGTTTAGTAATAAATGATATTTAATTGTATCCATTTTGACCATATAATTTTCTCACAAGAAAAAAAGATCCTGCTGTCTTTGGTTTACAATGAAATTAATGTTATATAAAAATATTAGGTGTGTATAAGTTTATGGATTATGTAGTTTATACGTATGCGTGTATATGCGTGTGTGTGTATAAATCGTACTATTGGGAACACGCATAGATAGTTGGACACACGCATATTCTCTCTCAATATATATATATATGGAGAAAGAAAAATATACTTGAGAGATGAATTGATGAAATTAGTCTTCTACAAAAAGATGATAGTTTTACGTATATATATATATATATATATATACATGCACACTGATAAAAATAATATAAGCTTGAAAGATTAATTAATTTCCAGTTCCCGACATGAGTCTCATTTAATATTAGCTACCGGAATCGCAAAATGCGTGTTATTCTTCAGTCATAGCGTTGGATTAGGTTATAATGAAGAATATTATTCGTCTTTTGAACGGTTTTCTTTAAATAAAATTACAATTCTGAGACATTGAGCGGACCTTTGTAGCTTGTTCCAGAGAAGATCTGCAGACGGTCTTTTTAGCTTCCGGTATAATCGAAACAATGGTCTAACTTTATTCATAATCATAGAAATATCAAAGAGAAGATGACAATGATTTTTGAATAATTTCTAAAAAGAGGAAAATGCTGATGTTAATACAGGGGAGAGTCAAAAGTTTTGCAATAATTTTGTACGTGCTAGTTTGAACTAGTGAATACTCCAACCATAATGCCAAAAGGATAAAAAAAAGTGATATATATGTGTCTATGTGTAAATGCATTTTTTATGGGGGGCATCAAAAATCACTCCACATTGAAAAAGTATTTCTCAGTTCGATTCTCATTTTCTTGTACTAAAACTTAAGAAATAGGAAGGGTTACCTTGTATGTATTTACCCAACCTCTCTACTTGCTTTGGGATGTGAGAAAAGTTCAATTATTTCGAGGAGTAAAGCGAGTGTAAATTCAGATTTTTCCTTCTCCAAGAGTGGTTGCCTTAATAAACAAAGAGAAGCCAGTCTGTCCTATTATTTACTCATAGAATATAACAGGTGTCCTATGTGTTTATCAAGAGCATCAGCGCCTTGGGAAAAGCTGATGGTCCTGTCCAGGAATTGAACTCGTGTTGTCCAGTCAATTTTCAACGACGATAATCGTTACGCTTCCATTTTTTTCGGGGTGGGCATCTAAAAATACACTACTCTGAAAAAGTGCTATTGCATTTGATGCTCATCTGGTCTCCCGTACATTCTTGGGCCGAAGCAAGTTTTAAGAATTATACCCTTTTTGAATTGTGGCAGAAAGAAGATTTCTTTGACAGGCCACGCAAGTTACGTGTGTGCTAAACAGGATGTGCAACTGCGTCTTAAGGTAAACAAAACACGGCTGAAATACCTGGTGAATTACGTGGGTGTCATGCTGAAAGGAAGTGTGGCTACAAGGATTACATGAGCGTCAGGAAAATTATATAACAACTGAAGATTTTTGAAGAGGGAAGAAGAACAAAGGAGCCGGCAGAAGAGACAGGAGACGTCATCCTGTTCTGGGTGGTGTCCTTGAGCCCGACGGCCCAATTTTGAGAGGCAGGGAAAGGCCTGGGCTGAACAAGACTTGCTAAAAAATGAGCAAGCTACGATGATTAAATGCTTCGAGATAATGCAGAGATGTGTAAAGAAACAGGCTCGTGGAAGTAGAAAAAATGTGAAGAAACTGGCTTGCGAAAGTCGAAAGCGATTATGATCCCAGAAGACAGAAGGAGGGTTGCCTTGAGAATGCCTTGAAGTTGAACGAAATATAGAAGCGGTGATGATTTGATGTTCTGAGTTGGGACTGTACCAGTCTTGCAAAATAAGGACGAAGAAGTGGGGATGATTAGGTGTTTTGAGTTGGCCCTGTACCAGTCTCGTGGAAACAGAACGAAGAAGCAATTCATTGAAGAGTCTGTATCTCTCTCTCTCTCTCTCTCTCTCTCTCTCTCTCTCTCTCTCTCTCTGTATATCTCAACCGTGCTCGACTCTCCCGTTCACTCTACTATTTAGTACATTTCATAATAAAAGGAAAAGAAAAGCAAATTATATTATATATATGAGTTGTTGTCTGTTCTTCTCTCGATATATACAGTGTATCACAAAAGTGAGTACACCCCTCATATTTCTGCAGATATTTAAGTATATCTCTTCATGGAACAACATTGACAAAATGACACTTTAACACAATGAAAAGTAGTCTGTATGCAGCTTATATAACAGAGTTAATTTATTTTCCCCTCAAAATAACTCAAAATATAACCATTAAAACTAAACCCCTGCCAAAAAAAGTGAGTACCCCCCAAAGAAACTACACCCCTAAATGTCCAAATTGAATACTGTTTGTCATTTTCTCTCCAAAATGTCATGTGACTCATAACAGTGTTGTCCCATGAAGAGATATACTTAAATATCTGCAGAAATGTGAGGGGTGTACTCACTTTTGCGATACACTGTAACACCCCTCTTCAAATTTGGGTAGATTTTTGCAGTCTGCTCCTATCATCTTAACTATAAACCTCTGAGTTAGGAGACCCAGCATGCAACTAACATTAAAGAATAAAAAACACTGGCAAGGAAGAATAGTACTTCCTTTTATATAGTTTTCCCAGGTACGATAAGGTGATTCTTTTTTAAAGCAATTTTTTCTTTTTCACAGTTTTTTTTTTTTTTTTTTCGTATCAATCTGAACAATGCATTGTTTCGATTTGGTTTTTAGCAGAAAATTATTTCAATCTTACATAATATTTGTTTTACAGCAATTCAAAATGGCGGCGAATCAAACCGTTTTCCAGGCTAGAATAGAGGTCCTTTATCAATTCTTTGGTGGCTGAGAAGTAAAAACCATTTGAAATTTTTCAGGAGAATGTGTGTTATGAAGGTAGAAGTGAGCCCATGTGTAGTAGTCGATAAGCGAACCTGCTTATGAGTTAATACTTATTTCACCCAGCAATGCCTCAAATGTCTTGATCGTTTTAATTTGAAGGTTCGTGAGATGGGAGATAAGAGGTCGTATAGCGGCAATTTGTCATTTAAACAGCGTACTTATGTTAAACTGGACTGTCTGAAATAGAACTGTTTTTGACATTTTAACTGTACTTACGCTAAACTGAATTGTTTGAAATAGAACTGCTTTGATATTTAAATGTGAGTAAATAAAAACTATACTTATATTAAACTGAATTGTTTAAATTAGAACTGTTTAACTAAACTGAATAGCTTGAAATAGAAAGGTTTTGAACTGTGTAATGCTATACTGAATTGTTTGAAATAGAACTGTTTTTGTATAAAGATAGATTTGGCATTAAATGACCAAGAAAGTTAGATATAACATAAAGCACCAATAAAGAAACGACTATGTTTCAATGCAGCTCTTTAGACACCAAGCTGCATCTGATCATAATCCAACTATTGGCAAATAGTTTGGCAGTCTGGGAATTTTAGCCTTTGTTAGACAACCAGTCTAGTAGAAAGAAAGCTCTAAATCCAAACCTGTTGTACCACGCTTAGAAATTAACCTAATGTCACACCCTGCCCATGATGAAAGGGTTGTTTTGAGAGTCACGTTTAACGTAACGGTTATCGTCGTTCGTTCGGTAATGTTATCGATGATGCGTATTCAAATCGTGTACGAGGCAGCGGCCTTTCACTTGTGCCAATGGGAAAGGCATGGATCTATCACTCCACCCAGCTTTTGATCTATGGATAAATAGTAGGGCAAACTGGACTCTATGCCTTGTAAAAGTAACTGGACTAAGACATGGAAAATCTTTGATTCAAACCAGCTGTACACCGCTTGAAAATTGACCTTGTGTTATATTCTGCCCCTGGTGGAGGGGTTGGTTAAATACATACTTCTTGCTTTGTGTTAAACTTCGCTCAGCCGAGCAAAATGATACTGTTCGCTTAAGATTCTTACACACACACACACACACACACACACGCGCGCGCGCGCGCGCTCTTTCCCTTTCTATTTATCTTTCTCTCTCCCCATCTCTTTTTTACACACATTCTCTCTCTCTCCCCATCTCTCTCTTACACACATTCTCTCTCTCTCTCTCACACACACATTCTCTCTCTCTCTCTCTCTCTCTCTCTGTCTGTCTCATTGTTCCATTTATTTCCCACTGTTTCGTCTTTATTATTATCAAACACGTCTTGACTCAGTCGGCTTGGGCTGAAGAATACACCGGCTGCATCTCTGCAGATGAGTAAAATGCCCTGAACTTGTGTCCTTGTTAGGACTCTAAACACTCTGATGGTGAGTCTCCAATAATGCGGGAGCTTTGGGGAATGCAGAGTGCTCCTTTATTGCCATTACTCCCGGATCCACTCTAGCCTGGAGTGGTTGCACCTTATAGGCTCCTATATATGGGTCAAATACAACTAAACCATTTACTTATGCTAAACTGAATAGTTTGAAATAGAACTCTTTATCTGTATAAAAATCAATAAAAATGTCATTAAAAAACCAACAATGGTTGATATGCCATGAAATCCAACCAAATAAAACTAAACCTCAGTTTTTCCTGAATTTTATCCACCCATTCTTTAATTTGAGTTTTTCTAAATTTATGTTAATTATTTTTTACGGAATATGATTCAAATCCATTTGTTCAAATATTTAATTCTATATTATAGGGCGTTTAAACAGGTACCCCAATTTCAAAATTCTTATAATATATTTCTGAACTATAACTTTTACCAGAAAGGAAAAAATTATGTTAAAATAAAGTAATTTTTCAATCATCCTGCAAATATCAACGTATTTTATATTGTTTCTTATTTCTTAAATATCATTTACTTTTAAACGATATGCATTCATTTCTTCTTTCTTTTTAATTTCAAGTTCTTTTTCTTCAATAAAGTTTTTTTTAAATACTCTTCTCTTTCTCTGCTTTTCTCTTTCTGGATTTTCTTTCATTTTTGTTTTTCAATTCAGCTTCCTTTTTTTATTCATCTTTTTTTAATTACTTTTTCCTTCCTTGAAATTATTCTATTTTTCTCATCTAAAAAAAAAATTACACATTGTTTTGTCTATTCTATTTTATTCAGCTTTTAAATTTGCTTTCTTTCACAGGGGACTTTCCCTATTATTTTAGATTCGTAACTAGACTCTTTATTTCTTCTTCTCTCCGTCCGTCCGTCTGTCTGTCTGACTGTCTCTTTGTCTCTGTCTTTTTATCACTTTCTTTCTTTCTTTCTTTCTTTCTTTCTTTCTTTCTTTCTTTCTTTCTCTCTCTCTCTCTCTCTCTCTCTGTTTCTATTTCTCTATCTCTCTCTATTACACCTCTTTCTCTTTCTTCGTGGATTCTAACGTCTTCTTTATCAAAAGCTCTTTTCTTCTAAACAGACTTTTTTCCTCCCCTTTGTTTTCTTCTTCTTCTTCTTCTTCTTCTTCTTCTTCTTCTTCTTCTTCTTCTTTGAAGAATTGTATTCATTTCTTGTCATCTTAAATCTCATCTTTTACAATCTATTTGAAAGGAATCTTCCATTACCGAAATATTTTATTGAATCCCTGAAAGTGCAGTATTTAGTGGCAGTATAAAAATCGCCTCCAGAGATGAAAACAGAATAGCCTTTCATTATTATTATTATTATTATTATTATTATTATTATTATTATTATTATTACTATTATTATTATTATTACTATTATTATTATTATTATTATTATTATTAATATTATTATTATTATTTTGATAAAGCCACAAAAATCTGGATTTTAAGATTTGAAAATAAATAAACTGAAATTAAAACGGAGAAAGATATTTTTCTACACATAAAATATTTTTAAAAAATCATAAAACAAAACAGAAAGAAAAAGAAATCGCAAAAATAATTTTTTTTTCTGGGGAAGGATGAAAAGTTACTTCTGATAAATAATATGCATAAACGGAAAATGCAGAATAAAATGCAATTGCAAGAAAAATGTTAAACTCATTCAACCAGTTGAATTTTTCAACAGTGGAAAAATATGACCACAAACATTTTTGCAAAACGGAATGTGATGGAATAAATGACTTTAAAAAATACATTTTTCTTAATCTTTACTCAGTTCAGATTTTTTTTTCTTTAAGATTTAAAAAAAATATAACAATGAAACAAAGAAAAATTAAATATCGCTTCAGAGAATATTTCTTATAATTCGCAGATTTATCATACGCTTTTTATTTTTCTGTTTTATTCATATGATACTTCTTGAGAGTTTTTCACATCAGCGTTAGCTGATGGTCTTTCATTGGAGTCTGAGTGACACCAAGTCTCCTCAGGTCTCCAGGACTCTTCTCAGTATTCTGGCCGATATCATGTATGCTATTGTCTAGATATTCTCAATTCGACCTAAACTTTTCAACTCTTCTAGCTCCCTTACCATGCCTCTGGGGACCGTTCCAAACTTGCCAACTTTGATTAGTATCAATGTTACACCGCCCTGCTCAACAGCTTTCTTTATTACCTGTCAACATCAAAGTACGTCTCTCTTTTCGCTTTCTTTGATTTTCACTCTGTCGTTTGCTCGGATGGTAGAATTCACGATACATTAAGTTCATAAGTTTTTTTTTTTTTTAATTATGACTAGTTTTGGTCCTCTCGCCGAGGTTAGTTGACCGGTTTTAATCGTAAAATCCCAGAGAATTTTATGCATCTCGTTCTCTCGGATGGATTCTGGCAGGGGCGGAGACGGGACTAGTGCTACTCGTGCCCGGCACGACCAATAACTCGGTCAATGTTATTCAAAATGGATTAAAAATCATCCATTAATTTCAAGCAAACATACTTTGTCTGATCTCAATTAAATTACGTATCTATACAAGTTTTGATAACTAAGAAGCCAAAAGTTCATAAATATATCTGGTAATAATACAACGATGCTGTTTTGAATGGATGGTCTTTGTCCGGCCACCGCAAGATTCATTGAACATCCCATAAAATCGGCTATAATGTTGAACACGCGTAATCCGTGACAGGCACTAGACCCTTATAATAACAGTAATGTTAGAGAAATCCGCTTTTGGCTGTAGCCAATAGCAAGAGCAACTCAAAACATCGTGCTCAAAAATATCAGCTGTCTTGGGAAGAGGGAGAGGGACCGAGAGAGAGAGAGAGAGAGAGAGAGAGAGAGAGAGAGAGAGAGAGGGAGGGATAGCAGATTATAGCTATCGCTGACGTCATCATCATCGCTATGGTAAATGTTGGTTAAACGGCGTGTTTTCATTCGTTTTTTCACTAACAGATCTCTATTTCTTTAATGAATGTTGCATATATTACATTCTGTAACTAAAATTTGTTTATTTGAATACATTTTCAACAAATAATCTTTATTTTAAGCGAAATTGAAACTACTAGCTGTGTCTGTGTATATTGTCATCAGTTTCTTTATTCTAATAAACATATTTTTCTCGTCATAGTAATGAACATCTTCTCTTTTCTTCTATACTTTTGAAAGGAAAAAAAATTATCTTATCTACTGTATTAACAAGACTACAAATTATATAGTATCTTGATTGTTTACAAAAAAAAAAAACACCATGCAAGGTACGTTTGTCAATCTGTGCTATACAATGGAGAACCACGTAATAGCAACTATGATGACTTATTTGTGTCCACGGACCACGGGTTGGGAACTGAAGTTGACAGAGGGCAGGGGGTGGCACGAGTAGCAAAAATAGGCTAGAGTCGTCACTGGATTCTGGTTTGTGTTAATACCATTTGGTTTATGGTCAAATTTTAGTTTCTTGCACTATTCTCAGTGGATCCCCTTTCCCAACCAGTCTTGTCTAGTCTTGTACTCCTTTTCCGCTAGTTTGCTACATTCGCTTATCATTTGATTAACTGTATCATCATTGTCACCACATAACCTATACTTGCTAATCACTTGCATATAATTAATTTTCTTTTTTAATATAGTAGGTCCTTATGGCGTTGTTTTTTGCTGATATTAAAAGAGATTCAATTTCTGTCAACATATTTTCATCTGGTAGCCATGTCTTAGTTTTTTCCCGAACATTCTTGGACTATGTCACTTGAAATATTCATACAGTTGTTTTTCTTCGCATTTGCTCACCCTAATCAAATTTTTTTTTTGTTCTATTTGTTCTTCTGTCATCAGTGCTGTCACTGACGCCCTTGATAAGTCTTTTTTTGCTCTTTTCTATGTAGACCACGATCCTCATAAATAATACATACACGTTATCTTCAATGCTAATACGTCCTCTTCCCTCTTCTTTTCTTGGTATAATCTATGTCATCTTTCGGAATTATTATTATTGTACTCCTTGCGAGTTGTCTCACATCAGCGTTGGCTGGTAGTCTTTCACTAGAGGCTGAGTGATTGCAAGTCTTCACAGGTCTCCAGGACTCTTCTCAGTATTCTGACTGATAACAACAACGCCGTTGTCTAGATATCTCGATTCTTTCTCTGATTTCCAGTTCTTCCAGCCCCCTCCTCTGTCCAAGCTGTTGGTGACCGTTTTAAGAGCATCAGCTACAATTGGTATCACCATCATCTTCATATTCTACAGACTTTTTAATATAATAGCCAAGTCGAGTATTTCTTTATCTTTTCGTATCTTTGATTTTCACTCTGTCCTCTGCTGGAACCGCAAATTCTTATTCATGAGAAGTTTTCTTTCTTAATTTTCGTGAGTTTTTCTCCCAAGATTTAGTTAGTGCTCTTTCACATCGCATGTATACTCTGATCTTCAGGACTCTTCTCAGAATTCTACTGTTCTAGGTTGTACAGTCTCCATTGCTCCTCGAATTTTAAATTCCTCCACTATCTTTCCCAAGCCCTTAGAAACTGTTCAAAGCGCGCCAATTGTTATTGATATCCCTGTTGCTTTTATGTTCTGTAGCTTTT
This sequence comes from Sepioteuthis lessoniana, assembly GCA_963585895.1. Lineage (NCBI taxonomy): Eukaryota > Metazoa > Mollusca > Cephalopoda > Myopsida > Loliginidae > Sepioteuthis > Sepioteuthis lessoniana. Next base: position 73,347,144 of record OY757920.1, on the reverse strand, counting down.
TCATCTCTCTAGCAAGGTCAAAACATTTTATAATTTTTTCACCATATACTATTTTTACTGCATGATCCACTGGAACGTCCAGAAGTTTTTTCATCTTTTTAATTAACAATAGGTTTAGTCTTCTGGTCAAGAGTTGGTGGTCTGTTTGTATCTCAAAGTCCCAGACAATTTTCCAGGACAGATTCTTGTTTGTGTAGATAACATTTGTCAGCATATCAAAAATTTTGTCTCTTGCATAATTCCCATTTGAACACCTTTCCCGCTCAGTCATGCTAATCTTACATTTTGCTAGTCTTTAGCATTTGCTTATGTCATTAACTTTTTCATCTCCGTCAATTTATGATTCATATTTGCTATTCTTCTTCGTATTATTGATATTTACTTTGACATACTTTGTTCAAATCGCATTATTTTGGGCTGTTAATAAAAGATGTCCAGTTTTTCTCTACAGGTTCCTTTTTTTAAATTAAGACCATGTGAACTTATCAAAGATTTCCGTTGTTTGTCACTAGAAGTATATATACATTACTTTTTCTTCCCATTTTATCTTAGCCCAACCGGTTGGGGCAGTAGATTACACAAACTGAATCTCTGCAGAGGGATAAGACCCCAACCTCAAAGAGTGTGCGAGATATGACTAAAAACAATCAGATGGTGTGGCTACTGTAATGCTGCAGCATTGGGGAATGCAGAGGGCTCCTTCAGTGCCATTGCTCCCAGGGTTACTCTAACTCGGAGTGATAGCACCTGAAAGGTTCCTATCTATGAGTCTGTTTGACATTCAAACTCAGTGCGAATAAATTACTTAAGCTAAATTAAATTGTTAGAAATAGAACTGTTTAATCATTTAACGGTGTGTAAGCAAGTGCTGATGTTTAATTGAAATGCTAACGATACATAATAATACTTGGAACCATTTAAATCTGTTGACTTATGCTTAATTGAATTATTAGAAATAGAACTGTTTGATCATTTAAGTGTGTGTATCAACAAAATATGATTACATATCATATATTTAATTAACAGTTGCTGTTGTTGTTGCTGTTTGGGTTTTTGCCGTATCAACCTTTGTAGGTTATTCAATGCCAAATCAATTCCATTTCAAAAAATTAGTTTAACGTAAATACAGTTTAAATGTCAAAAACAGTTCTCTTAAGTAGTTTCAATGTCAAACATATTTCTATTTCAAACAATTCAGGTTAGCATAAGTTTGCATGATGGTGTCTGCTTCTAATATTCCCGGTTTTTTTCTAGTTTTCCTTTTCTTCAAGATTTCTGACGCATTCCTCGTTTGACAGTTATATTCCTTTGGTTGATTTTCTTTTCCCGTTTTTCATTAAGGCAAATATTCAATTCCCCAATTCCCTTGATATATATAAGCTGTAGATTCTTATTGTTTCTCTAAGACTTTACAGTTTGTTTTTTTTTTCATTCTTTGACAAATATCTTGATATTCCCTCTGTATTTAAAGCAGTTCATTTTTTCTTCGATTTCATAAATGTTATCTCTTTTGTATTTTCTTTGTATAGAATATTTTTTACACAAGCTTTATTTAAGGGTTTTCATTGATGGCTGAGTTATAGCAGGTCTGTTCTGTTCACCAGGACTTTTCTCAGTATCCTTGTTTATTTCAGTTCCGGTTACGTTGGGTTATTTGGTTTTGTTTGGTTTCTTTAATTAATGGCATAGCGACCTTTGTATGTTATTTAATGCCAAACGCATTCTCCAAGAAGAACAGAAGTGGTGTTGGGAATATGGATTATCTCCTCTTGATAATCCAAGCTATAAAACGCTGTACATTTCCGCTTGTCAAGTCAGACGAGTAGTAGGATTCTTAACTGAATAAAAGATTACTTGACAGAATCTCTTGTCCTGTTTTCATAACAAGTGGTACTATTTAACCCATAGCTGGGCGGATTAGGGGGTTCATAAAGGGAACTTTATTGCGCGACTGGAGTTCGAATGTGCTTACTATGATTCCACAGCCCATCACTTTAACCATTACAACACGATGACAACCCAGTTGGATTGTTTGGTTCAATGGTACATCACCCTTTCCATTGTGACGGAAGTTATCAATAACAACATTGAAATTTGGGGAGGTTAACAATAGGTTTATTCCTTTTGTTCAAGTGAATATACAATGAGTCAAAACGCGCTCTAAGAATTACTGTAAAGCGAGACTAGCTCCGGAAGGAGCGTTTAAGCAGGAAATAATAAACTCTAAAACTGTTACAGCTACCCATACTCTATTTATGTATTTAGTTGGACGAGTCAAACGTCTTGTAGGGGAAAATAGCCTTCCTTACAACTCTCTGATAGTTATTTAATTCCAAATCCTGTTTCCAAAAACAGACACACACACACATGCACACACACACACTTTTCGTGTGATTTTATGATTTTTAAGAGTATAGTTTGTAGGTAACTTTATTTTAAAATTAATCAGACCTTTAAGTATCGCTATTTATTGTTACACACGGATAAATGGTTTCAAGAATTCTGACTATTCTATTCAACATTATTCTATTGCTTGCACACAGTTAAATGGTGTTTAGTATTGCAACTTATTATTTCACACAGAAAAATGCTTTCAATTATTGTTATCTAGACTTATAATTCTATTCAACATTATTCATTTGCTTACACACAGTTGAATATTTTCAAGAATTGCTATCAGTCAGAAATAATTTCATTCAACATCCAACATTTGATTGCACATAGTTAAATGGCTTTAAGTAGTGAAAATTTTCATATTATTCTATTTATTCTATTACGACTCTGGATCAGATTGAATCCGGGGGTAATAGTAATCAAAGGTTACAACACATTCCTATCCAACTCCAGAATTGAATACTCACCATCAGGCAGTTTACTGTTATAGCAAGGACATTCGTTAATTTGTCTTATACCTCCGTAGAGATGAAGTCAGGTTATTCTACAGCCCAAGCCGACCAGATTGTGAATGATTTCTATTCTTCCTCTTATGTCCACTTTCGCCAGTGTCTTTTCCAGGTTCTTGTGGACTTTTCGAAGTGCTTCAACTACAATTGGTATCACTTAAACCTTCATGTTCAACAATTTTTTAGCTGTCTTTCAATGCTAAGTTAATTTTCCTTGGTTTTCACATTCCTTTACTTCCATTCTGTGGTACTCAGGGTCAGCAAAAATCTACAAGATAACAAGTTGTACACTTTCTCTCCGAATGTTTCCCTCTCTTAGTCATGCCCAAGTCTTCTGGTTTAATATTTTGATTGCTAGTCACTTAAAATATCCATGAAATTGATTTTTCTCCTATTTTTGTATTCTAGTTATTGTTCTGTTGATCCTTGCGTTGTACGTGTTATTTCTGGTCGTTGTAATCAGTCTTTGTTTGCTCTTTTTAATGTAGACTTCTAGTCCTCTTATTGATGAATTAACACTTTCTTCAATACTGGTGGGTCCTCTTCCTCCTTCTTTTCTTGACACATATAGTCTGTCTATATCATCTCTGGTATGTAAGGCCTTATGTATCGTTATTATTTTTCTCGTTCTATTGTCCGTTTGTTGAAGTTACAAGGGAGACAGTCCAGGTGTTTATCCCTCAGATGACATGTCTGCTATATCGTTTGGTCTGGAGTCGTTCTCTCATTCTTCTGAGATACACTTTTTTAAATTTTTTCTTTTTATCTCCATTTGTGTCCGCTTCCAATATTTACAAGTACTTTGAAGTTTCCTTTTCTCAAAGCGTTCTGATTTTTTCTTGATTTTGTAATCCTATTCCTTCCATAATTTGTCGTTTCCCGCATCTCAATATCGCATGGCTTATTTTTCTATGCCAAATCCCATCTATATATCATGACTAAATACTCACTGCCAATATTAGGGGTTTTAGTTATTTTTCGTTTTTGTAAACAGTTTGATGTCGTCCATGTATGTTAGGTGATTGTTTTCTTCCAGCGATTCAGCAAGTGTGATTATTATCATCATTATTATTATTATTATTATTGTTGTTGTTGCTGTTGTTGTTGTTGTTGTTATACTAAGTGAGTTACTGGTAGCGATAATCCCTCAATAGTCATCGGGATGTCCTCGTGGTGTAATGGTTACAGCGCTGGACTGCGGAATCATAATACGCGTGTTCGTACTCCAGTCACGCTATTACGTTCACTTTCGGGCAAATGCCCTTGGGAAAAGGTACAAACCCCCATTATCCTCCCAGCTATGGGTTAAATAGTACCACTACTGTTCTTCTAGGAGAATGGCTTTTGCATTAAATAACCTAAAAAGAGTTGATATGCCATTAAACAAAGAAACGAACCAACTCAATAGTCATATATCTACAACTTCTTTTTTGTTGGTTTGGGTTTATGGCATATCAATCTTTATAGGTTATTTAATGCCAAATCCATTTTCATACAAATAAACTGTTCTATTTCAAACAATTCAGTTTAGCATAAGTACATAGATTAATTTTCAAAAACATTTCTATTTCAAGCTATTAAGTTTAGTCAAACAGTTCAAAGTTAAACGATTCAGTTTAGTATTTGTAGAGTTTTTTTATTTACACGCAGTTAAATGTCAAAACAGTTCTATTTACAACCACTCAGTTTAGCGTGGGTACAGTTTCAATGTCCAAACCAGTACTAAACTAGTTTAGTTTCTTTTTTTTTCTTTATTATCTATACCACATTATTCATCTACGTGTAGTAATAATATAAAACTATCCAAATTCATCGATTAAGAGCTTTAATTTTTAATTTCTAACTAAATATATATTTTCATATTAAAGGAAAGATCAACTATGACTCTAATGACGATCAAGTTTCAGGGCTCCTTAATGTTGGAGGAGCCCCTGAAATTTTATTCCACATTGTTTAAAAAATGCGGGTCTAATGCACAAGAAAGGGTATCGATCTTATGGAAATCAGACCTGACCGATAAAATAAAACGCAGCTTCTTTAAGGCAGCGGTCGAATCGATACTGCTGAATGGATGCACTACTTAGACGCTAACTAAACGGCTGGAGAAGAAGCTGGACGGCAATTACACAAGAATGTTGCGAGCAACACCCCACAAGGCACCAACTATACGCCCACCTGCCTCCCATCACGAAAACTATCCAAGTTAGACGAACCAAACATGCAGGACACTGCAAGAGAAGCAGGGACGAGCTCATAAGTGATGTTCTCCTATGGACCCCCACATATGGCCGAGCAAAAGCAGGACGACCAGTTCGAACATACATACAGCAGCTATGTGAGGATACGGGATGTAGCCCTGAAGACCTGCCAAAGGCGATGAACGATAGGGAGAAGTGGCTAGAGAGGGTCAGGGATATCCCTGCTAGCGGATCATGATGATGATGATGATATAAGCTGACTTAATACCACATAATTGCTAAAATGAAAATAAAAATGTAAATAGAATTGCAAACTTTTCCATAACAGTTCAAGTTTCAGCCCCCTTTCCCCTCCCAATGTAAGTCCACTATTGACATTAATACTCAACTGATTAATTACGTTCTTTCAGATAAAACAAAATATGATTACATATTAAATAGAAATGGAAACATTTTAGACTAATACTTTATTCCAAAATCCTAAAAGCTTTTTTAGGTAATATTTATCAGATGATATTTGCTATTTTATCTTTTAGCAAATTTAAGTTATTAAATGCAAAAGTCAGTCTACCCCTACCCACCCGAAGCAATTATATGGTTTCTTTACCCTTTTTTGTAAATTCGTCAACTCTTTTAAGTGTTGCATCGACTCATTGTTCCATGCTAGCGAGTCCTTTCCTTTATTTGACGCTTAGAGTTTATGCTTATCATTCCTTATGTTTAAGGTCCTATGTTTTTTTCTCATTGGATTTTCGATTAATACGAAATCATAAACGAACTTCTTCTATAGACTCCTTCACAGGGACGCATAAGTGTAGGTCAACTTTCTAGAACTTATCTACAACAGTTCAGTAGGGATACAGGATGTAAACTGGAAGACCTGCCGACGGCGGTGGATGATAGAGACGAATGGTTCGAGGGAAAGTTAGGGAAATCTGTGCTAGTAGCATGGCATGATGACGATGATGATGATGATGGGGGTGCCCGTGGTGTTATGGTTATTGTCGTAGGATATGGACACGGTCACACGAGTTCAAATCCTGGACGAGACTGATTGCATTTCACATAGCACTAATACCACTGGGAAAGGTATGAATCCAATTATTCTCCCTCCAGCTATGGGTAAATAGTAGGGCAGACTAGGTTCTTCAGCCTTGGAGAGGCAACTAGTCTAAGAGAAGGAAAACTTAAACTTCACTTAAAAATTGACCTTGTGTCATATCCTGCCCGAGCGGAGGGGTTGGTAAATATAGATAATGATGATGATGAGGAGGATGATGATGATGATTTATTAATATTTGTAAAAACTGAGATTCATTCTTCATAAACGGTGATGTCGAATTGCAAGAACTTCAAGAAAACTACATGAGACGCCGTAACCTTTATGCCTCCAATTTTAATACATTGGCTTCTGACGTCAGAGGTGTTCTTTGGTGGCATGACTGAAAAGGTCTTTAAATTTCCTTTCCTTTTTAATCATAATTTCCCTTTGTTGTCGATATCAGCTGAACACCAGTTGGAAATAAATGGTGTCAGCCGTCGAATTCCCCTGAACAAACAAACAAACAAACAAAAAACGTATCATTGATGCTTACCGACGCATGCAGAAGTTCTAAGATCCAACAAGGGATGTGAGCTTATTTAAACGGTGGGTAAGGCATTTCGACTATGGGGACAATGATGAGAGTAACAAGCAACTTTCAGCACACAAATCACATAACATGATTACGGTAAATGTCCACGTGCGCAGAGTAATACACACAAATTAAGGGATGTATTAACAAACGCAGACCCCCGCCTCCCATGTGAGTACACCGAATCTACTAATTAGTTGTTATCATAATCCTTTTTGCCCTGTAAATTAGGGCTGTCGAACACACCGACTGGTTCTTACGAAGAAACACTTAGAAGTCTTTTTTAAATTCATTTTAATTCTACACTTCCTATTCCGTAACATAATAAAACTGAATGCCTTTACGAAACTTTTGTAGGCGTTTTCAAGAGTATTTTAGAAGTTTTCACGGATATAGTAAGATTTCAGTATGAACCCGAAGTATTTCTAGTACATTACAACCGGAGTAACCAAGACAGTTATCTAAAGTAAAAAGAAAAATTAAAAAGAACCAATATATGCAAATAATTATCCTAAACGTTAATAAAAAACGATTCTGCCTTCTTTAATTTAAAAGAAATATTCACCTTTCATCATTTTTAGTCAGTTCCATGAACCCATCTTTCCAGAACTTTAAAAACTGTCTTAAGTAATTTCATAAAAAGAATCTTGTAAAGACAAAAATCAGTTGTGATCCAAGAGTGTAATATCTACGGGATGAATCTATGTATATATATCGGAGAAAGTTGCTCTTTTTAATACTAAAAATGCTATTGTGGGCATAGAGCAAATTCCAAATGAAGCTATTTACATTCGTTGTATTCTTATATCCTTGAGAAAGGCAAGTAATTCTTGAAAACATTTAATTGTCTGTGAACAAATGATTAATTGTAAATAGAACTATTCGTGTTAGAAATACTTGAAACCATTTAACAGTGTGGAAAAGAAAAAAAACTCGTCCAAAAATGTCACCTACAAAATGTTTAAAAGTTATACATATTTAACCAACAAATGTTAATATGCCATAAACCCCAAGCAAACAAAGGTATCAATCGATCTCTTACATCCTCACTCATAGGTAAAATAGTATATCAGAATATATATATATATATATATATATATATATATATATATATATATATATAGTATATCAGAATATGCTTTCTAACATTGGTGGGCAAGCAGTATAAGAAAACGCCAACAGGATATAAGAACTGAAGCCAACACCAGTTTCAATAGGAAATGAGGAAGATGAGCTTGCCATGGTTTGGTTTCTTTTTTTTTTAAATGACATATCAACATTCGTAGGTTATTTAATGCTAAAAGAAAAGAGTTGGTGTACAATTAAACCCATAAGGTGGTTCATACCTTTCCCCAGGGTATTTATGTGAAAGGGAACTTAATAGCGCGACTGGAGTTCTAACTCCCTTACAACGATACTGGAATCCAAAGCTTTGAGTGTGTCCTCGTGGTTCAGTGGTTAAAACGATGGACTGCGAAATCGTAGTAAGCGAGTTCGTGCTCCAGTCGCCCTATTACGTTCCCTTTCGGACAAATAGCATTGGGAAAGGTATGAACCCCCTTATCCTCCCAGCTATGGGTTAAATAGTACTACTACCGTTCTTCTAGATTAGCTTTGGCATTAAATAACCTACAAAGGCTGATATGCCATTAAACAAAGAAACCAAACCAAAAAAAAAAAAACAAGCTTTGACCATTGCACCACGAGAACACCCCCGAATCAATCTTGATTTGATGGGGTAATGTTACTGTAAAAGGAAAAAGTTCAATGAAATCATTAAAGCCCTGGATTAGAGATGAACTGATCGTGGATATTTATGAGCATAAAAATTCGTTCTGTTCCAATAAAAAATAAGACAACCGCTTTTATATTATTGATATTAACTATATTGAACAGATCATTTGCAATGTTATTCAGCCCTGTTGATTGGGCTTAGAATATGCCAACTGTATTTTCAGAAAACTTCACGAATGCCCCAAGTGAAATTCGAACTCACGACCCCTGGTTTACGAGACCAGTGCTCTAAACCACTGCGCTATAGAGACACTGCTGGAGAAGCAAGGATGAACTTGTAAGTGATGTACTTCTATGGACCCCCACATATGGCCAAGCAAAAGCAGGACGACCAGCTCGAACTTACATACAGCAGCTATGTAAAGACACAGGATGTAGCCTTGAAGACCTGCCGGAGGCGATGAATGATAGGGAGAAGTGGCGAGAGATGGTCAGGGATATCCGTGCTGGCGGCACGACATGATGATGATGATTTTCAGAAGAAGAATCAGAACAAAAAGAGACGTCCTGTGTATGACACTTCACGGCATCAGATGGTGAAGATCCAGTTCTGGATCAGAGGAGAGTGTGGAGACACTTCTTTATCTATCTATTAATTTACCTCTCACACTATGATGATCATGTCCCTTATCCACTTTGATCCAGAGTGAAATAATATTTAAAAGTCTAACCTAATGGCTAAATAGATCTGTTTAAAACATATTAGTATTTGATACCATCTACGAGGTGCTTACGATAAATTTCCAGACTTTTTTCGTATTGGCACTTTTATTGATAGTACACACATGAAACTCTAGTCCCCTTCGAAGTCGTCTCCTCCGGCTGCAATGCAGTTGTTGTACCGTTTCAACACCTTCTTTAAGGCTCCATGGAAGTCCTCTTGTGTGAGCGTGTCAATGACCTTCGTCACAGCCTCTTTCATCTCCTCAATTCTCTCATAACGACAGCCTCTGAGCTTAGGGAATAACCAAAAGTCACTGGGAGAAAGGTCTGGACTATAGGGAGGCTGAGGAACTGTCTTGATGCCTATCTTGGTCAAATAGTCTGTGATAAGGATGGAGTTGTGGACTGGTGCATTGTCCTGTTGGAAATGCTACTGACCCGATTTGAAGAGTACTGGTCTCATCCGTTCGAATCTCTTTCTGAGCTCTCTTAAAACCTCAACATAGTAACCCTAACCCTAACCCTTTGGCCAATCAACTCTGGTGCATTGACTTCCTTACTCCTCCCACACCTCTCATCATCCCCCACATACTCCTTGCCTTCCTTGAATCTCTTATTCCACTCAAAAACTCATGCTCGATTCATGCAAGATGGTCGAAAAGCAGTCTGAAGCATTCCATAGGTTTCTGTGGCTTTTTTTCCAAGTTTAAAATAGAATTTGATTGGATATCGTTCTAATAAAGTGTCAGATTGTATTTTTGAAATTCACCAGCTGTGACAATCAGACTTTAGTAGAGAGCATTCTAATTGCTGTTGTAGCTGTTCAGTTGAACGTGAATTCATAAAATTGGTCAGTCATCTTGTAAGATGTATAGATGGATTTTATTTACATTTAGCTCTTTACCAAGAATATTTAAATTTAATATTCTATTTTTTGATATTTTTTATTTGTCCTGATTGGAATTATTCCCTATTCCGGATTTACTGGATTGAATATTATATATGCATACATACATATATATATATATATATATATATATATATATGTGTGTGTGTGTGTGTGTGTGTGTGTGAGTGTGTGTGTGTGTGTGTGTGTGTTTGCGTGTTTTCTGTGAACTAGCTCACGTGCAAGACTATAACCTAATTTTGTTTTTTGTCTTTTTTTTTTTTTTGTTTTTTTTTTTCATTTGCAAGGACCCAAGAGGCTGTAAGCGCGTAGATGACGCCTCAGTCCACTGAGACTTCTGCGGAATCTACCGCAGATTTGACATACATAAGTGCTGGTTGTACTTGGCACTGTATCCTTGTGTTTTCTCAGATAACACACTGGCCCAGTAGAAACACAATCTTCTATATAAACTACATGTTGAGCCTTCTCGACTTTGTATGTCGATGGACTCAAATTCATCCTTCTAATAGCACGTTTTAGTTGTTTTTGTTAAATTCGGTGGCACTCAAATTCTTCCACAGACCTCTGGATGATAGCTCTAAAGTCTGATCAATCAGAAGCTAGCTTCTCCCAGTACTTCACAAAAATGGCAGTATTTTTCTGAGTCCTTGAAACACTCATAAAATCGCAATTTGGGTTTGCACGGACGGCATTAGCCATTTGAGATTTCTTCCGTAACATAGTCGTTTCAGGATTCGTCGAATATTCATGCGAACTAGATGACAAGAAAAGCTAATGTGATATATATATATATATATATATATATATATCAAGGGGGAAAAGAAGGGAAAAGGAAGAAATACATACGGGAGTGAACAGATAGCCGAAAAACAACATCATTGTGGCAGAAGAGCAAGAGTAAAGTGGCCTCCCGATTTTTAAAGGAAAGATGTAGAAGTCATCAGAAGAGCTTAGCTCTGATTGGCTCTTGCAAAATTATATATAGAGCCATTTCTGTGCTCATTTTTTTTTCCTTGTGTAGATGCGCAGGTTAGCTGCCGTGATGGGAGTTGGAGTAAGATCAATCCCAACTGGGTCATTTGGGTGAGGGGGTCTGATGTTGCAAGACCCGAAACCCCCTATGAACCCAAAGGAAACATCACTGATGACCCATCCCGATGCATCAATGAAGATGTGTGATATAAATAATATATATATATATATATGTATATATATATATTCTGAGAGAACAATGTGTCAGAAATGGTTGGATAACAAATCTATTTCCTATCGAAGTTGGATGAGAGAGGTTTTATTGCCTACTCAACCTCCGTTTTCTGGACAAATCATGGACTTCTATCAGACAAGAGGAAATACATGGGGAAGATCCAAGATAAGGATTGAATGCAGAGTCATCATCTTATTAAAGCTTTGTTAGAAGCAATGCTGTTGTACAAACATCAGTTATATACATTTGTAGAAAAGATATATATCATATATATACATAGATACACACACATATATATACATATACACATACTCATATATATAATTATATATAAATATATACACATATATACATACACACATATATGCATATATATATTTTCACAAATACATTTATATATATATATATATATATATGCACATATATATATATATATATAAATAAATATATATATATATATATGTATATATAAACATTGACATATATAGATATAAACACATATATGAATATATATACACACATATATATACACATATATACACATATATATATGCCTATATACATATATATATGCACATATACGGCTTTACAAATATATACATACACATAAATACACACACACATACACGTACACACAGACAGACACACACATACACGCACTCACACACACGCACACACGCACACACATACACACACACATTTATATAGATTCACTCGGCGTATTTAGGTCCCATCGGCAGAGCGACAGCACATATTCTCATGCCGATCTCAATCCAACAAAAGGAAAAGGACATTTCTAAGTAGGTGCTATTGACTAATTTTTTATTCCTATCACACACATACGCGCACTCATACACACACACACACACACACGCACACACATATACACACACCTTTACAAATGGACATCTTTTTTTACATCTGCATTTTGGTTTGGTTACACGTTAATAATTTTTATAAGAATTGTTTTCCTGATTTCTCTTTGAACGGAACCTATTGAATCAATACCCGACTTTACGTCATTTTGTTTAACGTATAATCACCTTTCTCTCCATTTTATAAACTCACCCAAGAAGTAGAGTGTTCGCCAATGGACCGGGAAATGGAGGTTCAATCCCAGATCGAGTCATACCAAAGACTAAAAAATGTGGTACTTGATACCTCCTTGCTTAACGCTCAGCATTATATGGTACGAATCAAGAGTAAAGTGGAGCAATCCAGGGAATGCAGTAGCGCCCTCCCCTACACCTCGGTGTAGTGGCTATTGAAAAAGGAGCCTTCTGATCACCCTCGACTACGGTCACCTACTTATATATATATATATATATATCACTTTGGAATGAATGTAATGCCTGTTATTTGAACATTTATTATAAATGAAAATATATAAGCATAGAAATATCTAATTATTACATAAGGTCATTTGAGTCCTATAATCCCATTTCTGCTGTCAAGAAGCTTGTAGATTCCACACTTGTAAAATATTTCAGGTTTTGGGGAAAAATATGAAACCAAAACTTGTTCAGCCTAACTTCCTGATTGATGTCAACCTAAGACCATAAAAATGATTCTGTACTTCCGAAACAGGAGATAATCAGAAGGAACTATATCAGGTGAATATGGAGAATGAAATTTTCAGTTAAATAAATAGGATGGAGACAGGCATTATCCTTATGGAGGACTACGCCCTTGGTCTAGACAAAAGAAGCTGGTCCTTTAGACTAAAATCCCCACTTCGAAAATGGGGAAACCACCTCTTGAACTATCGTTCATTAACCCTATCATTTCCGTAAGTGCTCAAAATAGATTTGGCTGCTCTACATGCATTAGCACCTTAATGAAACTCATAGAGTAAAACATGTTAAACATGTTTTTTAGTTGGAATAAACATTAGAGTTAATACCAAAGAAGATTCCGAAATATATTCTGATAATCTAAAAGAAAAAGAATTAATAAATGATGCCTCAATATACACGGGACCCATGTAACTGCTAATAATTCAACTAATAGTAATTTTATGTTCTTTTTTTTTATCTAAGATTTGGAAATAGTATGATATAACAACTATCAATCCTCGATCACAATGCTTTGGCGTCACGACTTATTCGTAGACACAATCATTATAAACTTTCTCAAACAGATGCCACCCATTATTATAATAATGATTTATTACTGAGACAAGAAAAGCAAAAAATATTGCAGGTCCTAGAATCTGATATAATAATGATTTTAAAAAATTGATTTGATGTCTCTAGCTCAAAGGATACACTTTTTACAGGGTGTTCAAATTACCGCCATTGCTCTTGGCTCAGTAATAAATCATTATCATATTAATGGTTTGCATCTATTTTTAGACACCCTGTATTATTAATCGTATCATTCTTATGCGATTACAAGAGACAATACATTAATGAATATCTAAGACATTACATTCCTTACAACTTGATATATATATATAAAGTGTTCGCCAATGGTCCGGGAGGAAGAGGTTCAATCCCAGTTTGAGTCACACCAAAGACTCAAAAAATGGTACTTGATATCACCTTTCTCAACACTCGGCATTATAAAGTAAGAATCAAGGGTAAAGTAGAGCAATCCAGGAAAAGGAAGCCTTCGGATCACCCTCGACTAAGGTCGCCAATTTTACTTATATACATATATATATATATAGGCTTGTGGGTATTGCATGTAATTCATTTTTCTATTGTTCTCATTCTTGTCTACATTGAGGTTAAGAAACAATTTTTTTACAGATATTTCTACTCCTTAGTTAATGATTGTTTTTGTTTAAATAAACAATTACATTTAATGATCACACGTGGTTTAAAACGTACTGATTGAAAGCAGAGGATCCTAAATTTGAGAGTAAATTTACGCTTCCTATCATCCCTTCCCGAATATGGGACGACATCAATTCACCAGGAGAATTTCATAAGGTTTCTGTGAGGCCTTGAAGATCAAAATAGCTTTCACATACCATAACAGCAAATGGAATAAAATGTGAAGTGATTTTAATCGTGATTCATTCTTCAATAAAATATCTACTCAAGACAAAGTGTTCAAACGTCTTTTTTAATTAATCTTTTAATGTGCTGTTTTTCTACTTATCTACACTTATGATTGGAAAGCACACTCAAGCGTCTATATCTATTTATTACGGATTACTTAGATGTAACACAAGGTCAGATATATGAAGCACTCAATGAGGCTCTAATTCACTAGAAATTGTATGCTAGTCTATTTGAGGCCGCTAAGTTCTCTTTTTCTTGTTATTTACAAAGCTATGCAGGGTTATATTAAAAGGCTGGTTGTATGGAACACCAAGAGAGACTCGAATTCTTTAGTTGTCGTTTGTAAATCTGGTTTGCTGTTACACTATATATATATATATATATATATGATCGGTATGTTTCATTTCCGGAGATCTATTAAGTGTAGGGTAGGTTTGATTTGGTTTTATGCCATATCAAGCATTGTAGTTCATTTAATACCAAATCAGGTTTATATATATATATATATATATATATATATATATATATATATATATAATTTGTAAACATAAGTCAACAAAGTTAAATAGTTCGAAATATTGCTATGTATTACTAACAATGCATCGTAACATCAGTCATTTGTTTACACACGGTTGAATGATCAAACTGTTCAATTCTTGATAATTCAATCTAGCGTTAGTCCCTTGTTTGCAATCAATTTAAATGTCAAACAGTCATATTTGACCCATAGATAGGACCATTTCAGATGCTATCACTCTGGGACAGAGTAGACCTGGGAGCAATGAAAATTATGAAGTACGCTGCATTTCCCACAGCTCCAACATTACAATAGCCTTAACATCAGATTGTTTAATGTCATATTCGGGGCAGTCGTTGCAGCAGGGGCCTTATCCCTCCGCAGAGATGCAGTCGGTGTATTCTATAGCTCCACATGCCGACAGTGCTCAAATCTGTTCGAAAGTTATTTGATATAATTAATATAACTCTGTACAAAAAAGTTGAAAAAACTTTTGATGGGTTGATGCGCCATTAAATTCAAACTAATAACAACATTTTCTTCTTTATTTGAAAACAAACGTAAGTTTACGAAATAATTCGTTTATTTCAGAAATTATTTTAATTTGATAATTTTTTTCTTTTCATGTAAAAATTTTGTGCTTTCAGTAGTCATAACCTGAATATTTTTCCTTCTCTGTTTATCATTAGTTCGGTTTTATTAATGCAGATCAAATAAAGAGTTACAAGAAAGATTTTCAACGCCTTTTGTAATTTAACGAACAAATGAATCTTCTTTATTGAAGAGCTCACTCTTGTAAAATTTGGATGTTTGCTTCTTTATTTCCTCACTGATGGCGAAAAGCCTCAGTTTTAAAAACTTTGTACGTATTTTGAATTCCTTTTATTTATTTATTTATTTATTTAATTTTTTTCTCCTTCACAGAAAAAGAAAACTTTGATTTGCTTTCTTTGTACTTTCTCTAAAAATTAATCTAAACTTTTGATATTGTATTTATTCAAAACACTGCTGACCAATAGGAAAGTTGAACTGGAAAAAATACTCTTCGTTAAGATATGACAAAACTAATACGAGTACATTTCTCATAAAGACTTCACAATTGAAAGCTTCTGCCCAAACTTTAAGTAACTATAAAATAGCAATCACTTGTAAGGATTATTCCAATATGGCGCTTGAAATGACAGAAAAACGAGGCGACTCAAGTTATCATTTGTTTTTAGCTTTTAAACATTTTTATGTGTAGAATTTTAGAGACTATCGAGTGTTTGTTATTTTTTTAAAAGATGTGTTTGTTATCTTTTTTAAATAACGATTGAAAGCTTTTTGAAGACTTGAACTTTTAGGTGCTCAAAAGATACTTTTTTTACGTAATCAATTCGCTTCTTTTTAATGAATAGTTGACTTGTAATCTTTCATGTTTTACATTTTAATTTTTTTTTCTTTTTCAAGAGGCCATTCTTTGTTTTGATTCTTCCCCTCACAAGTTTCTCAAAAACATAGAAAAGTGGATATTATCCCTTTCTAATTATCAAAGACTTTATCAAACAGATTATTTTGTGAACAAGCCCGTTTTTTTTTTCTTTTTGTAAAATGATTTATGAAAAAAAAACTTTCGATTTAAATAAAAGTTTTGCAAGTTTTTGCTTTGTACTTTATTAGTCGTAATTAAGAAAAAAAAAGATTATCTGAAATCTCATTAAAAACATTCTAAATGGCTAAAAGAATATGACGACGAATGAAGAAAGAAAAGGCAAAACTTTTAGATAAACAATGTTTGTCTGAATAATTTATGGAATAAAAACCATAATTATTTAACGAATTTTTGGGAAACCTAAGTTTGGAGATTCTTTTGGTCGAAATATTCGGTTAAGATGTAATATAAATAATTCGTAGATTTTATGGAAATATTTCATATAAGAACTTTCTGATTTTGGTTGATTGGTGTTTTGCATATCAACACTAGTTATTTAATGCTTAATTCTGTTTTATATATATATATATATATATATATATATATATATATTTATCCACGGACACTATTTCGTTGTATTACAAGTCTTCAGTGTGGCTTGACACGCAGCACACACACACACACACACACACACACACACACACACACACACACACACACACACACACATGTATATATATACATATATGTTTTTAGCCACATTGAAGACTCGTGATACAACGAAACAGTGTCCGTGGATGACTATATATATATATATATATATATGTGTGTGTGTGTGTGTGTGTGTGTGTGTGTGTGTGTTGCGTGTCAAGCCACACTGAAGACTTGTAATACAACGAAATAGTGTCCGTGGATGACTATATATATATATATATATATGTGTGTGTGTGTGTGTGTGTGTGTGTGTGATTTGTAAGTGAATAGTTCGTTGGTAATAATTTTTAAACAAGTTGTTAGAGCTCATATGTTTGCTCTGACTAAAATGGCTTCAAGTATTGCCATTAATCATTATTTATTCTTTTTATCGATTATTCCTATCTTATAGCCCAGTCGGTTAGTGCAGTTGAACATACTGACGACACTTCTGTCGTGCTATCCGACGTTTCATTCGCGTATAACAAAACAGATGAAACGGTGCTATTGATGAGATTAACACGTAAGGTCTTTTCCCGCTTTTCCTCAAACACAACTTTTATCGAGATAAATACCTTCCACCTCGATCTTATTTTCACGAGACTTCCGCATTCATGTTTCGGTACATATTCACTACTTGTCTGAAGCAGACGTATTCTTTCACCTTGAAAGTGCTGAAAGATGATCACCCTTTACAACGAGAAATGATAGAGAAGTCGGGTCGATTAAGGTCCATTACTCTCCACTTATTTAATAAATTCAAGAAAGTTTGTGTTCTAAAATGGATGTTGAAACGGGGTGTCCTTGTGGTGTAATGGTTAAAGCGATGGACTATGGAATCGTAGTACGCGATTTCGTACTTCAGTCACGCTATTACGTTCATTTTCAGGCAAATACCCTTGGGAAAGGTATGAACTCCCTTATCCTCCCAGCTATGGGTTAAATAGTACCACTACTGTTCTTCTAGGAGAATGGCTTTGGCATTAAATAACCTACAAAGGTTGATATGCCATTAAACAAAGAAACAAACAAATGAAAAGGATGTTGAAACGAAAAATACCAGTTTGAAGCGCCCTGCATGTCTAACCACACTGAAGTGTTGTGATACAACGAAACAGTCTCTCTGTGGATGACAATATATACAATCTCCTACCGGGGGTTGAGCAATTTGGCGAAGGAATTATCGGCAGTAACCCGCGTAATGCAAAGCTCTTTTAACGAATTAAGCACTCTTGTATCCGATAGCAAAAAATGTAAACAAACGGAGCTAATACAAAATACGTTATAATTCCCGGGCTAACGTAGGTCACCTAAATGGCTGAGCGGCAAGATACTAAGTGTTGTGTAAAGTTAGGCTGGTTTCGGTCCCAGCTTGAAGCGTGCTAAGTGTATAGACACACTGAAGAGTTATGAAACAGTCTGTCTGTGAATGACTGCATATATATATACATATATAAGTGAGTAATTTGGTGACCGTAGTCGAGGGCAACCAGAACGCTCCTTTTTCAATTGCTACTACACCGAGGTGTAGGGGAGGGCGCTACTCCTTTCCCTGGATTTCTCCACGTTACCCTTGATACGTACCATATATTGCTGAGTGTTAAGCAATGAGGTATCAAGTATCATTTTTAAAGTCTTTGGTAGGACTCGACCATTTTTAAAGCAATAAGGTATCAAGAACCATTTTTAAAGTCTTTGGTATGACTCGACCTGGGATTGGACCCAGGTCTCCCGGACCATTGGGGAACACTCTACCCACTAGACCAATGAGCCGGTTAATATGTATATATATAAGTAAAGTTAGCGACCATAGTCGAGGGTGACCCGAAGGCTCCGTTTTCGATAGCTACTACACCAAGGTGTAGGGGAGGGCGCTACTCCATTCCCTGGATTGCTCCACTTTACCCTTGAACCGTACCTTATAATGCTGAGTGTTAAGCAAGGAGGTATCAAGTTTCATTTTTAAAGTCTTTGGTATTTTTAAAGTCTTTGGTAAAGTCAGGTCTCCCGGGCCATTGGCGAACACTCTAACCGCTGGGCCAATGTCCCGGTCAATGCCAATGTCCCGGTCAATGTATATATATATATATACTAAAATGAATAGGTCCACAAGAGAATTTGCTTTTAGGTTAGTGATTCTTCTTCAACACGTTTTTCTGTCGTGTTAAGTCGTCTTCTGAGAAATAGAGCGTTGTTTTTAGTGTTCCATGTAGGCGTGACTCTTTTGAGAGTGTTGTGGTTCTTTTTAATTCCAGGATTTGTGTCGCTGAATATGCAGCTCAATTTAATTGTCCGTTACTCTCTTTCTCTTTTTCAAGTGTGTTTGTGTGTCTGGCTGAGAGTTTGTGTCCATGTATTGGTATTTTAATTTGTTTGTTTTTCTTTTTTATTATTTTTCTCTCCTTAAAAAATAAATGATAGTTAATATGCAATGAAGTTTAATTGACTACTAATTTTCCTCCCGGATTGATTGTCTATGTGTGCGCATGCGCATGTGTGTATATGTGTTTATCGTTTTTTCCTTCTTTATTATTCATTGCTCTTCTCAAAGAAGGAATAAAGAAAATACATACAAAAATAGGCACCATTACAGACGACTCTACTCTACAACAAAAGAAATCCGACCAAACAGACACCAAATCCATCATAGAATACTTTGAAAAAAATATGAATACATACGAAATACTGGGTAAACCCAAACAAAAGAAGGAGTATACAAAGCAAAAAATTAAAAATTAAAAATGAAGTGAAATTTACTAAATCAAAGAAAAATAGCTTTCTTTAACCCTATGGAAAGTGGAGAAACGGCAGATCCTTCTCAAGAGTATTTGTCCGAAAGTAAACGTTATTACGCAACAGGAGTTCGAACTTACGTTCTACGATTCTGCAGTCCGTCGCTTTAACCATTACACTACAAGGACAACCCCTGAAACGGCAGAAATCTATGAAGAACTCATGAAAATGGATGAAGTCTTCACCCCGAAATAATTCAAAGAAAAAATAACGTTACGAGACTCAGAGGGACAGATAAAGATCAAAGCAAAACTAAACCTCATAAGATTCAAAACACAAACAGAAATATTGAGCCACACATTAAAAGACAAATATCGGGAAAATGTTCAAGAACGAATTACAGAAATTATGGAACTCTGCCCCTCAGTAACACTGCAATTCCTGCCGGTTCTGAAGGAGGTCAACTGCAAAAGAGAGGAAGAAAAGTAAAGATAAATCTTTGACAAAAAAACTACATGGCTGAGAAAACTAGCCAAAAATCAAAAAGAAAAATATCTACAGAAAAAAGGAAGAAAAACTAAAACAAAAAACTAAAAGAAAGAGAAACTACGGATAAACACAATAAACCAAAACTACAAAACAACAATCACAGACACAATAATCACACACAAACAACCCCATACAAAAGAAAAATTAATACCCATGAATAACACCAAGCACATAAATTGGCCTAAACACCCGAGAATTGACAACCACCTTGTAAAAAATACTTTTCGTACAAAAATAAAATGAATCCCTTTTACACTAAAACAAATTGCCCCAGCTTCTATATATATCCACAAATATAGAACGAGTTAAATGACACCCATTACAGTAAAAAATATAACTGGAGAAAAATCATATGTACAACTCACTGGATGAAGATAAGGTAAGAAACAGCTTCTTAGATAACATAAATAACCTTTGAAATATCAACAACAAAAGAAACCATCTTTTAGGCAATACAAATAGAAACCATTTGTCAGGCACTACAAACGCAAATCATTTTTGGCAATACAAACAGAAATCATTTTTTGAGGCAATACAAACAGAAAAGATTGGTAAGGCAATACAAACAGAAACTATTTTTTTGGCAATACAATCAGAAAACTTTTTTAGGCAATACAAAAAGAAAACATTTTAGGAAATGCAAAGAGAAAACATTTTTTGAGGCAATACAATCAGAAAAAATTCTTAGGCAATAACAACAGTAACCATTTTTAAGGCAATACAAACAAAAAACATTTTTTGAAGCAACACAAACAAAATACATATTTGAGTCAATACAAAAGGAAACCATCTGTTAGGCAATACAAACAGAAAACATTTCTTAGGCAATACAGACACCATTTAGAGGCAATACAAAGACCATTTGTAAGGCAATATAAATAGAAACCATTTGTTCGGCAATACAAACAGAAACCATTTGTTCGGCAATATAAACAGAAACCATTTGTTAGGCAATAGAAAAAGAAACAATTTGTTCTGGAATACAAACTGAAACCCTTTGTTAGGCAATATAGACAGAAACCATTTGTTAGGCAATACAAACAGAAACCATTTGTTAGGCAATACAAACGGAAACCATTTGTTTGGCAATACAAACTGAAACAATTTGTTTGGCAATACAAACAGAAACCATTTGTCAGGAAATACAAAAAGAATTCATTTGTTCGGCAATATAAACACAAACCATTTTTTGGCAATATAAACAGAAACCATTTTTTGGCAATACAAACAGAAACCATTTATTTGGCAATATAAACAGAAACCATTTGTTAGCAATACATACAGAAACCATTTGTTCGGCAATACAAACAGAAACCATTTGTTAGGCAATATAAACAGAAACTATTTGTTAGGCAATACAAACAGAAACTATTTGTTCGGCAATACATACATAAACCATTTGTTCGGCAATACAAACTGAAACCATTTATTTGGCAATATAAACAGAAGCAATTTGTTAGGCAATATAAACAGAAACCATTTGTTCGGCAAAACAAACTGAAACCATTTATTTGGCAATACAAACAGAAACCATTTGTTAGGCAATAAAAACAGAAAACATTTGTTAGGCAATATAAACAAAAACCATTTGTAAGGCAAAATAAACAGAAACCATTTTTTTGGCAATATAAACAGAAACCATTTTTTGGCAATACAAACAGAAACCATTTATTTGGCAATATAAACAGAAACCATTTGTTAGGCAATACATACAGAAACCATTTGTTAGGCAATACATACATAATCCATTCTTTGGTAAAACAAATAAAAACGATTTGTAAGTCAATACTAACGGAAACCATTTTTAAACAACACAAACCGAACAAAAATCTGTCAAAGAAACAAAACTAACACCTTAAAACCTAGAATCATAAATCTCTCAATCTGCAAATTGAATAAAAATATTATCTTACTAAAACTAGTTTTAAAGATTTGCCTGACTCCAAAATGTTATTTAGGGTAATTGAAAAACACCTCAATGAATTTTAAAGAGAATTTAGACCAACAGAAAAATTTGACGTTAAAACATACTGATGACTCCTTATTAAAAAGTAAATCCAAATTCTTCCCAGACAAAGATAACAACAGTGAACGTAATCCATTTTTCGAAAAACTATGGAATATTACCCTAAAAGAAAAAACTACACAAAACAATCTTTCACAGAAACAAAGACAAGCCTAAAAAATAAACAAAAAAAGAAAATATAATTATAAAAGGATCAGGCAAGAGAGGTGCTGTAGTTATTTTAAATAAAACATATCACAGAACAAAAATACAAGAAATACTAACAGATGAAACTAACTATAAATTAATTATCAAGCTTAGCTTTGTCTAATATGGAGGATAGATTTTCAATTCATGAGTAGGTATGAGTGTGCGGAGAATGGGATACACATCAACTTTCTCGTTCTGTTGTTCATGTTTCAATTCTCCTCTCTTGCTCAAAAGTTGCCTTAGAAAATAAATAAACGTAACTTTCATTTGGCGGAAGGCTAGAAGTATACCCAGAAGTATGAGGCACCCAGTTAGAATCTATCTCAATAGAAACAGTCACCAAGGCTTCCTCATTGATCATCATACAATGGGAGGTGCCCGTGGTGTAATTGTTATCGTCGTAGGAATTGGACACGGCGACTCGAGTTCAAATCCTGGACGAGACTGATTGCATTTCACAAAGCACTAATACCTTTGGGAAAGGTATGAATCCAAATATTCTCCCTCCAGCTATGGGTAAATAGTAGGACAGACTAGGTTCTTCAGCCTTGGTGAGGCAACTAGTCTAGGAGAAGGAAAACTCTGAATTCAAACCTGTCAAACTCCGCTTAAAAATTGACCTTGTGTCATATCCTGCCCGAGCGGAGGGGTTGGTAAATAGGATCATACAATGGGAGGTGCAATGAAAATTTTATGAATAAAACTAAACATGACTTAGGCACCGAGTGAGGATCGAACTCACTACTCAGTAGCAATTGATCTGTGATAGTAGATTGCTAATCATTAATCTTCATAAAGTGTCCTAACTATTAACAAAAATAATATAATCGTTAACAACAGCATCCGTATCTCTCTTATCATCATCAAAATCTTAAAACCGAAGATAAAGTAACGAAAAAAAGTCGACTGAAATATTAAAAATTCAAAAAAATAAGCGTATACCTTTATATACTGACCCACTCCTCCGCACAAGCAGGATGCGACACAAGGTCAGTTTTTGAGCTGAGTTTTACAGGTCTCAATAAAGTTTTCCTTCTCTTACACTGATCGCTACACGATGGTTAAATAGTCCAGCCTGTCCTATAACTCACCCATAGCTGAATGGAGACTAATTGGATTCATACCTTTTAGTATTAGTGCTATATGAAATGCATACAGTCTCGTCCAGGATTTGAACTCAGATCACAGGGTGCATTTCTTTCGACGATAACCATAACACTAATAACGCCTCCCTCTGAGACTATGACACATAGATGTAAAATTCTTCGTATATTTATTTTGACAGCTCCAAGAGGAGGTGTCAAAATAAAAATAAGAAGAATAGTGTGACTTGAAGCCAAATTGCTCTGAAAACATTAGAAGCCTTCAAACAATCCAAGTTAAGCAGTGATGTAACTGTGAGATGAGTGACCATTGAGGAATGGCAAGGACTGTAAGCGACCGGAGGCCTCTCTGCTAGACGAAGCAAACGTTAGAAAACATCAGTGCGTTTCTGCCTGCGTATCTTATTATAACCGGAAAGCGATACTTAAAACTTGTACTGCACTTTAGTAAGCCATAAACGAAAGAAGTCATTTTTGATTATTCTGTTGCTCCTGTCCAAATAAAGCATGCGTTCTTCTGAATTCTAAAGTCTCTTAAAATCTCCTCCACCCCACGCACCTCAGACAATACCATCTATGCACTGTTTCTCAACTGATGCAGACCCAGTGATTAGCCAATTGCATTCTGCTAATGGACCTGCCTCAAAACACATTGCTTGTTTAACAGAATAAATAAATAAATGGGAGTTTTTCATATTATTTTAGAACGATTTTGCCTTAGATATAAAGATTTATTTTCTGTCCTGTTTTGACTTTTATCTTTATTTATTTTTTTTGTTTTTCTTTCATCTTCTCTTCTGTCGATTTTTTTTACCTTCCTATCTTAATATTTATTTCATCCTCATATTGTCGTTCTTTCTGTCTTTCTTTTTTTTTCTTCCTTTTCTTTTCAAATTCGTTTTCTTTTTTTTTTTCCTCAGAATATTTCATACCTATGTTGTCTTTTTCTCATGTTCATTCTTCTTCTTTCGCCTCTTTCCCCTTTGTCTTTTATAAGTATTTATTTCTTTTCTTTTCTTTTCTTTTTTCTTTTTTTTCATTTTCTCGTTTTATTATCACTCTCTTTTTCTATACTTCTTCCTTCTCTTCACTCAACCAATCATTTTTCATACCTTTTCCTCCTCAAACATTTTTCATTTCCTTTCTTTTCTCATCTTTCTTCATAAACTTACTTTTCCTTCCCTTCACAGTCTTTCTTTTCTCTTTTTCCTTTTCTCTTTATCTTCTTTTTCCCCCATTCTTCTTTCTAATCTTTTTCGTTGTTTTCGTCCTTATTTTTCCTCCTTATTTCTTCCTCCTTTTTCTTAAACCCTCTCCTGTAAATTAATTTTCTTTTTCTAAACTTACTTCTTTTGCATTTTATTGTATCTTTCTCATTTTCTTTATTTTTCTTTCTCTTCTTTATCCGTCTTTTTTATCTTCATATGTCCTTTTTTTATTTCTTCCTTTATTTCTTTTCACTTTTTTCACTGATTTTTTTTTCATTTTAACCGTTTCTCTTTTTTCTTTCTTCTCATATTCTGTTTCTTTCATTTTAGCAAGTTCTTTCTTTCTTTCTTTCTTTCTTTCTATTTTATCCTATTCTTTTTCTTTCATTTTATCCAGTTTTTTCTTTCTTTCTTTCTTTCTTTCTTTCTTTCTTTCAAGTTAACCTATTCTTTCTCCGTCATTTTATTCAGTTTTTTATTTTCTTCTTTCTTTCTCTCTTTCTTTCGTTTTTCTTTCTTTCAATTTTATCCAATTCTTTTTCCTTCATTTTATTCAGTTTTTTCTTTCTTTCTTTCTTTCTTTCTTTCAGTTTTTTATTTATTTATTTATTTATTTATTTCTATTTTATCTTATTCTTTTTCTCTCATTTTATTCAGTTCTTTATTTCTTTCTTTTTAACCAGTTCTTTTTCTTTCATTTTAGCCAGTTCTTTCTTTCTTTCTTTCTTCTTTTCTTTCTTTCTTTCTTTTCTTTTTTTCTTTAAAATCCCTCTTCTCTTAATTCCTTTTCTTTTTCTTTTCATTTTTATTATTTTCTTTCTATCGCCTGTTTTTCTACTTCATCCACTCTTCCTTCTCCTCTTTAACCCTCCTTCCTTTATCATCAGCTTTTCCGATTCTTTCTTTCCATACTTTCTACTTCTAATTTATCCCTTGCTTTTATTTATTTATTTATTTTTATTCTTCTATCATAATCACGGCTTTCCCTTTCTCGTCCTTCACAAAAAAAAATCATGTCGACTAGCTCCACAAACAGAATAGGAAATACCGGCTGACTGAGGATCAAGTCAGACTCCTCCGAATCCCTGCAATAACATCAGAAATTACTTTGCAAATTAAATTCATAGTAGAAATAACAGAGACCCTTGAAAGGCATTTGAGACCTCTTTCTCAGTGTGTGTAGGTATGGCCACTTGAGCCCAACACAGCTCATTCCATTTGGCCAGATTCATGCTTTCCTGTGTATATCGGTGACTTGTAGACCTCAGTCCATCAGAATTAACGCCTCTCTCTTTTAGAAAACACATTGTTCTTCTTCTGACTCTGACCACTGCACAAAGCGCAAAGAACGAATGGCGCCATCAGTGACAAAGCGTAACTTTTCTAAAGGTCCATTGTCAAAGATTCTGTTTTGATAAAGGCTTACTGTTGCTCAGTTCTTGAAGGGATTTCATTTTCTTTTTGTTTATTTTCCAAAAAAGTCACTGCTATGATTTATTGCGCTTCTTTAATATTAGATTTAATTTACGAGGTCCATCTAGAAAGTAATGAAACTGAGTGTGTAAAACTAAAAACTATATTAGAAATTATGAAGCTTGTAGCGAAAAACTCACCGAAATAAAAACCAGTTAGTTGGGCTGAAGAATACGCCGATTGCTTCTATGCGGAGAGGCGAGAGGCCCGCCATTAACAACTGTCCTGGAGTTAACACAAAATTCAATCTGATGGTGAGACTTCAGTTTTGAAGATTTGGAGAATGTGGTGTACTCATTCATTGACATTACTCTCTGTTACACTCTGACCTAGAGTCATAGTTTGCTTTGGTCTGGTTTTATGGCATATCAATCCCTTGTTGGTTATTTAATTCCAAATTATGTTTCGACATAGATATTAGATATATGATTTGTAAACACAATTTATAGATACAGACGGTTAAAGGATCAAACAGTCCTATTTCTAACAATTCAATTTACCGTTCCAAGTATTGCTATGTATCACTAGCAATTCAATTAAACATCATCCATTTGTTTACACACAGTTAAATTATTAAATAGTTCTTTTTAAAGAAATTCAGTTTAGCATATATCATTTATTTACACTCAGTTTAAATGTTAAATAGTTCTGTTTGACCCATTTATAGGAACCTATTAGATGCTAACACTCTGAGCCTGGGAGGGCCTGGGAGTAATAACAATCAAACTGTACTCTGCATTCTGCAAAGCTCCAATATTACTGAAGTCTCACAATCAGATTGTTTAGTGTTGTATCTTGGACACTCAATGGTAAGAGTCTTACCCCTTTACAGAGATACAATTGGTGTTTTCTGTGGCCCCAGCAGACTGGGCTAAGAGTGGTAGTATCTGTTAGCGTCTTAACTATGAATTAAATTGAACAGTTTAACTGAGTTTCAACCAATGACTTATGTTAAATTGAATTATTAGAGTTAAGTAGCAATACTTGAAACCATTTAACTATGTTTAACCATTTAACTGTGTGCAAATAAATGATTGGTGTTGAATTGAATTGTTAGTGTTACATAGCCATACTTGAAACCATTTAACTTTTCCAAAAAAGGATTAATATTTAATAGAATAATGACTGTAAGAAGACATTGCTTGAAATCGTTTAACTGCGTGCTAGTAAAATAGTCCTGACTTGTTTTAAATGTAGCTTACAAACAATAAGTTAGCAAATTATATATACGTATATAAATTATTTGTCATTAAATAAGCTACGGTTGTTGATATGCTACAAAATACAATCAGATAACCCCCCAAAATAATTGTGCTAAAAAGCAAGGTAACTGTATGTTTTTCTAAGTCAGGATGTTTCATCGAATTCAAAAATGATATTATGTTGTAGTAGACAAAAAATCCAGGAGTGTCATCATTCCCCACACCCACAAAAATAAGTCTTACCAATTTTGTCGCCAAAATCTAGTGGATATAGATCAGGTATCCCTCGTTAGACAGTAGGAGAAAAGATATTTTCCTGCTTCTCCAACCGGTGAACCAAAATATGGGTGGGGGGTCCTCGCGGTATAATGGTTAAAGCGATAGTCTGCAGAATCGTAGTAAGCGAGTTCGTAAATACCCTTGGGAAAGGTATGAACCCCCTTATCATCCCAGCTATGGGTTAATTAGTACCACTACTGTTCTTCTACGAGAATTGCTTTGGCATTAAATAACATACAAAGGTTGATATGCCATTAAATAAAGAAACCAACCAACCAAAACATGGCGGCAGGGATACGACGAGACAAATGTTCATGTGAACGGAGAACGAGGAAGGTCTATTTGATAAGAGAAGAGACATGTTCAAAAAAAAAAAAAAAAGAAAGAAAATGGAGAAACTTACTCCAAACGTTGTGTACATCATCCATTTCCGTGGGCTTCTACAGCGAATAAAGCAACAGGTTTCTTCACTCTTTAGAGAAATTATTGGGGCTTTTTTTTTGTTTTTCCCACGCAGTCCAACGAGGAGCCTTTACCGTAGTCGTTGGTGACTTTGCAGTACAAGTTTTTTCCTCAAATTTTTTAAGGAATGACACACAAATAACAATTAAAAAGTATTATTCATAACATACTTGGTGCCTTCAATAAGTTTCCAGACTTTTTTTGTACAGGCATTTAAGATTCTCGTAGACTCTTGAAAATTCACTATGTTATTGCTATACATCTTATAAGATTACTGATCAATTTTTATGATTTCAGGTTCAAATGAACATCTACAGCAGTAATTGGAATACACCCTACTAAACCCTGATTGTCACAGCTGGGGAATTTCAAAATTGCAATCTGGACGTGACGACACATTAGAAGAACGATATGCAATAAAATTCTGTTTTAAACTTAGAAAAAATGCCTCAGAAAGGTATGGAATGCTTCAGACTGCTTTTCGACCATCTTGCATGAATCGAGCATCAGTTTTTGAGTGACATCAGATATTCATGGAAGGCAGGGAGTCTATGAGGGATGATGAGAGGTGTGGGAGGAGTAAGGAAGTCAATACACCAGAGTTGATGAGCCAAAGGGTTAGGGTTAGGGTTACTATGTTGAGATTTTAAGGGAGTTCAGCAAGAGATTCCTTGGGAAGAGGCCAGTACTCTTCAAATCGGGTCAGTGGCATTTCCATCCGGACCATGCCCCAGTCCACAACTCCATCCTTGTCACGGACTAGTTGACCAAGATGGGCATCTAGACAGTTCCTCAGCCTCCCTCTAGTTCAGACCTTGCTCCCTGTGACTTTTGCTTATTCCCTAAGCTCAGAGGCTGTCGTTACGAGAGAATTGAGGAGATGAAAGAGGCTGTGACGAAGGTCATTGACACGCCCACACAAGAGGACTTCTATGGGGCCTTCCAGAAGTTGTTGAAACGGTACAACAAGTGCGTTGCAGCCGGAGGAGATTACTTCGAAGGGGACTAGAGTTTCATGTGTGTACGACCAATAAAAGTGCCCATACGAAAAAAGTCTAGAAACTTATTTATTGATCCTCGTATATGCACGCTGTACGCATACAAAATTACAACACACACGAAAACATATTTGTAAATTTGTTTGTTGCTTTTGGCTTATTTAATACCCAATCCAGTTGATAAACATACACACGCACACACACACACACACACACACACACACACACACACACACACACACACACACACAGATGTAAATATATGATACGTGAAAGTACAGTTTGTAGGCAAGTTTTTTTTTAAATGAGTCAGAGCTCATTTGTGGGTAAATAGTAAAATGATTTCAAGTTCAAATCACTAATAATAATAATAATAATAATAATAATCCCTAGCAAAACATTTAAAAATTCCATTTGACCAAAACAGGAATTTCCGTTCCGCTTAAAGGTGGACCATAGTAATAAAAGGGGTACTCCATTTTCCCAAAAATCCAAGTGGCATTTGTAAATTATTATTTCCAAAAAATAAATAAATATATAAAATGACAACTTTTTATCATTATGGGTTTTAGGACTATTGTCTTCATATTTATTATTATTTCCACAACGTTTAGCAGGTAAGTTCTCCGGCCTTTTTCAGATGTTTGTCGAACTCGGTAACCTACACGGAACTTCAAACTACGTCCTTTTATTGAATCTACCGGGGGTCGCTTGTTCTGATTCTGTTAGCAATAACCGGTTACAAGTGTTAATAATTCCTTCATTGTTACTCGTCTGCAGTCAGGATTGAACCTGCAACCTCCAGAGAACTGTCAACTTAGAAGCTTAAGGAACCAACGCATATAATCGTTACCCTATGTGTCCTGCTGGACAGATTAGAGTGAATTTTTGGGACTTGTAAACATGTTACATGACTAAGAAGACAAGAGTTCGAAAGCCCTCAATTGTTTTCTGTTTCAATGTTTTATTTATAATTCATTTCAACTTTTTATTACGAAAAACTTATAAGAATAATGTGCTGTATTTTGTTAAAAAAAACTCGTAATGCACATAGTTTCGGTCAGGATTTGAACTTGGGTAGTTGATTCCTTTTCCAACGGTGATAACCATGAGGTATTTTCCAGACAGAAGAAACAAAAACAAAAACAATAAAATCATAAACAAACCTGTGCTTGGTCTTCGAACGCTGTACATTACATAGTTTTCGTGCTTTATATATATATATATATATATATATATATTGTAGAGGTTTATGGTTCTCACCAGCTCACTTGGTGAGTTAATGGAGGACCAAATATGGCAGGATTATTAAATGATGTTCAATATCAATGATAGGGCCTTTATATATATATAGTGAGAGATTGACACTACCACTTAATACACACACACACACACACACACACGCACACACACACACACACACACACACACACACACACATATATATATATATATATATATATATATATATATATATATATAAACTTCTAAAAAGTTTTGCATACTCTCTGTTTACATAAGCGGAACGATTGTTGAGACAAAATCATGATCATGAATGCGTCATAAAAATACCATGAAAAATGATTTATTTGTAATAGGAAACAACAGATTAAATTCAAAGAAAAGAAAACTGCACTCAGATAGCAAGTGATAGATAATATTTCAGTCAGTTTTAATGCAAACACTTATTATTTGTATCAAGTGATTTTTCAGGGCAACACCTTATTATAGACATTGCATGATGAATTTGTCTTTTGTTGTAAATGAACACAGACGGGAGAGTTAGTATTCTAATAGTAAGAAGTAAAAGTTTACAATAATTGTAAAGAGATCAATACTTTGATGAATCACCGCGATAATTTATGTCACCTGGAGCAATGTAAAGGTTTAATAGTCCCACTACACTTCTTATCAAAGGAAGGCTTTGGCATTGAATAACCCACAAAAATTGACATGCCACCAGAAAAAGAAACCTGCTTATTAGATATCTATTTACATATATCTTTACCAACCCCTACGAGCAGGATGTGACACAAGGTCAATTTTTAAGCGGAGTTTAACAGATTTGAAATCAGAGTTTTCCTTCTCCTAGACTGGTTGTAATACCAAAGTTAAAAAGCTGAGTCTTCCCTACTATTTAGCAATAGCTGGAGATAGAATTGTTCGATTCATGCTTTTGCCAAAATTATTAACACTTTTTAAAATATAAACGCCTAGTCTAAGAGGTGAACTCGGGTCAGAATATCCTTTTTTCTACGACTGTAGCCTTTACACCACAGACGCCTCTCTAGATATCAATGGGATTCTCAAAATTACCTTGCCCAGTCGGCTGGAGCTGTAGAATACACCGACTGCTTCTCTGCAGAGGGGTAAGACCCCCCCCCAAACGAGTGTCCTGGTATATGACATTAATCAATCTGATGGTGAGGTTTCAGCAGTGCTGGAGCTTTGGGGAATGCGGAGTACCCCTTCATTGCCATCGCTCCCAGGTCCACTCTGGCCCGGAGTGGTAGCACCTGATAGGGCCCTATCTATGGGTTAAAAAGAACTAACAGCATACTTATGCTAAAATGAATTGAGTAAACTGAATAGCTTGAAATAAAAACGTTTTTGACAATTAAACCGTACTTACACTTAACCGGACATTGGCCAAGCGGTTAGAGTGTTCGCCAATGGCCCAGGAGACCTGCGTTCAATCCCAGGTCGAGTCATACCAAAGACTTTAAAAATGGTACTTGATGTCTCCTTGCTTAACACTGAGCATTATAAGGTACGGATCAAGGGTAAAGTGGAGCAATCCAGGGAAAGAAGCAGCGCCCTCCCCTTCACCTTGGTATAGTAGCTATCGAAAAGGAAGCCTTCGGGTCACCCTCGACTATGGTCGCCAACTTTACTTTTACTTACCCTTAAACAGCGTGCTTATTTTTAACTGAATTATTTCAAATAGAACTGTTTTTCGACATTAAAACTGTATTTCCACTTAACTGAATTATTACATATAACTGCTTGAATAGTTTGAAATGGAAATGTTTTTGACAATTAAACTGTGTACTTATGCTAAACTGAACTGTTTTCAATAGAACAGATTATTTACATAAAAATGGATTTGGCGTTAAATAACCTACAAAGGTTGATATGCCATAAAACCAACCAACCAAACCAACCAAACCAATCAAAATGACCATTATATAGTTCTCATTCTATACCGCTTGCTAGATACATAATACACACACACATACACATATATTTTTACACATACACATTGGCATAATGGATATAATGTTTGCCAATGATCTGGGAGACCCATGTTCAATTTCTGGTCAAATCATACCCAAGACTCAAAAATAGTGCTTGATGCTGCCTTACTTAGCGCTCAGCATTATATAGTACAGATCAAAGGTAAGTGGAGCTATCTACCCTACACATCCGTGTGGTATCTATTGAAAAGGAAGCCTTCGGTTAACCTTCGATTACGGTTGGTCAACTTACTTCCAGCTTATATATATATATAGAGAGAGAGAGAGAAAGAGGTTGCAACAGAAATACCACCGGCATTCCAAACTGTCACCTGGGTGCTGAAAGCGAACTTAGATGAGTGGCAATGTTAGCTCCTGCTAGTTAATATGTAATCATTTTATCTGATTCGATGAGTCGAGATCAAGACTTTGATTGTGCGTTTTTTGTTGAAACGTCTTTTCAAACTGCTACATAGAGAGCTTTTCGTGCTCATTGTATGTTATGTTGGAATTGTGCTACTTGGGATAAAATTTTAAATACATAGCAGTATCGATTTCCCATACACATGAAATGAGCAACATTTAAAAAAAAAAACGTTTCAAAAGCAAACACGTGGTGTGCACCGGTCCAACCCATGATCATAATTGAACTTATTTGAACAAGAAATGGTATGATATTCCCTTGAGGAAGCTACCATTGTCCCTTAATTTAGTTTACTTGGAATACTCAAGTGACATTTTGAAAATGTGGAAGGTATTTCTGTTGCTGGCTTTCTATCAAACATCTGTGCTTTTTTGGCATGGACATTACCTGGCTTTTTTCTGGGCCGTCTGACGTTCGTGCCAGATGGTATAGCAAGATCAGTAATAGATTCGAAGCCAAATGGTCCCCGGCTTCAACTGGGTCATCTTCGAGTGCGCGAAGAATCATTGAGAAACAAAGCATAGCTCAAGACCTCCGGGTCTACTTTAAGCTATGAGCAGGCATTCGTGCCGGACTCATATTGCATCGAGTGAGTCCAAGTCCCCTCCGGGTCATCTGGCCTATATTCTACTAAATGAGCCGATGACCCTCATAGTGCAACAGGGTACGACTCTTGACTCGTGCCCAAAGTCCACCTTCCCTTCTCACTATAGAAAAGACCTTGTGTCGAATCCTGTCTTGTTGGAGACAGAGAAAAACATTGATGCGGGTAAAAATATGAAACTCGGAAAAATAGTTTTTTGGTTTATTTTTTTTTTTTTTAGATCTACAATTTTGGCATGGAGCACTTTTTGCACGATTTTCAAGGCGGCTGTTCTTTTTACATTAATCCGACCGGTTGGCTCGGAATGTAGAATACACCGATTGCATCTCTGCAGACAAGTAAGACCCCTACTCCACCGAGTGTCCTGGATATAAAACCAAATCATCTGATGGTGAGGTTCCTAGCTTGGAGGTTTGTTCAAATATTCAGTCTGACCCAGAATGGTAGCACCTGCTACGGTCCAATCTATCGGTCAAATAGAACTGTTTGAAATTCAAACTGTGTGCAAATAAATGTCTAATGTGAAATTGTTACTTTTACAAAGAAATACTTGAAACCATTTTATGGTATGAGAAAAATGGAATCAGCTCATTTAAAAATGTTATCAACATGTTTAAAAATCATATATTTAATATGTATAAATACAACAATGGTTGGTATGACATAAAAGGCGCGCACCCGGCTTTTAGCTTTTTGCGAGGCCCCGGGGCCTGTTCTGGACTTCGGTCCGGAGCGTGGCCCTGGAAAAGGAACAATGGCAGACTTGGGGCCTTTAATTAGGCACCTAGTTTCGACTAGGCTACCTTCGGGTGGGCGAGCTGCATTTTTGTCTCCTTTGTCCCCCATGCACGGCACTAGACCATGCGTCTAGTTTAAGCCGTTTACTGGCATACGTGCCCGGACCCACATTTGGGTTCGTGAAACCGCTTGACTCATCAGGCTCACATTGCACTAAGTGAGCCGATGAGCAGCACTGACAAGCAGGGTTCGAGTCTCGGCTCCTTCCCGACCTTCCCCTCCCCTTTATCCCCACTTTAATTGGCCTTCGGGCTTTTGACCTTGTGTCAAGTCGTGTCTGGTGGGAGGCAGCGACAAATACTATGGTTGGTATGCCATAAAACCCAACTAAACCAAACCAATCTTAACTTATGGTTTTAGGAAGCAACTTAATCCCATTTTTTTTCGTTAGTGTATATATATATATATATATATATATATTTGTGTGTGTGTGTGTATGTGTGTGTGAGTGTTGGCTTAAACAACGCATGGGAATAATTTCGACCGAAACTGGCAGCTGACTCATCTTTTTGAAAACAGGACATGAAGTCACACCCATCAGTTATAAGGCGATACTAGACCGTATACAAATCGATATTACCACACTCAATATTACTAAAATATGTTATCGATGACTTAATCAACTGTAAACCTTTATATTAAGTTATTATATCAGAAACCCATAATTCTAACATTTTGTCCCAATGATTTTAAGGAAATGTCCTTATATGTATTTACCAACGCCAACGCACGAACAGGATTCAATTTAGAATGGAGTTTAACAAGATTCAATTCAGATTTTCTCTAAGTAGACCGGTTTCATAACCGGAGGGAAAATACATGGTGCATTCAATAAGTTTCCAGACTTTTTGTATTTAAGATTGTCGTAGACTCTTGAAAATCCTGTAGGTTATTGTTATACATCTTATGAAATGATTGACCAATTTCTATGATTTTAAGTTCAAACGAACAGCTACAGCAGCGATTGGAATACACCCTACTAGAGCCTGATAGTCACAGCTGGTGAATTTCAAAAATGAAATCTGGAAGTGAGGACACTTTAGAAGAACGATATGCAATATCATTCTGTTCTAAACTTGGAAAAAATTCCACAGAAACGTATGGAATGCTTCCGACAGACTGCTTTTGGAGCATCTTGCATGAATCGAGCATCAGTTTTTGAGTGGCATCAGAGATTCAAGGAAGGCAGGGAGTCTGTGAGGGATGTTGAGAGCTGTGGGAGGAGTAAGGACGTCAATATACCAGAGTTGATTGGCCAAAGGGTTAGGGTTAGGGTTACTATGTTGAGATTTTAAGGGAGCTCATGAAGAGATTCCTGGGGAAGAGGCCAGCACTCTTCAAATCGGGTCAGTGGCATTTCAACCAGGATAATATACCAGTCCACAACTCTATCCTTGTCACAGACTAATTGACCAAGATGGCCATCAAGAGAGTTCGTCACCCTCCCTAAGGTCTATTCCTTGCTCCCTGTGACTTTTGTTTATTCCGTAAGCTCAGAGGCTGTCGTTATGAGACAATTGAGGAGATGAAAGAGGCTGTGATGAAGGTCATTGACACACTCACACAAGAGGACTTCCATTGGGCCTTTCAGAAGTTGTTGGAACGGTACAACAAGAGTATTGCAGCCGGAGGAGATCACTTCGAAGGGGACTCGAGTTTTACGTGTGTACTATCAATAAGTAGTGCCCATACGAAAAATCTGGAAACTTATTTAATGATCCTCGTATTTGGATCCGAGAAAACCCTGTCCATTAGTTTTAATCTTAGCCTCTCTCTATCTCTGTCTGTCTGTCTCTATCTCTCTCTCTCTTCATCTCTCTCTTGTCAAGTGTATTTGATTGCATATCAACGGACAACAATAAAAATAGCAGTGAACTAAAATCCCTTGTATTCGTTTCAGTTTTATTAATGTGACCAGCAATAAGCATTTCTCCAGGAAAGAAATCATGAACCTATTGAATTTTCCGGGAGAAAGAACTTCGACGACCACATAATAAAAAAGAAAAATTCCAAAAACAAAAAACAAAAAAAACAAAAAAGAAACAGATCAGTATCGAATGATATGGCCTCTTGATATCAAGTTGTGCTGTATGTTCTTTATTCCTTAGCCAACAAATCACAGTCACTGACATAGACGTCCACCGATGGTAATGCTACTTATATCAATTTAGCTGACAACAATGCATGCATCACATTGGCTCCTGTTTGTGGGGTCTTCCACTTTATATGAAACAATATCAAAATGAGGATAGGTGCTCGTAGTGCAATGGTAATCGTCATAGGAAATAAAAAATCGCTGACTCGAATACAAATACTGAATGGGGCTGTTTG
This sequence comes from Sepioteuthis lessoniana, assembly GCA_963585895.1. Classification (NCBI taxonomy): domain Eukaryota; kingdom Metazoa; phylum Mollusca; class Cephalopoda; order Myopsida; family Loliginidae; genus Sepioteuthis; species Sepioteuthis lessoniana. The sequence continues at coordinate 73,310,588 of OY757920.1, read as the reverse complement.
CATTTCACATTTGTACAGCCGCTTACATCCTATCGCTTAAACTATCCAGATAAGAGTAGAAACACAGCTGATGTAGTATGGACAAAATCATAAGCGAATTTCTACTATGGACTCTTTCACGTAGACGCACCAGTGTTGACCGACCATTAAAAGCTTACATTAACCATTTCTGTGCATACATGCCGTCACAAAGACTTGCCATGAGTGATAGGGACTGAAGGTGAGAGAGAGTCAAGAGAATGCGTCGTGTCTGCGCGCCTTGATGAGGACGATATTTTATTAATATCAGGTGAAAAAAATCCGTGTTCTTCCATGAAAATAATCATTTTTTGGCTCAGCTCGCCAACCCTACAGCCACTAGGCTACTGATTCGAAAAAAATGACTTGGCGGAACTTGTCTTACATTGCCAGTGTCTGTTTTCCATTCTTCAAGGAAGGATCTGCACAATGTAAGAAGTGGGTTTTTTTTCGCCACAAATGCATTTTGTATTTGTTCTATCGTTCAATTAATCTTTCCATTTCGCTTCATTCTGTTGCATTCAATTCAACAAACAGCCGCGTCCATCGCATTGAAAAGAAATGTCTATTCTTTCTTTTTACCAAAGAGCTGACGATTTCTATCGTCCTTTCAAGCAACGGCGCAACACAAAAGTTTTAATGGACATATCCGTACTTGAAAATAGAGAACAGCGAGAAGAAAAAAACTAAATGTTTTTATACTCTGATAACTCAAAAATTATTCACTAAATTAATGTTTGTGTATCCTAACAAAAGAAGCTAGGAAAAGCATTTACATTGAGTAATTTAAAAGAAATAGAAAGAAAAAATGATGAAGAACATGTGGAAAACTTATACAGAAACAGGTTTCGTAGTAAATTAACCCTTTTACTTAAGCTATGACGCTGCGAAGAAAATGTTTTACAAAAATACAACAAAAAACGTCGACTCAAACATAACCGTTCCCAAGATTTAAGATGAACTATTTTCACTAACATTATTTTATTTGTTGTCTTATTCTCTTTTCTTCTTCTTCTTCTTCTTCTTCTTCTTCTTCTTCTTCTTTGTTATTTTCAGATGAAGCATGTTTACTAGTATAGTTGCATGGCTAGTTTTACTCCATCTTATTATTGTTGCTTCTTTAGATGATCTGATAACACGCAGCAATAATCTATCTCGCTGGTTCCTTCAGTGGTATTTGTCTCTCACTCCTTATGTCGTACTGAACCCCCGCTCGCTATAAAAGGATGTCCGTCTTATAATTTTTTCGCACTTTCTTGGTAATCGTTTCAAGTGGCAGTTGTTCCCTTCCACCGTTTATACACTTAAATCCATTCTATCACGGCCTAGTGCCAAGCTGCTAAGTAGAATTAATTTCATCCAAATGGCCCCTCCTATTTTTTTAAAAAGAGATCTATCTATCTATCTATCTATCTCCGTCTGTTCATATCTATCTATCTATCAATCACAGTTTATCTCTTTTTCTAAATTTTGGGTCAATACTTCTCTCCAAATCTTGAAAACAAAAAAAAATGACTATTTATATATATAATATTTTTTAAATGTTTAAGAGGCTATCTGACACCTCTGAAACAACCCAAAGATGTCTTCTATGCGCCACGCTCAGAGTAAATAATGCAGTGACCCATAGTGATTAAACGACACCGAAAAACGTACTTTAAATACGAATATTTATATCAAACTTTAATAAAAACCTCTGAGTGCCCTCTTTTTTTTTAAATGATGATCATCTTACAACTCATATCCTAAATGTGTTGGCACTACTCGTAATAAATTAGCAACAATTATATATCTTCAATTAATTACTCTGATGTTATAATTTATACAGTTTCAAATATTCTAATGTAATACAAAAGTAGAAAAAAGTAAAATTGGCGACCGTAGTCGAGGGCTCCCTTTTCAGTAGCTACTACACCAAGGTGTAGAGAAGGGCGCTACTCCTTTCCTTGGATTGCTTCACTTTACCCTTGATACGTCCCTTATATTGCTGAGTTTTAAACAAGGAGGTATCAAGTACCATTTTTAAAGTCTTTGGTACGACTTGACCTTGGATTGAACCCAGGTCTCCCGGACCATTGGAGAACACTCTACCCACTATGGTTTTAAGTATTTCAATCAAATACTAACAATTTGCAAGCAAAATAATGTAGTTCACAATCGTTCTAAAAACATTTGGCTTTTTTTTGTTTTATGGTATATCAACTTTCATAGGTTAGATAACACTAAAGCTATCTTTGTAGTACAATATACCTTCAATTTAACTCGTGGGATAAGAGAGTTCATAGCTTTCCGAAAGCGAACAAAATCACCCGACCTCAGTTCCAACTCGCTCGCTACGATGTTTCTGTCAAACATATTAACCATTATACTATCTCTTTTAAAAGGTAAACTCTTCATACTTATTCACAATATCAATGTTTTAAGAATTAATGTTTTAGTTATTTAATCTTATTGGAATTCTAAACAGATCTATTTGACCCTTTACAACAAGGCTTGTCCAAATGCTCCGTTTAGGCAACTGGCGTTGTGTATAACATCTTGACAGGGTGAATAAAAATGTAGGGATCGACAGGGGTTGAATTTATTGGTTTGCATTTATACATCCATTTATAACAACTTAAATTGCTGGATCATAAAGTTATTCACTATGCTATTTTGCTTGAATGTGGCTCGAGGTCATAAGAAGAGGTATCCAATGAGTCTCGGACTCACTCGTGAAGTTTGCTAGTCTAGCTTGCTAACCATTACACTGAAGAACCCAATCACTGGGTCAGGAAGACTTGTTGCTAGATAGCAAATACTATAAACAATTATTCCAAGCTTTGTCCAACTGTTGAGTCAATTTGATTTGCTTTTCAAAGTTCGCGTAGAAGAATCTGGGTCATGTGCATTATCTTCTAAGGAAACACAGAAGCACTTTAAAGATAAAACGGGATTATTTGCAGATGAAACTCATTAGTTTGTGACCTTCTTTATTCTTGATTTCCTTAGTGTCCAACGAACTTATCCTTTATATTAAAAATAATTCAAGAATTAAAGACTTGTTTGCATTTATAGTTTCCTGATTATTTTGAAATGATATTGTATCAAACGCTGGTAAATTTGTTAAGGTTTGCAATAAATTATTCAATTAATTTACATTTGGATGAAAAGAATTCAATTTTGTTACAAGGAGTTTATCAAGTAAAACGTTTGAGAAGCCTTGACCTTTAACTATACGAAGACATGAGCGTGAACAGAGATCAAAGGTAGGGTGTCCTCGTGGTGTAATGGTTAAAACGATGGACTGCGGAACCGTAGTAAGCGAGTTAGTACTCCAGTAGCGCTATTACGTTCTCTTTCGGGCAAATACCCTTGGGAAAGATATGAATCCTCTTATCCTCCCAGCTATGGGTTAAATATTACTACTACTGTTCTTCTAGGAAAATAGCTTTGGCATCAAATAACCCACAAAAGTTAATATACCATTTAACAAAGAATATGAATCCAATTATTCTCCCTCCAGCTATGGGTAAATAGTAGGGCAGACTAGGTTCTTCAGCCTTGGTGAGGAAACTAGTCTAGGAGAAGGAAAACTCTGAATTCAAACCTGTTAAACTCCGCTTAAAAATTGACCTTGTGTCATATCCTGCCCGAGCAGAGGGGTTGGTAAATATGATACCATTTAACAAAGAAACCAAACCAAACCAAACCAAACAAATCACGGGAAGTAAAAGCAAATACACAACCATACCAGCCTGAAAACAAACTATAAAACCTTTACACGCAATTTCAAAGGTGTCCTGAAACCAATTCAAGATGCCTAGCCCAGATGGCTCGGTCTGTAGAATATTCCGCAGAGTGGGTAAGACCCCCCTTCCGCCGCCAAATAGTGTTCTGATTTTGACACTAAACAGTCTAATGGTGAGTCTCCAGTCCTGAAAATTTGGGGTACCCCTTCATTACCATCACTGCCAGGTCCATTCTGACTTCATGTTGTACCATCGGATAAGGTCTTATCTATGGGTTAAATAAACTGAATAACATTTAAACTTCGCACAAATAAATGACTGATGATTGAATTGTGTGAAAGAGAACTCTTTGAACATTTACCATGTGTAAACAAATGACTGATATTTAGTTGAATTGTCATTTAGATAACAATACTTGGAACCATTTACCAGTGAAACCAAATGAGTAATACAGAATGAAATAATTGGTATTACTGAAAATTCTTTAACCGTGCAATTAAATTGAATTATTTGTATTACCTATCAATACATGGAACCAGTTAACTGTGGGCAAAAGTATGAAGAGTGTTATGTAGGATTAGTTGTGTAGAATTAGTTGTAAATAGCAATAACCCGATCACCATCAACAAACAAATTATTAATATTGTATAGAATTACAAATGTACGATAGCAATAATTAAAACTATTCAACCGTGTAGAAACAATAGCAATAAAAGACTGTAAAGAAATTAGTTCTAAATCATTAAAATTACCTACAAACTATACACTCACGAATCATATACATACGAGGCGCCTTCGATGAGTTTCCAGACTTTTTTCGTATTGGCACTTTTATTGATAGTACACTCATGAAAGTCAAGTCACCTTTGAAGTAATCTCCTCCGGCTGCAATATAGTTGTTGTACCGTTCCAACAACTTCGGCAAGGCCCCATGAAAGTCCTCTTGTGTGAGCGTGTCAATGACCTTCGTCACAGCCTCTTTCATCTCCTCAACTGTCTCATAACGACAGCCTCTGAGCTTAAGGAATAACCAAACGTCACAGGGAGCAACGTCTGGACTCTTGGAAGGCTGAGGAACTGTCTTGATGTCCATCTTGCTCATATAGTCTGTGACAAGGATAGAGTTGTGGACTGGTACAATGTCCTTCTGGAAATGTCACTGAACCAATTTGAAGAGTGTTGGCCTCTTCCGACGGAATCTCTTGCTGAACTCCCTTAAAATCTCAACATAGTAACCCTAACCCTAACCCTTTGGCCAATCAACTCTGGTCTATTGACTTCCTTACTCCTCCTGTACCTCCAATCATCCCTCACAGAAACCTTGCCTTCCTTGAATCTCTTATGCCACTCAAAAACTCATCTTCGATTCATGCAAGATGCTTCAATAGCAGTCTGAAGCATTCCATACGTTTCTGTGGCATATTTTTCCAAGTTTAGAACAGAATCTTATTGCATATCGTTCTTCTAAAGTGTCCTCACGTCCAGATTGCATTTTTGAAATTCCCCAGCTGTGACAATCAGACTTTAGTAGGGTGTATTTCAGTTCCTGCTGTAGCTGTTCATTTGAACTTGAAATCATAAAAATTGGTCTGTCATCTCATAAGATGTATATCAATAACATACTAAATTTTCAAGAGTCTACGACAATTTTAAATGCTCATACAAAAAAGTCTGGAAACTTATTGAAGGCTCCACGTTTATCCATCTAAATGTGAACCAAGAAATGAGTGTTAAATTTTTACTGCTACATAGCAATACTTGAACCTATTTAAATGTGTGCAAATAAGTGGTTTATAGTTAATTGAATTATTCCTATAGGAAATATTTGAAACCATTTAACGAGGAACAAAAATGAGCATAGACTTGTTTACAAATATTATCAACAAGATGTGTTTACAAATCATATATATTTAATATATTTATATTTAAAGAGTATTTACTATCAAATAACCTACAATAGTTGATATGCAATAAAACTAAACCAAAACAAATCAAGGTGACGTATTCTGTTAGAGAGTATATATATAAAACTACTTGGACCTTTGACTCCGTAGTTATTCATGGAGACGCTGGTTTTGTTTTAGAAATTTGCGAACAAAAATCGGCAAATAGTTTAACCCAATGTATAAAACGCAGCGTACCTATTGACCTTTGCTTGTTGTTGCCAACAGATGCGAAATAATATAATTGGTCTGCCCAATGAGAGGGAATTGAAAAACATAACAAAAAGAAAACAGCGGATTTGTTGCAGACATTTACGATTAGAGCAAATATTTTTGTCTTTTTCACTCTCACCTACATTTGCTGAGATTAGAGATGAGAAGAAATAGCAAAAATAAATCTTATAAGATCATCAAACATAGACCCATATCAATACACACACACACACACACACACACACACACACACACACACACACACACACACACACACACACTCATGTTCACGTAGACACGCGCTTTATATATATATATATATATAAATACAGAGGGAGAGAAAGAGATAAAGCGAGATGTAGAGAGAGAGGTAGAGAGAGAGAGAGAGAGAGAGAAAGTAGAGGGATAAGAATTGTATATATTGCAATTACAGAAACAGTAATAATCAATATAATATTAATATTCATTTATATCCATAAACATATAAAATCGTACATATACATGTATACATTTACATATAAATATGGGATGCATGCGTGGCGAATGTGTATAATTCTTAAATATATATATAGTGCCTAAAATAAATACAACCCATTAATATAATAATGATTTGTGACTGAGACAGGCGCAATGCTGATCATTATGAAAGCATTCTGTAAAAAAATCATCCTTTGAGCTGGAGACATAAAATCATTTTTTTTTAATTTTATCATATCAGCTTCCAGGACATGCAATCATTTCTGAGTTTCTTGTCTCAGTACTAAATCATTTTCATATCAATGGGTTGCATCTATTTTGAGAGAGTTTTGAATGATCTTTCTCCAAATAAGTAGTGACGCAAAACATTTTTTCCTCTCTTGTCTAAGGCAACGTGATCGCGGATTAATAGTTGTTATAGTATACTATTTTCAAATCTGGAACAAAAAAGAGCACAACATTGATTTTGGAATGTGACTATCTTTGCATAGCCCAATCTGTTTATCTTCGTACGTGTTAATGGTTAGAGTGTTCGCCAATGCCCCGGGAGGCCTGGGTTCAATCCCAGGTCGAATCATACCAAAGACTCAAAAAATGGTACTTGACGCCTGCACGGAACTCTGGACCATTTATTTAATCCACAGGTGTAGATTGTTCTAATTCCGTTAATAATAACTGGTATAGCTTAATATCTTCACCTGGTTATGGTTGACGGAATTAGAGAAATCTACACCCGTGGATTAAATAAAGGGTTTTAAGTACCCTGTAGTTTCCTGAATTCGATAAGAAACACCTGAAGAAGGCCGAAGGACTCACCGACTGAAACGTCGTGAATATAACAATAATGATTGATACAGTAGTCTTGATAAAACAAATGATAAGAAAATATAAAGAGATTTCTTTATATATATATATATATATAGAGAGAGAGAGAGAGAGAGATAAAATTGATAACATCGTAATCCATGCAGGAGATATTTGTTGCGAAACAAAGTCAGTAATATAGCGTTTCAGTTCTAATGAACCATCATCAGGATTGGGAGAGATGATATTAGTGATGAAATATTTTTCGATGAACAAATGGAACATATATATTTTATATAAAATTCCCAATAAGTCACATTACGTAATTTTAAAAACAAACGCTGATTTACAGATTAAACGGCCAACTCTTTCCCGATATATAGATTCTCCGTGGGTTTTTGCATTTTTCAAACATCTATCGTTGATTTAACCATCACTAATAAAATCCATTCAAGTCTTCATGATGGTTCGTTAGAACCAAAACGCTATAGTGTCAACATTGTTTCTCAATAAATTTCTCCTTCCTTTTGGATAATCTTGTCATCAGCATTTTCTCTGTATTGTCGGATTTTATTCTACTATTTACTTACATGCACACATATATACACACGCATATATATATATATATATATATATATATATATATATATATATATATATATATATATATTGCAGTATTCAGAATAAAAAAACATGAATATTTTAACTATAGATAAGTTGATATTAGTAATAGCATTTATCGCCACGTTTTCCATAATAATGTAATAAATAATTAAATAGATTTTTTCTTAAGATAAGATAGGTAAATTTAGAGAAAACCCTTCAGCTGCTCAAGAGCCTCTGAATCTCGTTCAAGACTTTCAGTTGTTACATAAAGATAAATGACACCAGACAGAGACATCCCATCCGGTTTTTGACACCAACTTCTAGCTCATATCCTTTTTTTCCCCACCCTCTGTATTTATTAATATATCTCCATTCTTCTGGGTTTTTTTTAAACGAGTAAGAATCCATTGAAAGCATATTTTCATAATATTTTCTCTTCATTGAGAGATGGGTATCTAAAAAGGCTGGAGTAACGAGCTGAAATAAATTGTTAATAGCCAAAGGATGATTTGTTTGGTTTCCTTTCCAATTGTATATATTTACTCTGTATGAAATTTATAAATTTGTATATCAATTACCATATATTGAGCACTCCTGGAGATTTATATAAATCCTGTTATATATTCTCAAACAGAGGCATTCCCGATTCATGTTCTCTGGATATATATATATATATATATATATATATATATATATATATATATATATATATATATATATATATATAATTCATGGAATTTAGACTGCGACCCCTTGGTTTCATTGAGTTTTTTGCAAAACCGTCCATGAAACCCATGTGTCGTAGTTAAAATTTCATGAATTATATCTAATATTTATTTATTTATTATTATCATATATAATTGCTCTATCCCAGATATTGAGCACTCTCCATATTATATTGCACTTGATTCGACACAAACCCACAAAGTGATTTAGAGACAACCAACACTGTTATAATATTATATATATATATATATATATATATATATATATATATATAGATAGATAGATAGATAGATACATAGATGACGATATATATATATATATATATATATATCGTAATCTATCCTTAGTCTTTGTTCTACGTAAAGAATGTTATATGAATTTAAGAATCTGTTTTATGGAATACAATATATCAACTACTGTTAGAATAAAAAAAACATCTATGGATCTGACAGTATTAAGATAAGTAAAAGAATGTTGATCAAAGTTTCATTGGACGTGTGGATCGAGAGTAAACACCCTCATACTTGGATATGACCAAGTATAATTTCAGAGTTGAATCTAAAAACTTACCAGTTTTTGGTTTTACAAGAATGCTCTGATATTCTTTTCTGAATGCACCCTTCGACAGTATTTTTCTTCATATTAGGATTATCAAGTCGCCATATGATATTTACAGAAGGAAATATGTGTGGGCAAAAAAAACATTTTAAATAATTATTTTTAATTATTTCTTTCTTTTTTCCACCGTTTATACGGTAAATATGATAAAGATCACACGATGTAAGATTTTATTTCGCCTCAGGACAAGATCACAAATGCCACGGTTGCTAATTTAGAGGAGCGCCAAATATATATATATATATATATATATATATATATATATATATATATATATACTCTCTCTCTCAGTCACTCTGTCTCTCTCTAACACACACATGTGCACCCCCATATATATATATATATATATATATATATATATATATATATACACGAAGAGTCTATCTCATGTTTACGTATACCCGCATAACACAGATATTAATTCATCCGATTATATGTCTTCCTGTAAATATATATATATATATATATATATATATATACATATATATATATATATATATATATATATATATATATATATATATATATATCTACAAATCGACATTTATATATATACACCGTGGAATAGAAATTGTGGGTTTTCTCTACATATATTTACACATAATCTGAAAATAACTATCTGCCGAGTGATGATGAGGGAATGAGGGAGTGAGGGAGATAGAAAGAGTGAAAGAGAGAGAGGGGGGGGTAAATACTGATAACTGTATCAAAAGTTTTATTTAAACGTTATCTCATGATCTCAAATCCATTTATATATATATATATATATATATATATATATATATATATATATATATATATATATATATATCTTTGTATGTATATTTATAAATGTATGTGTATGTATGTGAGAGTGCGTATGTTTAAATTAAAGTCATTTGAACTCTTATCCAATTCTTTGATTAAATAAAGATAATATTGAAGTTTAATTTTGTGGCATTTTCTGTTAAAATCACATAGACGTCTACTCAATATGTGAAACCAACTTTTGTGAAGTCTGCGTTTGCACTGAATAGCGTGGTTTGATCATCCTAACCATTGATGTAACGCTTTAATATACTAGCTGTTCCTACCTGTATTACTACAGACACTTAGGAAGGTCACTAATGTTCATAAACTAAATATGTCTAACGATTAATAATGTAGACCAAAGCAAAAATCCTAATATAAATATCTTAAAACTGCTATCACTTTAAAATTATTTCTCTAAAAATTTCTCAGAATTTTTTTCAGAAATATTTACTGTAGTATATACATTCATACTTAAAAATATACAGTAGGTAAATCTCTTTAATCTGTTTTTTTTTCTTTTGCAATAAAATTACTTACTCCTCCCACACCTCTCATCCTCCCTCACAGACTCGCTGCCTTCCTTGAATCTCTTATTCCACTCGAAAATGGATGCTCGATTCATGCAAGATGCTTCAAAAGTAGTCTGAAGCATTCCATACGTTTCTGTGGCATTTTTTCCACGGTTAAAACAGAATTTTATTGCATATCGTTCTTCTAAAGAATCAGATTGCATTTTTGAAATTCCCCAGCTGTGACAATCAGGCTTTAGTAGGGTGTATTCCAATCGCTGCTGTAGCTGTTCCTATTGTACAGCTGTTCCTATTGTACAGCAATAACATACTAAATTTTCAAGAGTCTACGACAATTTTAAATGCCCGTACAAAAAAAGTCTCGAAGTTTATCTTATGCACCTCGTATATTTAATATATACATACAAAATAGGATTTAGCATCAAATAACCTTCAAGTTTTGATACGCCATAAAATAAACCAACCAAAAAAATGTTTGGCGTAAATAAGAGATAAAATACTATTCTGATTCAATTAGACATTGCACATTAAAATCATTGGTTGTTTTTCAAGATGGTGATGTAAAAATTGGCATTGCATTCCTTTCTAATCCTTACTACTCTAAATGAATCTGTGCATGCAAACAAACATTGATTGATTTTAATGGCAAATCAACCAATCTCGGGTTATTTTCTGCTAAGTGATCGTAGAAAAGTGTTCATTGTTTATTTTTAGGTTTGGTTTCTATTTTTAATGGGTAACAACCTTTTGGTTTACTTAATGCCAGAGCAGTCCTTGTAAAAGGACAGTAGGGGTACAATTTAAGCCACAGGATAGGGAACTCATACTTTTCCCAAGTGTATTTATCCAAAAATGAACGTGATAGCGTGATTGGTGTTCGAACTCGCTTACTACGATGTCGCAGTCCAGCACATAAGCCACTTTATCATTCTGACGGAACTTATATTAATAAAATTTTAGAATTTTTCAAATCTAATCCCTGATACAAAATAAAAGCGTTAAAATATTTATAACCATTCATAAATTTAATAGAATAATCAAAATAAATCTAAAAATTTTAATCGATTTTTTTACAACCAAAAAAGTGTCTGAAGTACATTTTATTAAACTAAACACTCACAAAATTTCAATGAAAAAAATCTGTTTTTTTATTGCAATTTCTGTTAAACAAATCAGGGTAAATTTTTTTTCATATATTTTCACAAATGATGAAACGTAAATACAGATTCAAATTTCCTGAATAATTTTATATTTGACCGAAGATTGTTTTTAAGAAATGCATCAAATTAAAATGGATTGACTGAATTTAAATATATATATATATATATATATATATATATATATATATATATATATATATATATATATATATATATATATTCAAGTTATCTTGAAAGCAACAACCTACAAAAACAGCAGTTGTACGGCACATACCTCCAATTTCGCAAACCATCGAAGAAAGATACAGACATTGTGGGTACAGTTGGAAAGTGAAAACGAACGCAAAAGCGACGTTCTAAAATGAACTGCTACGCATGGACGCACCAGTGTTGGCCAAGAAGCAAAACTTACATTTATCAGCTCATGGCAAGCATTCTGTTCTGTCTTGAGGGATTACCAAGTGTGATAGCCGATAGGGACGGATGGCAAGAGAAAATCAAAGACATCTTTCCTGCTGGTTTTTAACACCGGCGTTAGCTGATTGTTGTTGTTTTTTTTTACAGGAGTTTGAGCGACAGCAAGTCTTCCCAAGTGTCCAGCACTCTTCTCAGTATTCTGGCTGAGCTTAATAATGCTGTAATTTAGATGGTCTCTATCCGTCTTCTCATTTCCAAGTCCACCAGTTTTCGTAGACTGTACCAAGCGTACAAATTACATTTGGTATCACCGTCACTTTCATGTTCTATCGTTTTTTTTTTTCAATTCTTTCGTAAAGTCTAGGTACTCATCTTTCTTTTCGCTTTTCTTGTTGTCTTTTTTTTTTTTGTTGATTATGACAAAGTCTTGTCGACTGGTCAAGATTAGCTGATCCATTTGTTACTTAATATCCCTAAGAATTTTATGCCCCTCGTTTTTTATGACGGGTTCTTGGTTGCGCACGTACTGTTTGTTCGTAGGGTCAAATTTAAACTTCTAACACGATTTTTGTATATCACCTACTATTATTATTATCATAGATGCAAAAGGGAAGTAGATAATTAATTAATCTAACATTTGAATTTCCTTAAAATCTAGCGAGATTTTTATTTTGTGGAGATTTTTTTTTTAATTTGAGTAAAATACTAAATGCAAATTTCTACGGCCTTTTGTTTTACAAAATGGAAACAATTTCCCAAACAAAAATATGGACGGTTCTAAATGTTTAAAAAATATATAATTTACTCCAACGTTCTTTTACTTCACTCTACAAGGACTTTGCACTGAAAATTTCATTCGTTTTTGTGTTTTGTGTTTTGTCTATTTTGTATTGCCATCTTTGTTCTAGTTGGTTATCAACATCTCCCGTTGTTTTAAGTTCTTCTTTCCTGGAATTATGAATAACAGCACAACCACATTTTCATGTACACAAATAACTTTTATTTTTTGGTGACTTTTTATATTTCCATTTTCAGCCACCCCAAGTCTAGCGTTTCTTTCTGACTAACTTATTTCCAACCACAGGAGCCGTTTTGCTCACCTGATTGAAACTATCCAAGAGTGCCGTGGTTTCATGTTGACTAGGAGTTCAACTACTCTTAATCAGACTTTCTTTCTTTCCTACTCTCAACAAAATTTCTTCATTACGTCATGGGTTTACACAAATCATTAATTTAAACTATCTCCGGAAATTCTTTCTTTCTTTCTTTCTTTCTTTCTTTCTTTCTTTCTTATCCTCAACTGAATTTCTTCATTACATCTTAAGCTTATACTATTCAATTATTTAAATTATCTCCAGAAATTATTTCTTTCTTTCTACCTAGCTTTCTTTTTTTCTTTCTTTTAGCTACAATTTCTTTCTTTCTTTCTTTCTTTCTTTCTTATCCTAAGCTAAATTTCTTCTTTACATCATAAGCTTACACTATTCATTGATTTAAATTATTTCCAGGAATTATTTCTTTCTTTCGTTCTTTCTTTCTTTCTTTCTTTCTTTCTTTCTTTCTTTCTTTCTTTCTTTCTTTCTTTTCGTTAAGATTCATTCTTTCTTCGTTTCTTTCTTTAATTCTTTCTCTCTTTTTTCAGCTAATATTCTTTCTTTCTTTCTTTCTTTCTTTCTTTCTTTCTTTCTTTCTTTCTTTCTTTCTTTCTTTCTATGGTGCAGGTTTTTATCCCACTTTCAAAAATATTTTTCTTCTTGACTTTACTTTCTGATTGAGTTTTTCTTTCTTTCTGTCTTTCTTTCTTTTAAGATTCTTTCTTCTTTTCTTTTCCTTTGCTGACTTTCTTCTTTACATCATTAGCCTACTCCATTCATTAATTTTAATTATATTTATAAGATTCTTTCTTTCTTCTTTTCTTACTTCTTTACTTTCTTTCTTTTTGTTCTCGCATCCATTCAATCTTTTCGTTTTAATTTTCTTTTGTTAGCTTCTGATTATTTATCTTCTTTTGATGATTTATCTTTTTTTTTTCTTCATTTTTTGGTCTTTTTTCTTTCTGTCGGCTTCTTTTCACTTTTGTTCGAATTTTATCTTAAGTGATATGTTTTTACTTGTTACTTTTCCTTTTTTTTTCTTATTTTATTTCATTTTTCCTCCCTCATTTTCCTGTTATTTTGCTTTTGGTTCTTATCTATCTATCTATCTATCTATCTATCTATGTGTGTATTCACACGTGCATGCATGTGTGTGTGTGTGTGTGTGTGTGTGTGTGTGTGTATCAGTCTATTTCGATCTACCTATCACAGTCTATTCCTTCCTATCTATCTATCTATCTATCTATCTATCTATCTATATATATATATATATATATATATATATATATATATATATATATATATATATATATAATGTGTGTGTTCCTTAGCCGTCCTTCTTTCTTACTTTCTACATATGTTTCTCTTTTTTCATATAACCGTATATTTCATGGTTCCTTCCTTTCTGTCTCAATTCTTTTTTCCTGTTACTCGTGTATCTTTCTACCTTTCTTTTTATTTCTTTGATCTTCATCTTCCTTTCCTTTCTATTTTCTTTCCTTTTTTTTCATTCATCTTTGGTTTACTCCATTCATCGTATTTTTTTATCTTTTATGAAGATATTTCTACATTTTGTCTTTTTACTTTTCTTTCTATCTTTTTTCCATTTTTTCTTTACTTGCTTTCTTTCTTTCTCGTATTCGTTCTGTCTTTCTTTCTCATTTTCCTTACTTTTTTCTCCGTTTTTTTTCTTCTTTTTTTTTCTCCATTTTTATTTTGTTCTTATTTCTACAGATGTGTTTTTTAAATAATTTTCTCTTTTCATTTCGTTCTTTCTTAATTCATCAAGTGTTCTTCTTCTTCTTCTTCTTCTTCTTCTTCTTCTTCTTCTTCTTCTTCTTCTTCTTCTTCTTCTTCTTCTTCTCCATTTTTGTCGTTTTCATTGTTGTCTCCGTATCATTATCATTGTCGTCGCTGTGATGAAGATCATCATCATCGTCATCAAACTTAGCATTTCCCCCAATATTCAAATATTTCATCTTTTTTGGATTTTACGGCACTTTCCTCTGAGAAATCTCCTTTACCCTCTTTATTTTCTTTCTTCCTTCTCCTTCCTTCGTTCTTTTATTTTTACTTCTTTCTCTTTTATTTTTTTTTTTCGCTTTTATTTTCTATATTTTTTCTCTTAAATTTCCTACTCTTTCTTCCTTTTCTTCTTTTCTTTATATATACTAGCGTTACCTTTTGACGTTTCCTTACTCTTTTCTTTCTCATCGTTATTATTATCGTAGTCGTCATCATCAGCACACGCATCTTAACCAGTCTCTCCTCATAACGATCGTCGTTGTCGTGGTTGTCATCGTTATCATCGTCATTGCCGTCGTCATCACCATCGGCGCCATCATCACCTCATCATTAACGTCCTCATCATTGTATTTATTATCACCACCAACATTATCACTCTTGTCCTCGTCACCATCATCATCGTCATCATCATCACCTTTTCATCATCGTCCTCATCATTGTATTTATTATCACCACCAACATTATCACTCTTGTCCTCGTCATCATCATCATCGTCATCATCATCTTATCATCATCGTCCTCATCATTGTATTTATTATCACCACCAACATTATCACTCTTGTCCTCGTCACCATCATCATCGTCATCATCATCAGCTTATCATCATCGTCCTCCTCATTGTATTTATTATCACCACCAACATTATCACTCTTGTGCTCGTCACCATTATCGTCTTCATCATCATCAGCAGCAGCATCATCTTTGATTTCAGTTTTTCCTCTAATTTCTAGTTTTTATTCCTCCTTGATTGTCTCTGTAATTTGCTTTGAGAAATTCATTCAACTCACATTCTTTCATTCCTCTTTTACTGTTGATATCTTCCTTCCTTCCTTCCTTCCTTCCTTCCTTCCTTCCTTCTATCCCTTCCTTCCTTCCTTCCTTTACTTCTTTCTTTCTTTCTTTCTTTCTTATATGCTTACGTTTATCTTTCTTTTTTTTTCTCATTATTTACTGGTGCTTTCTTTCCTTTCCTTTCTCTTTCTTCCAATCCATATTTATTTAGTTTTCCATTTTCGTTTTCTTCTCTTCTTTTATTTTCTTTACGTTATCATCCGATTTCACTTTCTCATTCTTTTTTTCTCAACCAACCACTCTATTGCTAATTTTTTTTCATCCAGCTTGGATCCTCCATTTCAGTGATGCTCGATACCTACAATATATGACTTTAAATTAAAAAAAATCCTCCATCAAAATGTGAAGAAAAAAAACGCTAAAAAATGCTTGGGAATGACTTATGGGTAAATATGTTCATCTGAAAGCACTCCCCCACATACAGCAAGTATTTGATGTACCTACCTACACGACTCACCATGAAGTCAGAAAATTGCATATTACCAACAAAAAGAGATGTACACATCAATTTCGACACACTGGAACGTGCAAGAGACAGAGGCGTGTGCAGATGTAGATTTTTTGAATAATAAAAAATAGAAACACTCACCAAAAAGCATCTCATTTTCTTTAGCTAATTGTATCAGCGTTCCACTTCTAACACGACGTTCGTATCAAGAGTACGACTCTTTTAAAGCGAGCAGAGGACTTTGAAAATACAAGAATATTTCTTTTCATGTTAGCATAAAAGGATATATAACATGTTCACTTCATATTCGCCTGGTCTGCGTTCTATCTCTCACCACATCCCTCTCCTTTTCTCTTTCTTACACACACACACACATACACACACACACAAACATATATATATATATATATATATATATATATATATATATATATATATATATATATATATATATATATTAAAAACCCACAATAAAATCTGCTAAATTTTGCCAAGCATGTAATCTTAAGAACCTTACCTGCAAACACCTCAAATCAACCAACTCATTTACTAGTTTCATAACTAAAAAAAAACATTAGAATTTATTACGAAACAAATTATAGAAGCAAAAATGTCATTTATTTACTGGATTGTACACGCTGCCAAAAACAATTCATAGGAAATTCAGAGCGCGCATTTTAATTTAGAATAAATAACAATTGACATTGTTATTTATTCTAAATCAAAATGGGGGTGTAATGGTTATCGTCGTAGGAAATGGACACGGCGATACGAGTTCAAATCCTTGACGAGACTGATTGCATTTCACATTGCACTAATGCCCTTGGGAAAGGTATGAATCCAATTATTCTCCCTCCAGCTATGGCTAAATAGTAGGGCACACTAGGTTCTTCAGCCTTGTTGAGGTAGCTAGACTAGGAGAAGGAAAACTCTGAATTCAAACCTGTTAAACTCCGCTAAAAAAATTGACCTTGGGTCATATTTACCCAAGCGGAGGTGTTGGTAAATATGATAAATAACAAGTGACATTACGACAAATTAAAACAAACTATTAATTTTGAGAACCAGCTTATTGGCTTTGTGGGTAGAGTGTTCGCCAATGGTCCCGGAGACCATGGTTCAATCCCAGGTTGAGTCATACCAAAGACTTAAAAAATGGTTCTTGGTACCTCCTTGCTTTACACTCAGCATTATAAGGTACGTATCAAGGGTAAAGTGGAGCAATACAGGGAAAGGAGAAGTGCCCTCTCCTACATTTCGGTGTAGTAGCTATTGAAAAGGGATCCTTCTGGCCACCCTCAACTGCGGTCGCCAACTTTAGTTTACATGCTATAATTTTGGAGAACAGCACCGCTGCCTAAAGGGTTTACGATATCATCAGATGCAAATTTAAACATGAGAAGAATCGAGAAAAAAAACGCATTGGATAATATAAGCTCAGGAAAGTAAATGGATAAAGTGTTTCTAAATGCTTACCACAAACGGCAATGACATCAAACTAAATTACCCTAAAAGCCACTCTTAAAAATAGGATCGACAAATTTAGGGTGACATAATCACCTCAATAAATAAACGAAACTGTTGTGGCTAATTTAAAAAACAACAGCAACATTTGGCCATACGTAACATATATTTCCCAAATGGAAAGCTCAGTGTCCGGTGTTCTGACAGCAGATATACTGAGGTTAGTTAAAGAGAAAGGAATAAGGGAGAAATATTTTCATTCAACCAAAAACGTAGTTCAACACCGGCTCACTTTTTGTCACTTCTCTAAGAGCATATAAATTATTTTAACAACTGTTTTAAAAACTATAAAAAAAAACATTTTTTTTAAAACAAAAATCTTTTAGTCATTACGATGGCCTACGTTGGTAAGAATATATGGTTCCAGACCCACTAGAATTTTACGGCAAAATAGGGAAAGGCTTTTTTTTTAATAATGACTTACATGTTTACTTTTTTTTTTCTTTTGAAGGGCGGATAATTTTATTTTTAGATGTGAGGAAACATTTTTTTTTTTTTTACAAGATCTTTTCTTCTGACACTATATTTTGATCAAAACCAGTTGAGAACAATCAAAAAATAAACAATACAGAAGACATCACTTTTGTTCATGCATATATATATATATATATATATATATATAAAGACTGACACACAGAACGACAGACAGACCGAGATAATAATTCAGTCAACCAGTATTTCTCGGCCATTGGTTTTGCTCTTTTCATTTCTCTCTCTCTCTCTCTCTCTCTCTCTCTCTCTCTCTCTCTCGCTCTCTCTCTCTCTCTCGCACTGTCTTTCTCTAAACCTCTCCAATAAATATATAGATGAAATAAACAAATCATTCTGGAAAGTTTTGTTCTCCAAAACAATAGAGTACTGACCTGTTAAACAGGATAAAACCTAGATGTCAATAGCCTCATTAATATTAGTTTCATATATTATTTTTGTAAAAGATCAAAAGATCAAATGAGGTATTTACCCAGTCAGCTCGGGCTGTAGAATACACCAACTGCATCTCTGCAGAGGGGCATCAACCCCTGGAAGAGTGTCCGGTATATGACACTAAGAATCTAATGGTAAGGTTCCAGTAATGCTGGAGCTTTGGCGAATGCAGAGTACCATTCATTGCCATCGCTCCCAAGTCCACTCTGGCCCGGAGTGGTAGCATCTGATAGGGTCTTATCTATGGGTCAAATAGAACTAAACTTCGTACTTATGCTAAACTGAATTGCTTGAAATAGAACTGTTTTGGCTTTTAAACCGCATACTTATGCAAAACTGAATTGTTTGAAAAAGAACTGTTTTTGACGTTGAAACTGTACTTAAGCTAAACTGAATTGTTTGACTTAAAACTGTTTCATCAAACTAAATATCTTGAAATAGAAATGTTTTGAAAATTAAGCTGCGTACTTATACTAAACTGAATTGTTTGAAATGGAACCGTTTATTCGGCATTAAATAACTTACAATGGTTGATGTGCCATAAAACACAATCAAACAAACCAACAAACCAATGAGATTTAGGTTGCAAATTCTCGACTCGAAATGAATTAAATGCAAATTCTTGAGTATACAACAATGTTTCATCTGATGGGTGTATTTCTTTTTATAAAGTACATGAAAGTATCACAGGACACCGACCAAAATTTAGAATAAATTTTAAAACTTTTTTTAGTCTTAAACAGTCCAATTTTTTGAAAATAATTTTTTCGAGAAAATATAAATTTTCATGATTAGCTCTATTATTCAACCACTTTTTAAAATTAATATTCAGTCCAAAGAAAAGAAATGACAAAGAATCTATGATCCGTTTAACGCCGAAACCAAGCCAAATTTCCTTTGTCTACCGTATACAAAGCAAAGAATTTTTTTTTTTTACTGAAAAGAGCTTTTTAAGAGAAGAGGGTGTGGGGGATTGAACAAAAAAAAAACAAAAGAAGGCTTTTTAACTGCTATCGCTACGGTGATTAAGAAAGACCCCACAACACGAATAAGAAAGAACGCAACTGAATTAAAAGTCTATGATAAAACTGTGAGAACAGCAATTAAATGAGATTTAAGGCCAAACCCTAACCCTATTGTTTACGCAATGTGTGGCGTTACAGAGAGCCAAACGGGTGCAACTTCCCATTTAAATATTGGTTTGCTTAAGATTGCTATAGAGATGAAATTAAATAAAATATGTGAAGAATTTATTTACAAGGCATGCAAGTCTCGAAGGCGTGTTAATAATCAAAGTGAGTAAATTTACTGTTTTGTGTCTATCTTCTGATTTTGTCGTTTATTTTTTGAAATTTTGTTTTATAATTATACTAGATTGTTCCTACTTTTGCTTCCTTTCCCTGTTGTGATGAAAATGATATCAATGCACGAAAAACTCTATGAGAAATACAAAAATATAGCATTGTGTCTCTATCAAAAGAAAAGTTTCAGAGGTGCTTTGACCTATAGTTGGGTTTCTTTTTAATGACAAATTAACCTTTGTGGGCTTTTTAATTCCAAAGTCATCCTTATAGATAGATGTTTAGTAAGGTAATATTATACTCGTAGCTGTCGGGATAACGGGGTTCTTTTATTTCCTTAAGGGTGTTGCTTCAAGAGTGAACGAATTAACGAAACTTGAGTTCGAACTCACTTACTACGATGGTATAGTTCATCATGTTAGTCATCAGGCCAAGAGACCTGAGGGACTACCCCACTTGATAAACTCATATCATAAAATATAGTATCGGTGATTGTCAAGGTGACTATTTCCAAGTAAATTGCTATTTGATTCATTGTTCATTTTTGTCTTGGTAGATACAGCTTCTGACTCTATGCTTGTGAACTCATCTCACACACACACACACACACCATGTGGGTTGAGCACTCTGGCGAAGGAATTTACGGCTGCCGCTCGCATAATGCAAAGCTCTTCGAACGAATTGAGCACTCTGGTATCCGGTAAGGTATAAAATGTAAACAAACGAACGCTGCTGCTGCTGTGCTACTTAATACCATATAATTCCCTAGCTGACGTAGTATGCTTGTTGGCCAAGCGGTCTAATACTAATTCTAACGTAAAGTTGGGCGGGTTTCGATTCCGGCTTCAAGCGTCCTACGTGTCTAGCCACACTGAAGAGTTGTGATACAACGAAACTGTCTGTCTGTCGATGACAATATATATATGTATATATATATATATATATATATGTGCGTAATATATCTGAATATTGGTCCTCAATGGAAGAGAGATTTTTACATCAAAGGTAAATTATGGTCTTTACAGGAATCTGAGTGAAAAGTTTCTTTACCTCGACTGAAATATTCATTGTTTTTTAGGTGATCTCTACAGTTCAGTGGTCTGAAATGTTTCAATTCTTCCTCGGATTTCAAGTTTC
>OY757920.1:73251748-73286748 GCA_963585895.1 Sepioteuthis lessoniana | reverse complement strand
TGCAAATGGGTAAGAAACCCATTTTCAAAGGGCTGTCCTGGGTATGACCCGAAACTGCGTCTCATGAGGAAGGTCCAGTTTTGAAACTCTGAGAAGAGTAGAATACTCCTTCGTTGCCATTGCACCTGAGCCAAAATGGTCGTACCTGTTAGAGCACCATCTATGAGCTAAATAGATGATTGCAAATTATTTGTATTAGATAGGAATACTTGTGATCATACAGCCATTTGAATAAAGAAACTCTTAGACAACAACGCAAGAAATGTAAATATGAATTTTTAAAGAATGCAATTCCCGAACCACTTAACAGATGGATTGAGAAGTCTAAAGAATCAATCAATCCCACAATCACTAGGTTCCAATGAGCAGTGGTTAGAATATAACGACTACATCTTTTGCATAGGTTGGGTAAGAGGCTTTCCACAAAAAGAGTTTAAACAGGAAATTTCGCTGAACTAGAGATGTACTCTTATGGACCCCCACACATGGCCGTGCAAAAGCAGGACGACCAGCATGAACATATATTCAGCAGCTATGTGAGGATACGGGATGTTGTCCTGAAGACCTACCTAGGGCGATGAACGATAGGGAGGAGTGGCGAGAGAGGGTCAGGGATATCTGTGCTACTAACACGATATGATGATGACATCTGGCAATGAATTACTATACTGTCCCCTCCCGAAGAAAAAGGTCACCAGGAAATTATACGTAGCAGCATCTAACGGTAGAGTACCTTTATTAACCCCCTCCAGAAGAAAATGTAACCAAGAAATTATGCGAAACTACATCTGGTTGGGGTGAAGTACTTTTATTGACCCCTCTGGAAGGTAACCAATAAATTATATGAAACTACATCTGGTGGGTGGGGTGAATATATTTCTTGACCCCTCTGGAAGAAAAAGGTATCCAAGAAATTATATGAAACTACATCTGGTGGCGGTATGTTGACCCCTTTATTGACCCCTTCCAAAGAAAGGGTAAACAAGAAGACATATGAAAATACGTCTGGTGGGGGGTGAAGTACCTTTATTGATCCCTCTGGAAGAAAAGGTAAACAAAAAATTATATGAAACTACATCTGTTGGGGATGAAGTACCTTCATTGACCCCTCTGGGAGAAAAGGTAACCAAGAAATTATATGAAACTACATCTGGTAGGGAGGAAATTCCCTCATTGACACCTCTGGAAGAAAAGGTAACTAAGAAATTATATGAAAGTATATCTAATGGTGAAATCCCTTTACTGACCCATCTTGAAAAAAAGGAAACCAAGTAATTATATGAAACAGCATCTGGTGGTTGGTGAAGTACCTTCGGAAGAAAAGGTAAATTAGAAAGAACATCTGGTGGGGGTGAACTACTTTTATTGAACCCTTGCAAGAAAAGGGTAACTAAAAAATAATAAGAAACTACATCTGACGGGGGATGAATACATTTATTGAACCCACTGGAAGAAAAGGTATCCAAGAAATTATCTGAAACTACATATGGTGGGGGGTATGTACCTTTATTGACCCCTCTGGAAGAAAATGTAACAAAAAAATGGAACTACATCTGATGGTGGGAAGTGCTTTTACTGTGACCCCTCTGGAAGAAAAGGTAACCGAGAAATTATATGAACCTACATCTGGTGAGGGTGAAGTGCCTCTATTGACCCCTTCTGAAGAAAAAGTAAACAAGAAATTGCATGAAACTACATCTGGTGGTGGGTGACCCCCCTGGAAGAAAAGGTATCCAAGAAATTATATGAAACTACATCTGCAGGGGGTATGTACCTTTATTAACCCCTCTGCAAGAAAAGGTGACCAAAAGATTCTTATATTCCGAAGAAAAGTAACCAAAAAATCACATGAAATTACATCTGGTGGAGGGGTGAAAATATTTGTTGACCCCTCCAGCAAATATAGTTTCATATGATTTTTTGGTTTCCCTTTCTTCGGAAGGGGTCAATAAAGGTACTAGATCTAGATCTACTTTCATATAATTTTTTTTCTAAAAAGTTTTCAATAAAAAAGAAAAGGTAAACAAGAGTGTATAAGAAATTACATCTTGTAGGGGGAAGGAATAACCTTTATTGCACCCTCTGCAAGAAAGGGTATCCAATAAATTATATGAAACTACATCTGGTTAGGAGTAAAAACAGATATTGACACCTCTGGAAGAAAAAGCATCCAAGAAATTATATGAAACTAAATTGGTGGGTTGTGAATACATTTATTGACCCCTCTGGAAGAAAAGGTATCAAAAAAATCTGGTGGAATGAAGTACCTTTATTGAACCATTTGGTAGAAAAGGTAAGCAAGAAATTATATGAAACTAGATCTAGTGGGTGTGAAGTACCTTTATTGAACCATTCCGAAGAAAGGGTAACGAAGAAAACATGAATCTATATCTGGTGGGACTTGAATACATTTGTTGACACCTATGAGAGGAAAGATATCCAAGAAATTATTAGAAAATATATCTGGAGTGGGTATGTACTTTTATTGACTCCTCTGCATGAAAGGGTAACAAAAAAAATTATATGAAACTACATCTGGTGGGGTGAAGTACCTTCATTGAAACTACTGGAAGAAAAGGTAACCAAGAAATTATATGAAACTACACCTGACGCGGGGAAAGTATGTTTACTGACTCCTTCCGAAGAAGAGGGAATCAAGAAATTATGCGAAACTACATCTGATGGTGAAGTACCTTTATTGAGCCCATTGGATGAAAAGGGTAACAAAGAAATTATGCAAAACTACATCTGGTGGGGGTGAATGCATTTATTGACCCATCTGGAAGTAAAGTTATCCAAGAAATTATATGAAACTACATCTGGTGGGGGGTATGTAACTTTTATTGACCTATCCGGAAGAAAATGTCACCAAGAAATTTTATGCAACTACATCTGGTGGGGGTGAAGTACATTTATTGACCCTTTCCGAAGAAAAGGGGTCAATAAATGACCCCTTCCAATAAATGTATTTATTGACCCCTTTGGAAGAAAAAGTATCCAAGAAATTATATGAAACTACACCTGGTGAGGGAACAAAAAAAATTACGATACTACATCGGGTGGTGGGGTGAAGATTCTTTATTCACCTCTCCGGAAGAAAATGTAATCAAGAAATTATATGAAACTACATCTGGTGGGTTATGAAGTACCTTTATTGAACCCTCGGGAAGAAAAGGTAAGCAAGAAATTATATTAAACTACATCTAGTGAGGGTGAAGTACCTTATAGAAACAAAGAAATCATATGAAACTACATCTGGTAGGGGATATGTAACATTTGTTGACCCCAATGGAAGAAAAGGTATCCAAGAAATTATATGAAACTGCATCTTCTGGGTGGTATGTACCTTTATTTACCCCTCTTGAAGAAAAGGTAACATAAAATTTCTATGAAAATACATCTGGTGGGGGGTGAAGTTCCTCTATTGACCCCTTCTGAAGAAAATGTAAACAAGAAATTGCATGAAACTATATCTGGTTGGGGGATGTACCTTTATAGACTCCTTCGGCAGAAAGGTTAACCAAAAAATTATGAAACATCTGGTGGTTGGTAAATACATTTATTGACCCCTCTGGAAGAAAAGGTATCCAAGAAATTATAAGAGACCACATCTGCTGGGGGGTATGTACCTTCATTGGTATTACCTTTTAAGTATTAGATCTAGATCTACTTTTATATAATTTCTTTTCTTCCATAGTGTTCAATAAAAAAGAAAAGGGAAACAAAAATGTCCAAGAAATTACATCTGGTGGGGGGATGAAGTACCTTTATGTACAATAGAGGTACTTCTGGAAGAAATAAATTATACGAAACTTCATCTAGTGGGGTGTGAATACATATGTTGACCCCTATGGGAGAAAAAGCATCCAAGATATAATATGAAACTACATCTGGTGTGGCGTACGTAACTTTTATTGACCCCTCTGGAAGAAAAGGTAACAAAAAAATTTATATGAAACTACATCTGGTGGCGTGACGTACCTTTACTGACCCCTGTGGAAGAAAAGGTAACAAAGAAATTGTATGAAACGACATCTGGTGGGGGGCTTAATACATTTATTGACCCCCTCTGGAAGAAAAGGTATCAAAGAAATTATATGAAACTACATCTAGTGGGGGATATGTAACTTACATTGACCCCACTGGAAGAAAAGGTAACAAAAAAAAAATTATATGATACTACATCTGGTGGGGGGTGAAGTACATTTATTCACCTCCCCGGGAGAAAATGTAATCAAGAAATTATATGAAACTACATCTGGGATGAAGTACAAAAATATTTTCATGAAACCACATCTGGTGGAGGTGAAGTACCTTCCGAAGAAATGGTAAACTAGAAATTATATGAAACTACATCTGGTGGTGGGGTTGCATTTATTTACCCTACTTGAAGAAATGGTATCCAAGAAATCCAGCAGTGGTGAGAATACATTTATTGACCCCTATGGGAGAAAAGGTATCCGAAAAATTATATGAAACTACATTGGCCCCTCTGAAAGAAAAGGGAGCAAGGAAACTATATGAACCTACATCTGGTGGGGGTGAAGTAACTTTATTGAAAACTCTGGAAGAAAAGGTAAGCAAGAAATTATATTAAACTACTTCTATTGGGGGTGAAGTACCTTATAGACCCCTTTCGAGTAACCAAGAAATCATATAAAACTACATCTGGTGGGGGATATGTAACTTTTATTGACCCAACTGGAGTTGAGTCAATAAAAGTTACATATCCAAAAAAGGTATCAAAAAAATTATATGAAACAACATCTGCTGGATGGTATGTACCTTTATTAAACCATCTGGAAGAAAAGGTAACCAAAAAAATTATATGAAACTACATCTGGTGAGGTGAAGTACCTTTACTGACCCCTCTGGAAGAAAAGGTAACAAAGAAATTGAATGGAATGATATGGTGGGAGATATGTAACTTTTATTGACCCCACTGGAAGAAAAGGTAACCAAAGAAATTATGTGATACTACATCTGGTGGTGGGGTGAAGTACCTTTATTGACTCCTTCGTAAGAATGGTTAACCAAAATATTATAAAACTACATCTGGTGGTTGGTGAATACATTTATTGACCCCACTGGAAGAAAAGGTAACCACAGAAATTATATGAGACTACATCTGCTTGATGGGTTAAAAAAGGTACATACCCCTCTGGGTTAATAAAGGTACATACCCCTTATGGGTTAATAAAGGTACATACCCCTCTGCAAGAAAAGGTAGCCAAAAGATTTTTATGAAAATACATCTGGTGTGAGTGAGCTACTTTTTTATGTTCCGAAGAAAAGGAACCTAGAATTCATATGAAATTACATCTGGTGGGCGTGGGTGAATACATTTGTTGACCCCTCAACCAGATGATTTCTTGGTTACCCTTTCTTCGCAAGGGGTCAGTAAAGGTACTAGATCTAGATCTATTTTCATATAATTTCTTTTCTTCCAGAGTGTTCAATAAAAAAGTAAAGGTAAACAAGAATGTATGAGAAATTACATCTGATGGGGTACCTTTATTGAACCCTCTGGAAAAAAAGGGTAACCAAGAAATTATATGAAACTACATCTAGTGGGAGGGTGAATACATATATTGACACCTCTGGAAGAAAAGGGATCAAAGAAATTATTTGAAACTACATCTGGTGGGGTGAAGTACCTTTACTGACATCTATGGAAGAAAAGGGGACCAAGAAATTATATGAAGCTACATCTGGTGGCGTGAAGTACCCTTATTGAACCCACTGGAAGAAAAGGTAAGCAAGAAATTATATAAAACTTGATCTAGTGGAGGGTGAAGTACCATTATTAAAGCATTCCGAAGAAAGGGTAACGAAGAAAACATGAATCTATATCTGAATATATTTTCTGACCCCTCTGAGGGAAAATGATATCCAAGAAATTTTTAGAAAATATATCTGGTGGGGGTATGTACTTTTATTGACCCCTCTGGAAGAAAAGGTAACAAAAAACTCATATGAAACTACATCTGGTGGGGTGAAGTACCTTCATTGAAACCACTGGAAGAAAAGGTAACCAAGAAATCATGTGAAACTACATTGGATGAAAAGGTAACCTAGAAATTTCGCGTAACTACATCTGGTGTTAGAGGAGTACATTCTGGAAAAAAAAGATAACAACATTTTTTTATCAAACTATATCTGGTGTGGGTGAAGTACCTTTATTGACCCCTTCCGAAGAAAAGGTAAACAAGATTTTACATGAAACTACATGTGGTGTCGGAGTGATTTACCTTACTGAAACTTTCCGAAGAAAGGGTAACAAAGAAATTATGCAAAACTACATCTGGTGGGGTTGAATACATTTATTGACCCCCTGGAAGAAAAGGTATCCAAGAAATTATATGAAACTACAACTGATGAGGGATATGTAACTTTTATTGAAGAAAAGGTAATAAAAAAAATTACGATAGTACATCAGGTGGGGGTGAAGTACCTTTATTGACCTCTCCGGAAAAAAATGTAATCAAGAAATTATGATACTACATCAGGTGGGGGATGAAGTACCTTTATTGGGTCAATAAAGGGTCTTTCCAAAGAAATGGTAACGAAGAAATTAAACGAAACTACATCTGGTGGGAGGGTTTTGCATTTATTGACCCATCTGGAAGAAATGGTATCCAAAAAATCCAGCAGGGGTTTGAATATATTTTATTGAGAAAAGGTATCCAAAAGATTATATGAACTACATTGACCCCTCTGAAAGAAAAGGGAGCAAGGAAATTATATGAACCTACATCTGGTGGGGGTGAAGTACCTTTATTGAACCCTCAGGAAGAAATGGTAAGCAAGAAATTATATTAAACTACATCTAGTGAGGGTGAAGTACCTTATAGAAACAAAGAAATCATATGAAAATACATCTGCTGGGTGGTATGTACCTTTATTGAACCCTCTCGAAGAAAAGGTAACAGAAGATTTCTATGCAATTACATCTGGTGGGGGGAGTACTTCTATTGACCCCTTCTGAAGAAAATGTAAACAAGAAATTGCATGAAACTATATCTGGTGGAGGTGAGGTACCTTTATTGACTTCTTCGGAAGAAAGGTTAACCAAAATATTTTGAGACTACATCTGGTGGTGGGTGAATAAGTTTATTAACCCCTCTGCAAGAAAAGGTAACCAAAAGATTTTTATGAAACTACATCTGGTGGGGGTGAAGTACCTTCATTGACCCCTCTGCAAGAAAAGGTAAGCAAGAAACTGAATATAACTACATCTGGTGGGGGGTGAAGTACCTTCATTGACCCCTCTGGAAGAAAAGGCAAAGAGAAATTATATGAAACTACATCTGGGGGGGAATGAAGTACTTTTATTGACCCTTTCCGAAGTGAAACTATATGAAACTACATCTGGTGTACTTTTATTGACCCCTCTGGAAGGTAAACAATAAATTATATGAAACTACATCTGGTGGGGGGTGCATGTATTACTTGACCCCACTGGAAGAAAAGGTATCCAAGAAATTATATGCAACAACATGTTGACCCCTTTATTGAACCCCTTCCGAAGAAAGGGTAACCAAGAAGATATATGAAACTATATCTTGGTGGGGGGTGAAGTATTGATCCCTCTGGAAGAAAAGGTAAATTTCCCCCCTACCAGATGTAGTTTCATATAATTTCTTGGTTACCTTTTCTCCCAGAGGTACTTCATCCCCAACAGATGTAGTTTCATATATTTTTTTATTATATGAAACTACATCTGGTGGGGATGAAGTGCCTTCAATTTCTTGGTTACCTTTTCTCCCAGAGGGGCCCTCTCTGGGAGAAAAGGTAACCAAGAAGTTTTATGAAATTACATCTGGTAGGGGGGAAATTCCTTCATTGACCCCACTGGAAGAAAAAGTTAACTAAGTAATTATATGAAAGTATATCTAATGGTGAAGTCCCTTTACTGACCCATCTTGTAGAAAAGGAAACAAAGTAATTATATGAAACAGCATCTGGTGGGTGGTGAAGTACCTTCCGAAGAAAAGGTAAACTAGAAATTACATCTGGTGGGGGTGAACTACTTTTATTGAACCCTTGCAAGAAAAGGGTAACCAATAAATAATAAGAAACTACATCTGACGGGGGGTGAATACATTTATTGAACCCTCTGGAAGAAAAGGTATCCAAGAAATTAAATGAAACTACATCTGGTGGTGGGTATGTACCTTTATTGACGCCTCTGGAAGAAAAAGTAACAAAAAAATGGAACTACATCTGGTGGGGTGAAGTACATTTACTGTGACCTTTCTGAAAGAAAAGGTAACCAAGAAATTATATAAACCTACATCTGGTGGGGGTGAAGTGCCTCTATTGACCCCTTCTGAAGAAAAAGTAAAAAAGAAATTGCATGAAATTACATCTGGTGGTGGGTGACCCCCCTGGAAGAAAAGGTATCCAAGAAATTATATGAAACAACATCTGCTGGTGGGTATGTACCTTTATTAACCCCCTGCAAGAAAAAAATGACCAAAAGATTTTTATATTCCGAAGAAAAGTAACAAAAAATCATATGAAAATACATCTGGTGGAGGGGTGAATACATTTGTTGACCCCTCCACCAAATATAGTTTCATATGATTTCTTGGTAACACTTTCGTCGGAAGGGGTCATTAAAGGTACTAGATCTAGATCTACTTTCATATAATTTCTTTTCTAAAAAGTGTTCAATAACCAAAAACTATGAAACTACATCTGGTGAGGTGAAGTACTTTTACTGACCCCTCTGGAAGAAAAGGCAACAAATCTACTTTCATATAATTACTTTTCTAAAAAGTGTTCAATAAAAAAGAAAAGGTAAACAATTCTTGCTTACCATTTCTCCCAGAGGGGTCAATAAAGGTACTTCATCCCCACCAATGTAGTTTCATATAATTTTTTATTATATGAAACTACATCAGGTGGGGATGAAAATGATGAAGTCCCTTTACCCATCAGATGTACCCTTCACCCCAACTTAGAAGATGGGTCAATCTTGAAGAAAAGGAAACCAAGTAATTATATGAAACAGCATCTGGTGGGTGGTGAAGTACCTTCGGAAGAAATTTAAACTAGAAAGTAAATCTGGTGTGGGTGAACTACCTTTATTGAACCCTTGCAAGAAAAGGGTAACCAAGAAATAATATGAAACTACATCTGACGGGGAGTGAATACATTTATTGAACACTCTGGAAGAAAAGGTATCCAAGAAATTTTATGAAACTACATCTGGTGGGGGGTGAATACTTTTATTAACCCCTCTGCTAGAAAAGGTAACCAAAAGATTTTTTATGAAACTACATCAGGTGGGGGTGAAGTACCTTTTCTTCGGAAGGGGTCAATACATCTGGTGAATACTTTTGTTGACCGCTCCACCAGATGTAGTTTCATATAATTTATTGGTTACCCATTCTTCGGAATGGGTCAATAGATCTAGATCTAGTACCTCTATTCGGGGTGAAGTACCTTTATCGAACACTCTGGAAGAAAAGGTAACCAAAAAGGTAACGACCATCTGGTGGCGTGTGGTAACAAAGAAATTGTATGAAAGAAGATCTGGTAGGGGTGAATACATTTATTGACCCCCTCTAGAAGAAAAGGTATCCAAGAAATTATAAGAAACCACATCTTTAAGTGCCTTTATCGAAAACTCTGGAAGAAAAGGTAAGCAAGAAATTATATTAAACTACTTCTAAGTCGGGGTGAAGTACCTTATAGACCCCTTCCGAAGAAAGGGTAACCAAGAAATCATATAAAACTACATCTGGTCGGGGATATGTAACTTTTATTGACCCCACTTGGAAGAAAAGGTAACCAAAAAATATGAAATTACATCTGGTGAGGTGAAGTACCTTTACTGACCCCTCTGGAAGAAAAGGTAACAAATAAATTGAATGGAATGACATGGTGGGGGATATGTAACTTTTATTGACCCCACTTGAAAAAAAAAGGTAACCCAAAAAATTATGTGATACTACAACGGGTGTGGGGTGAAGTAATTTATTGACTCCTTCGGAAGAAAGGTTAACCAAAATATTATGAAACTACATCTGGTGGTGGGTGAATACATTTATTTACCTCTCCGGAAGAAAAGTTATCCAAGAAATTATATGAAACTACATCTGCAGGGGGGGTATGTAACTTTTATAGATCTCTCCGGAAGAAAAGGGAAACAAGAAATTGTATGAAAACACATCTGGTGGGGCATATGTTCCTTTATTGACCCCTCTGGAAGAAAAGGTAACCAAAACATTAATATGAAACTACATCTAGTGGCGTGAAGAACTTTTACCGACCCCTCCGGTAACAAAGAAATTATATGAAACTACATCTGGTGGGGGATATGTAACTTTTATTAACCCCACTGAAAAGGTAACCCCAAAAATTATGTGATACTACATCTGGTGGGGGGTGAAATACCTTAATTGAACACTCTGGATTTCTTCAAAGAATTTTTATGAAGCTACATCCGGTGGTCAAAGAAGTACCTAAGAAGTACCGAAGAAAGGGCAACCAAGAAATTATATGAAAGAACATCTGTTTGGGGGTGAAGTACCTTTATTGATCCCTTCCGAAGAAAAGGTAAACAAGAAATGACATGAAACTACATCTGGTGTCGGGGTGATTTACCTTTATTGACACTTTCAGAAGAAAGGGTAACCAAGAAATTATGCAAAACTACATCTGGTGGATGTGAATACATTTATTGACCCCTCTGGAAGAAAAGTTATCCAAGAAATTATATGAAACTACATCTGGTTGTAGTAACCTCTCCAGAAGAAAAGATAACCAAAAAGTATATGAATGAACATCTGGTGGGGGGGTGAAGTACCTTTATTGCCCCCTTACCAAGAAAAGGTAAACAATAAATTATATGAAACTACATCTGGTGGGGGATATGTAACTTTTATTGGACCCACTGGAAGAAAAGGTAACAAAAAAAATTATATGAAACTACATCATAGACCCCTTCCGAAGAAATGGTAACCAAATAAACATAAGAAATTATATCTGGTGGGGTGGTTGTATTTATTGACCCCTCTGGAAGAAATGGTATCCAAGAAATCCAGCAGTGGTGTGAATACATTTATTGACCCCTATGGGAGGAAAGGTATCTAAAAAATTAAATGAAACTACATTGACCCCTCTGAAAGAAAAGGGATCTAGGAAATTATATGAACCTAAATCTGGTGGACGTGATATACCTTTATTGAACACTCTGGAAGAAAAGGTAAGCAAGAAATCATAGTAAACTACTTCTATTGGGCGTTAAGTACCTTCCGAAGAACGGGTAACCAAGAAATCATATGAAACTACATCTGGTGGGGGAAATATAACTTTTATTGACCCCATTGGAAGAAAAGGAATCCAAGAAATTATATGAAACTACATCTGGTGGGGGGTGAAGTACCTTTATTGAGCACTCTCGAAGAAAAGGTAACAAAACATTTCTATGAAAGTACATCTGGTGGGGGGTGAAGTACCTCTATTGACCCCTTCTGAAGAAAATGTAAACAAGAAATTGTATGAAACTATATTTGGTGGGGGGTGAGGTACCTTTATTGAGTCCTTTGGAAGTAAGGTTAACCAAAAAATTTTGAAACTATATCTGGTGGTGGGTGAATACATTTATTAACCCGTCTGCAAGAAAAGGTAACCAAAAGATTTTTTATGAAACTACATCTGGTGGGGGTGAAGTACCTTTATAGACCCCTTCCGAAGAAAGAGTAACCAAGAAGATATATGAAACTACATCTGGTGGGGAGGAAGTACCTTCATTGACCCCTCTAGAAGAAAAGGTAACCAAGAAATTATATGAAACTACATCTGTTAGGGGGGAAATTCCTTTATTGACACCACTGGAAGAAAAGGTAACTAAGAAATTATATGAGAGTATATCTAATGGTGAAGTCCCTTTACTGAACCATCTTGAAGAAAAGGAAACTAAGTAATTATATGAAACAGCATCTGGTGGGTGGTGAAGTACCTTCCAAAGAAAAGGTAAACTAGGATTACATCTGGTGGTGGTGAACTACCTTATTGAACCCTTGCAAGAAAAGGGTAACCAAGAAATAATATGTAACTACATCTGACGGGGGGTGAATACATTTATTGAACCCTCTGGAAGAAAAGGTATCCAAGAAATTTTATGAAACTACATCTGGTGGGGGGGTGAATACTTTTATTAACCCCTCTGCAAGAAAAGGTAACCAAAAGAACTACCTTTTCTTCGGAAGGGGTTTTATTAACCGAAGAAAAGTAACCAAGAAATCATATGAACCTACATCTGGTGAATACTTTTGTTGACCCTTCCACCAGATGTAGTTTGAAATGATTTCTTGGTTACCCTTTCTTCGGAATGGGTCAATAGAGGTACTAGATCTAGATCTACTTTCTTATACTTTCTTTTCTTCCAGAGTGTTCATAAAACAGGTAAACAAAGAATGTACAAGAAATTATATCTGATGGGGGTGGGTGAAGTACCTTTATCGAACACTCTGGAAGAAAGGGTAACAAAAAAAATTATATGAAACTACATCTGGTATATTCCTTTATTGTACCCTCTGGAAAAATAGGTAACCAAAACATTTATATGAAACTACATCTGGTGGCGTGAAGTATCTTTACTGACCCCTGTGGTAACAAAGAAATTGTATGAAAGAAGATCTGGTAGGGGTGAATACATTTATTGACCCCCTCTGGAAGAAAAGGTATCCAAGAATTTATATGAAACTACATCTGGTGGGGGGGGTGAATTACATTATTGAAACTACATCTGGTGGTGGGTGAATACATTTATTGAAGAAAAGTTATCCAAGAAATTATATGTTTAATATAATTTCTTCTACGTGGGGGTGAAGTACCTTAGAGAAACTACATCTGGCGGTGGGTGAATGCATTTATTGAAGAAAGGTTATCCAAGAAATTATATGAAACTACATCTGGTGGGGTATATGTAACTTTTATTGATCTCTCCGGAAGAAAAGGGAAACAAGTAATTATATGAAACTACATCTGGTGGGGCATATGTTCCTTTCTTGACCCCTCTGGAAGAAAAGGTAACCAAAAAATTTATATGAATCTATATCTGGTGGCGTGTAATACCTTTACTGAACCCTCTGGAAGAAAAGGTAACAAAGAAATTATATGTAACTACATCTGGTGGGGGATATGTAACTTTTATTGACCCAACTGGAGTTGGGTCAATAAAAGTTACATATCCAAAAAAGGTCCTATTTACCAACCCCTCCGCTCGGGCAGGATATGACACAAGGTCAATTTTTAAGCGGAGTTTGACAGGTTTGAATTCAGAGTTTTCCTTCTCCTAGACTAGTTGCCTCACCAAGGCTGAAGAACCTAGTCTGTCCTACTATTTACCCATAGCTGGAGGGAGAATAATTGGATTCATACCTTTCCCAAGGGTATTAGTGCTATGTGAAGTGCAATGTCTTGTCCAGTATTTGAACTCGAGTCGCCGTGTCCAATTCCTGCGACGATAACAATTACACCACTGGCACCTCCAAAAAAGGTAACCCAAAAAATTATGTGATACTACATCTGGTGGGGGGGTGAAGTACCTTTATTGAACACTGGATTTCTTCAAAGAATTTTAATGACGCTACATCTGGTGGTCGTGAAGTACCGAAGAAATACCGAAGAAAGGGTAACCAAGAAATTATGCAAAACATCTGGTGGGGGTGAATATATTTATGTTCAATAAATACATTCACCTCTGGAAGAAAGGTTATCTAAGAAATTATATGACACTACATCTGGTGGAGGTATGTAACTTTTATTGACCTCTCCAAAGAAAATATAACGAAGAAATTGTATGAAAGAACATCTGGTGGGGGTGAAGTACCTTTATTGACCCCTTCCGAAGAAAAGATAAACAAGAAATGACATGAAACTACATATGGTTTCGGGGTGATTTACCTTTATTGACACTTTCCAAAGAAATGGTAACCAAGAAATTATGCAAAACTACATCTGTTGGGTGTGAATAAATTAATGACCCCTCTGGAAGAAAACTGAAACTACATCTGGTGGGGGATATGTAACTTTTATTGACCCCACTGGAAGAAAAGGTAACAAAAGATTATATGAAACTACATCTGGTGGGGGGGTTAAGTATCTTTATAGACCCCTTCCGAAGAAATGGTAACCAAGTAATCCAGCAGTTGTGTGAATACATTTATTGACCCCTATGGGAGGAAAGGTATCAAAAAAATTATATGAAACTACATTGACCCCTCTGAAAGTAAAGGGATCTAGGAAATTATATTAAACTACTGTTGGACCTTTATTGAACACTCTGGAAGAAAAGGTAATCAAGAAATTATATTAAACTACTTCCAGAAAGCGTTAAGTACCTTCCGAAGAAGGGGTAATCAAAAAATCATATGAAACTACATCTGGTGGGGGATATGTAACTTTTATTGACCCCACTGGAAGAAAAAGTAACCAAAAAATTTATATGAAACAACATGGAATAAAAAGTAACCAAAATATTTATATGAAACTACATCTGGTGGCGTGAAGTACCTTTACTGACTCCTCTGCAAAGGTAACAAAGAAATTAAATGGAATGACATGGTGGGGCATATGTAACTTATGGAAGAAAGGGTAACCAAAAAAATTATGTGATACTACATCTGGTGTGGGGTGAAGTACCTTTATTCACCTCTCCGGAAGAAAATGTAACCAAGAAATTATATGAAACTACATCTGGTGGGGGTTAAGTACCTTTATTGAGCACTCTGGAAGAAAAGGTACCAAATAATTTTTATTAAACTACATCTGGTGGGGGTGAAGTACCTTATATTGACCCCTTCCGAAGAAAAGGTAACCAAGAAATTATATGTAACTACATTGGGTTTTTTTGCATTTATTGACCCCTCTTGAATAAACGGTATCGAAGAAATCCAGCAGATGTAGTTTGATATAAATGAAACTACATCTTTAGTACCTTTAAGAAATTATATTAAACTACATCTGGTGGGGGATGAATAAATTTATTGACTCCTCTGGAAGAAAAAGTATCCAAGAAATTTTATGAAACTGCATCTTGTGGGGTATGTACCTTTATTGACTCCTCTGGAATAAATGGTAACGAAAAACGTTTCATGAAACTACATCTGGTGGGGGTGAAGTACCTTTGTTGACCCCTTCCGAACAAAAAGTAAACAAGAAAGTGCATGAAACTACATCTGGTGGGGGCTGAAGAATTTTATTGACCCCACTGGAAGAAAATGTAACCAAGAAATTATATTGAACTACATCTGATTCTAAAGTACCTTTACTGACCCCTCTGGAAGAAAAGATAAATAAGAAATTATAAGAAACTATATCTCGTGGAGGTTATGTACCTTTATTTACCTCTCTGGAAGAAAAGGCAACAAAGAAATTATATGAAACATCTTAGCGGGATGAAGTACTTTTACTGACCCACTGGAAGAAAAAAGGTAACCAAGAACTTATATGAAACTACATCTGTTTGGGGGTGAAGAACCTTTACTGACCATTTCCGAAGAAAAGGTAACCAAGAAACTATATTAAAACTATATCTGGGAGATGAAGTACCTTTATTGATCCCTCTGGAATAAAAGGTAACCAAGAAAGTATGCGAAACTACATACGATGGTGAAGTGCCTACTGACCCCTTCCGAAGAAAAGGTAAACAGGAATTTATATGTAACTACATCTGATGGGGGTGAAGTTCCTTTACTGAACCCTTCCGAAGAAAAGATAACCAAGAAATTATATGAAACTACATCTGGTGAGGGATGAAATAACTTTATTGACCCCTCTGGTAGAAATGGTAACCAAGAAATTATATGAAACTACACCTGAGCTGTGGTAAGTACCTTTACTGAGCCCTCTGGAAGAAAAGGTAACCCAGAAATATGAAACTGCATCTGAGGGGGTTGAGGTATCTTTACTGACCCCTTCCGAAGAAAAGATAACCAAGAAATTATATGAAACTACATCTGAGGGATGAAGTACCTTCATAGACCCCTTCTGGAAGAAAAGTTCACTAAGAAATTATATGAAACTACATCTGAGGTGACTGAAGTACCTTTACTGACCCCTTCCGAAGAAAAGGTAACCAAGAAATTATACCATACTACATCTGATAGTGAAATACATGCTTTGACCCCTCCTGCAAAAACGGCTAGCAGAAAATTACCTACGTCAAGTCGCGATGCTCCTGTACTGACGCGAAGAGTAATACGTCTTAGGATCCTATCTATTGATCTAATAAACCTTGTTAGGAATTATTAAGGTGTGTTAATATTTTTATGAGAGGCTCAATTCGGTAGCTCTTGATATTTTGAGCGAGGTCATAATGACGACGAATCACCCTGGACAGTGTGGTTCTATGCTCACCTGGTACACTCCGAATGCTACTTGCCCCATAGGTTGGTTTGGTTTCGTTCGGTTTTATGGCATATCAACCCTTGTTGGTTATCTAATGCCAAATCCTTTTTATACATATATATTGAATATATGATTTCTAAACGCATTCTCTAATGAACTTGAACTCATTTTTTGCATAAATTTGAATAGATTTACTTATTTCTATCTCATACGAATAATTCTATTTTCTATTATTCATTTGTTTGCAGACAGTTAAATATTTTCAAGGTTTGCTATTTAACACTGACAATTTAATTAAACTTCAGTCAGTTGCTTACACACACTTTAATGATCAAAGAGTTCTGTTTCAAAGAATTCAGTTTAGCCTAAGTCAACAATGTGAAATGTTTCCAAGTATTCCTATGTATCACTAACAGTTCAATTAAACATCAGTCATTTATTTACACATTGTTAAATGATCAAACAGTTCTTTTTTTAACTATTCAGTTTAGCAAAAGCCATTTGTTTGGACTCAGTTTAGATGTCAAACAGTTGGATATGACCAATAACCCAATCAGGTACTACGACTTCAGCCCAGAGTGGACGTAAAGCCCTAGCATTACTGGAGTCTCAATATCAGATTGTTTAGTGTCATATCAAGAGTAATCGTCGGGTCTTACCCCTCTGCAGAGATGCCGTCGATATATTCTACAGGCCCAGCCGACTGAGGCCGCCATGACTTGGAGCAAGGCCACGAGATTCATGATTTTAGACCTTTTTGAGCTTTCCTGTTCCATGAGGTTCTTGCAACCCGAGTGAAATTTCATCAACTCCCTTGTTAGTGTACTGTGATCAACTGCGTTTTCACATTTCGCACAAATTCTATTCTTGTGTTGATTCCGTAGCGTTATGGTCCACTTCAAACTCGTAAATCCTAAGTTTCCGAATTAGACTTCATTAACTGTACGGCTTTCAAATAAAACACGGAAGGAAGAAATGCACAGCGTGCAAGTTTCACCAACTACCACGATACTAACAACCACAAAGGTTATCTTATGTGTAAATCAGGTGGCCTAATGCTTTGGTTATGTGATGTACACGCCTCCAACTAGCACATAGAAAATATTGCAAACTTTTTGACTCAGCCTACTAATAGTTAGTGTGATGTACAAGATTAGCACTTTTCAGTCACAAATCAAGCTGGTATTTGTCTCTGCCTCCCACCAGTGAAGATTTGACACAAGGTCTAATGACCCGAAGGTCGAATTATATTGGGGATTAGGAGAGAAGAAGGTCTGGCACGAGCCAAAGATCAAGCCCTGCTGGAGTAAGCTAGTCATCGACCCACTTAATGCAACGTGATATGGGTCCATGAACGTATGCCTGATTATAGCTTAAACTGTACAGCAAGGTCGAGTGCTCTACAAGGGTGACAAAGGTGTCAGTGATGCAGCTAGCCCACCTGAAAGTAGCCCACCCGAAGCCGAGGGCATTATTTGTCTCTGCCTCCCACAGAACAGGACTTGACTCAAAGTTAATGACCCGAAGGTCGATTATAGTGGGGGTTTAGGGGAGGGGAATGTCAGGCACGAGTCGAGGCTTGAACCCTGCTAGACTATGCTGGTAATCAGCCCAATTAGTGCAATGTGGGCCTGATGAGCCTAGCTGCACATGGACCTAAATCTGGGTCCAGGCACGTATGCCTGATTATAGCTTAAACTGGACAGTAAGATCCAGATTTATACAAGGCTGACAAGGTGTCAGTGATGCAGTTAGCCCACCCAGTGATGCAGTTAGCCCATTTATCTCTTCCTCCCACCAGACAGGACTTGACACAAGGCCAATGACCTGAAGGGTGATTATAGTGGAGGGTAAGGGGAAGGGAAAGCCGAGCACGAGTCGAGGCTTGAGCCCTGCTGGACTATGCTTGTCATCGGCCCAATTAGTGCAATGAGGGCCTGATGAGCCTACCTGGAAATGGACCCAAATCTGGGTCCAGGCACATATGCCTGATTATAGCTTAAACATGACAGCAGGGTCCAGAGTTATACAATACTGACAAATGTGTCTATGATGAAACTCGACCACCCAATGGTGTCCCAGCCGGGGCCGCAGACCTTTTGGCCTGATTTCTACCATGGAGCATTGACCATACGGCACGGATGGCAAACAGTCTGATGAAAAGCCTCTGTTCAAAGCAGCGACTGATCGAGCGGCGTTTGTCGACCGTTCCACAAACCAGACGAGTGTGACACAAAGCAATTTTTTGGTGGGTCCGGGCGCAGGGCGCGGCCGGCGGCTCCAAAAATGCGTAGGGCCCCGTCGGCATTCCCTTAAAGGCGCCAGTCGATAAACCCAACCTCTCCAAAGAGAGTTAGAGCCTGGGAGACTGCCTCTTGAGACTCGATTGCCACTGAAAACCAGGACACACCCGACTAGATCCGTGTTCGCTCAAACACGGCCGATCGAAATGTGAAATGACTGGGCAAGCTGGTATTGGTCATACGCCCCACCAACCGTACGAGTGTGGCACAAGGGCGTTTTTTACGTGGGTCCGGGCGCATGACCAAAGCCCACACGCGCCTGGCAGTCCTCAAAATGCCTCAGGCTCCGTCAGCATTCCCCTAAAGAGAAGCGCCTCAGATGCCAGGTGGTAAACCTAACCTCACAGAAGAAAGTTAAAACTAAGGCTCGAGGAGGCCGGTCATTACCGACTGCCACCTCAGCAAGGACACAGCTCGTCGGAACGTAACTCTCCAACACGGCCGACCAAAATGTGTCCCAGTCAAGTAGCATAATGTTCGCGGGCAAGCCGATATTTGTCATACGCCCCATCAAGCGTACGAATGTGGCACAAGGCCATTTTTAGGTGGCTTCGGACGCAGAGCCGTTTCCCAGACGCACCCAGTAGATCCAAAAATGCTTCGGGCCCCGTTGGCATTCCCCTAAAGATGGGCGCCACAGGTGCCAGGCGATAAACCTAACCCCTCCGAAAGTGTTAAAACTTAGTGCGACGGGCCCCTAAGGCTCGAGGATGTCGGTCATTACCGAGTGCCACCTGAGCTAGGACACACCTCGTCGGAACGTGACTCGCTAACACGGCTGACCGAAATGTATTCCAGTCAAGTAGCATAATGCTCGTGGCTGAGCTTTTCTGTTATTCTCAGAGAGAGACTTATATAGACTCTATCTTACACTCATGCAAATTTAGCAGATCAATTTGTCATTGCCTTCCAACAGATATAAGGTCAATAACCTGAAGGTCGATGACAGTGAGGTTAAGATGAGGGAATGTTCGAACAGGAGCCGAGGCTCGAGCATTGCGGGACTATGCTGGATATCGGCACACATAATGGAATGTGGACCGGATGAGCCTAGCTGGACATGGACCCTAACATGGGTCAAGGCATGGATGGCTGATTATAGCTTAAACTGGACAGCAATGTCCAGTGCTATACAAGGTGACAAAAGTGTCAGTGATGCAGCTAGCCCACCCGAAAGTGGTCCACACGAAGCTTGGGGCCTTTTGGCCTCAAGTCTGACATTGAACATTGACCGTCCGTCACGGCTGCCAGACCGTCCGCTGAAAAGCCTCTGCTTGAAGAACAGTGACTTTAGTAAACTAGTGCCATATTCTCTAATCAGCTCAACCTACAAATTGTCACTGATCCAACAAAAAACATTAAACTAATCACTTGTGTGAGCAGTCTAACAGTGCTCCTTGTAAACTGAACTGATAGTTCCTTATTCGGGAGAACCTTATCATTTACTGTTATACTCCCTACTTAAGGGACTCGACCTCCTCCTTAAATACACGTCAACGAGTGAGTTAGACGGGAGTTTACTAAATTAGCGTGACACCATCACGTGTGA
Organism: Sepioteuthis lessoniana; assembly: GCA_963585895.1. Taxonomy (NCBI): domain Eukaryota; kingdom Metazoa; phylum Mollusca; class Cephalopoda; order Myopsida; family Loliginidae; genus Sepioteuthis; species Sepioteuthis lessoniana. The sequence continues at coordinate 73,266,528 of OY757920.1, read as the reverse complement.
TACCATTTACGTAGTAGACGGATAGTCCCCCACTGGACTTTCAGCTTCCTATCAACTAATTAGTGTTTAACCAGGTTCATTTGTATCTTGTTTCTATTGAATTTTTTTTTCTATTAAGCTTTTTGCGTTCCTTGTTATCTTTCATTTGTCAGCACCACAACATTTACATACACTTTCAATCTCTGTATTCTTAAAAGACACTTAACATGTTAATGTGATATAACATAACGTAGCGGAAATGACTGTTTTTTTTTTTTACCTCTGTAGTATAGTAAATTATCACTACAGTGTGAATACCAAAATAGTAATAATGTAAAAATTAGCGGTCGCACTCATCCAGAGCAAACTATCAAGGGAAATAATTGTTAAATGCTTACTATAATTGCTGAACTCTCACGTGACTCTTAAGCCAAACTGTTGATTTACAAGTAAAGATATCTTCTTCTGTATTGCACTTTTTCAGTCCTACTGTAGTACGTACCGATTAGAAGAGCGTCTCCCTACACCGGTAAGTAAATTTGCCTGCTCTCTAACAAACTTTTACCGCTTTCAAGGCTCGTGCGACACTGACTGTAGTATTAAAACTATACAACGTATAGACATGAGGATTACCGAACATGTCTTGAGTTCTATCCGTAGGCAAGAACCAATAACATCATCCGGGCATTCACAGACATATGAGTTCGCTATTAGATTGCACTTGTCGAAAGCAAATGTATACCGAGTCATTTTTTTAGAAGAGTTTTCTCTCTTTCTCACAGTGCTCGCATTATATATATCATCATCATCATCATATCGTGCTGGTAGCATGGATATCCCTGACCCTCTCTCGCCACTTTTCCCTATCGTTCATCGCCTCAAGCAGGTCTTCTGGACAACATCCCGAATCCTCATAGTTGCTGAATGTATGTTCGTGCTGGTCGTCCTGCTTTTGCACGGCCATGTGTGGGGGGTCCATAAGAGTACATCACTTATGAGTTCGTCCATGCTTCTCCGGCAGTGTTCTGCATGTCTGGTTCGTCTAACTTGAATAGTTTTCGTGATAGGAGGCAGGTGGTCGTACAGTTGGTGTCTTGTGGGGTGTTGCCGCCAGGACTTGTTCAAGATTGCTCGCAGCATTCTTGTGTAATTTTGTAATTAATTATTATATAAATTTTATGAATAGGATTTACCTTGATATTTAGCCTCCGCTTGTTGCTGTTAAATGATAGTCAATGCAAATTATTCGTGATATTTTGTAGCATTAACTTGTAAGCCAGCGTTTTATTGCAGTTGTTTAATAGATTTAACGTATATACTCGTTTATAAGTCGATATGGTGCATAGGCCCCCTCATATAGTCATAAATTTGAAATGAAATTAATTTTTGAATTAAACTTCATTCCATTAAACTTCATTCCATTGAATTTCAAATCATTACCCGGGTTTAAGTGGGCGTCAGTCTTTTGCGAAAAGCACTAAGACTTCAGAATTCGTCCGCTACATTGTTACACATAGTAACCAGGCTTATAAGAAAGTTTTGAAGCCGAAGTCCTTTCCAATTTTCTTGAATTTCAAACATACAAAATTATCATACCTGTGTTGCATATTGACCCTTGACAGAGCCGGATATTTCAGCTGTGTAAACAAAGTGATTGCAGGGTGCAACCTGTGAAAACAGGAAGGCAGTGATGCGTAGGTGTAAGTAGCACGTGGGTTTAACCGGAAACATATTATCAGAGTAACGGTCAGTTTCAGTTTTGCAGCCAGAAGAGATTCGGTCAGTTACGGAGACCGGCCGCATTTGTCCCGGGCAGGGACGCAAAAAAGACAAAGACGTAAGGCTTTGAAGATAAAACTGCTTGATATAGTCAAGATAAGAAGAAGCTTAGGATCAATATTGCAGTGTCCTAGTCTTTCAAGTCCTCTGTGTGTCTTCGTCATCCTGTCGATGTCTCTCTCTCACACTTACGCCAGTTTCGACCATTTCAAGAAATAAAGTCGACAAGAGTTATATTTTCATAAAGAAAAGTGTTATCATTCATTTCTCATTTCTCATGTTTATATTACACCTGTATTGGTTGACATTAAACTTTTGGTTGAAAAACTTTAGGTCATCAAATTTATATCTCTCCGTAGATATTTATGATATATTGGGAGGAGATAATTATTCATTTTTGAAGCTGCAATCTATGCTTGAATTTCAACCTTACAAGATTATTAAGCGTACAAGATATTAAGCGATCGACTTCAAACTTTTAGCCAAAAGATTACGTCATCAGAATTCCACCAAGATACTGTTACGTAGGGTATATTGAAAAAAGAAACGCTTATGTAATATTTTGTGAACAAAGTCAATGTTTCAGATACTTTACTTAAATACAAGTGCATAAGTCGATATCTTTTCTATGTCGATTTTTGGTTGATGGTCACAAAATCATTATCATATATTTTTTTTGCTACTGAGGTCCTTCCCATAACACTTATAGTTTATCCTTACAAAATTATTACCTAATTATAAGTAGATGTCGCCCTTTAAAGCCAAAAAGATAGGTCTTTAAAATTCGAATGATGCACCAGTATATGCGGCATGTTTTAAGACACGTTTCCTAATATTTTCTGAAAGCGAAGTTCTTTTCATTATGTTTGAATTTCAACGAAAAAAAAATTATTCCTGTGAAAGTCTTCAAAATTCGACCTATACACGAGTATATACCGTTTCCTGAAAGTCTGGCTTTGACTTAGATATTTACATCCGTGATGTGATGGTATCTTAACGCACCTGGACAAAGCTAATACTGAATTACGCAACGAATTAAAGCCACAATTAATATCAGTTAAATATTCTCCCCTCTCAGTCTCTCTTTCACTTTTAGGCACACACACACATTCCTCATCCTTCTACTCTTTCTGTCACCCTTACTCCTTCATTTCATTCAGATATCCTAATTAATTATTTATTTATTCACTGACCAGGAATGTTGGCAGTAAGGGTGATTTTCAATTTCTCTTATTTCTCTCTCTCTCTCCCTCTCACTCTCTCATTATTTCTCTCTTGTTTTCTTTCTCTCCTTCTATTCTAATAAACTCTTACACCATCCAACTCCCGACTCTAATCATAAAGTTTCACTCGTTATAAATATTCATTAAGGCCGGGGCCAAGTTTCTGTTGACCCCAACCGAATAACAATCGTCATGTGTGCACAAATGACTATTGCACTTATCCCGACGACAATAAACAGAACTAATCAGTGAGTACGAAAGTGGACAGAGACCAACGACTACACAACTTGACCTTTCTTCTTTTTCATTATCCCGCCACCGAAGTCTGAGCCACGAGCTCGTTGCCGTACACTCATCTCTTCCCACATTGTGCTGCCTCTTTAATTCCAGCTGCAACTAAAATGGGGGATAATGAATGTCATATCGCTTTGGTGCGCTGCTGTTTAATAGGAGATTTTCAAGTACGCAAGTTTCTCAGTGATTCCTTATAATTTGAACAAACCCCTAGCGCTGGAGATTGCAACCAAATCCTAAGAGACAATAAGTGTCCACAAGCATGTTCATCTGTAGTCTACTACTTGGAAGCTGTTATCATGTGGAAAATTACTTGCTAAAATCGTCACTGATTTTAATTATTTCCCTGCATTACGTCATGTTTGGCATTCGGCCATTTTTAAGAGGATGGTTAAGATTAGAATTTCGTAGGACTGATTGGTAAGTCTCTCCGACACCTTCATGGTATCAATAGGGGAAGGGTCGATTAATGGATGATGCCCACCTCCTCACTAAGATGCGACAGACTATGCTGATTGTTTGATAGACAAGTTTTAAAGATGTGCTGATCCGTCTAGGGTTATTTTATGCCTAAAGGTAAGGGAATCATTGTACTTTCATATTTACATTCTTGTGTTAATTTTTAAAGATTTTTTTGCACACGACCCAATAGAATACAAATAATGTTTGAATATATCTATTTAACTTGTCATCATCATCATCATGTCGTGCCACAGGCATGGATATCCCAGACACTGTCTCGCCTCTTCTCCCTATCATTAATCGCCTCTGGCAGGGCTACATCCCGTATCCTCACATTGCTGCTGGATGTATGTTTGAACTGGTCGTCCTGCTTTTGCCCGGCCATATGTGGGGGTCTATAGGAGTGCATCACTTATGAGCTCGTCCCTGCTTCTCCAGCAGTGACCTGCATGTCTGTTTCGTCTAAATTTGATAGTTTTCGTGATGGGAGGCAAGTGGCCGTATAGTTGGTGCTTGTGGGATGTTGCCGCCAGGAATTGTTCAATATTGCCCCCAACATTCTTGTGTAATTGCCGTCTAGCTTCTTCTCCAGCCGTTTAGTTAGCGTCCTAGTAGTGCATCCATACAGCAGTATCGATACGACCGCTACTTGGAAGAAACTGCGTTTCATTTTATCGGTCAGGTCTGATTTCCATATGATCGATAGCCTATCGATAGCTGTCCATGCCTTCGTTAGCAGCGTGTCGATGTCCTTTTCTGTTGATGAAACGCTGCTTCCTAGGTAGGTAAATTCGTCTACTAGTTTAAGAGGGGTTCCATCTAGTGTGGTGATGTCACCTGTTTGATTATAGCACAACTTGTAGATAAGAAAATAATAGGATCTATCTCCCCGAGTCAGAAAATAATTGAGAGTAATGTCAATTAATGGATAGTCCTTAGTCTCCAGATGTCCTGAACTGGGGCCTTTTCAGCAGATTCAGTAAAGTATCATTTCAAGGGTACTCTTTTGGATACAGTTAGCATATTCTAAGCCCCATATAAAGGATACTAGTTTTACTGAGTTAGGTAATACTAACAGCAAAGCGATGTGTGTTTGAGTGTGTGATGATTGTCACAAATTAACTGGAGATAGCCGTCTTTAATACTATTAAAGTTGGCGATCGTAATCGAGGGTCACTTGAAGGCTCTCTTTTAAATAGCTACTACATCGAAATGTAGGGGAGGGCTTTATTCCTTTCCCTTGATTCCTCCACTTTACTCTTGATCCTTACCTTATACTGCTGAGTGTTGAGCAAGGCGGCATCAAGTACCATTTTGAGTCTTTGGTATGACTCGACCTGGCATTGAACTCCGGTCTCCCAGATCATTAGTAAACACCTCACTCATTTGGTCAATGGCTCGGTTAATTAACTAAATACCTTTCAAGAACTCTCACGTGACTCTTAACCCCAGCTGCTGATTTACAAGAAAAAAAATCTCTTCGTCTGTATTGCACTTTTTCAGTCCTATCGTAGTACATATCATCTTTACGATTCGAAGAATGTCTCCCTCGATCAGTAAGTAAATTTGCCAAACTTCTTATAAAATTTTATCGCTTTTAAGGTTCCTGTGACACTGACTATAGTATTAAAATTATACAACGATTAGACGTGAGGATTGCCGAACATGTCCTGAGTTCTACCCGTAGGCAAGGACCAATAACATCATCCAGGCATTCACAGATACATGAGTCCGCTATTAGATTGCACATGTTGAATACAAATGAATACCGCGTCAGATTTTTTAGAAGAGTTTTCTCTCTTCCTCACAGGGCTCGGACTAAGCCCCACCACAACATCTTGGTGGCCCGGTCGACTGAGCTATAGAATACACCGACTGCATCCCCGCAGAAGGATAAATCTCCCCCAACTTATGTCCTGGATATGATACTTAAAAATATGATGGGGAGGCTCCAGGAATCCTAGAACTTGGGGAATGCTGAGTACCCCTTCATTGCAATCGCTCCCAAGTCTACTCTGTTCCAGAGTGGTAACACCTGATAGGGTCCTATCTATGGGTCATATAGAACTGTTTGACATTTAAACTGTTGTCTAACGCTAAAATGAATTGTTTGAAATAGAATTTTATAACAAAAGAGAGCTCTAGCTCGTCTAAGAATGTTATCTACAAAATGTGTTTAGAAATCCATATATTTGATATATAAGTATAAAGAGGATTTGGTATTAAATAACCTACAATGGTTGATATGTCATAAAACCGACTCAAATCAAATCATATATGTTTAATATATATATATATATATATATATATATATATATATATATATATATATATATATAAAGAGGATTTGGCATTAAATGACATAAAATGGTTGATATGCCATAAAACCAAACCAAATCAAAGCAAATATAATCAATATATATGTATTGAAAGGGTTTGGTATTAAATAACCTACGATGGTTGATATGCCATAATACCCAATCAAACCAAATCATATATCTTTATTATATATGTATAATGAGGATTTGGCATTAAATATTAATGGTTGATATACCATAAAACAAAGTAAATCAAATCATATATATTTAATATATATGCATAAAGAGGATTTGTCATTAAATGGTTGATATGCCATAAAACTAAACCAAATCATATATATTTAATATATATGTATAAAGAGTATTTGGCATGAAATAACCTCCAATAGTTGATATGCAATAAAACCTAATCAAACTAAATCATATATATATGATATACATGTATATAGAGGATTTGACATTAAATGACCTCCAATGGTTGATACGCCATCAAATCAAACCGAAGCAAACCAAATCATATTTTATATATATGTATAAAGAGGATTTGACATTAAATAACGTAAAATGGTTGATATGCCATAAAATAAAAATAAATGAAATCATATATATGTAATATATATGTATAAAGAGGATATGGCATTAAAAATCTTACAATGGTTGATATGCCATAAAACCAAATCAATTGAATCCAGGCAATATCTTGGAACCTGTTGCCATTAATACTCAGCGTCCAACTCGGTGTAGATAGAGAGAGCTCAGACATAAATTATAATCATGCGGAGTGTTATTGACTTGATATGGAGTACAATGAATTTTCCCCTTCCAATTTAAATTTCTTTTTAAAACCTCATCACCTTCATTTGTAAATACAGACAAGTGATTTTGAAGAAGAGTCGGGTGAAAGGCAAATAAAGTTGTTTTGATGAATTGAAAACATTATTAAAATGATGTTAACTTATTTAACCATGGTGTTGAGGAAGAAATATCTCATGCTCTCTCTTTATATATATATATATATATATATATATATATATATATATATATATATATATATATATATATATCGTTTTATATAATATCAAGCTCTCATATTGGAATATAAAAGGATTTTTTCTTACTTTTGCAATTTGAGTGTTCCGGTATCATTAATTCCAAATTAATTATATATGAACAGCCGTTAGTATTGAGCACTCATATGGGATAGTCCGAACCACTGCATTTCCTCCTTGGATCATATAAGAATATATATATATATATATATATATATATATATATATATATATATATATATATATATAAACCTTGCGATATGATTAAAAAACAACTGAAAATATGTTATTCAAGAAAGATAAAGAAAATTGGGCTCATCCACAAAATCATCTATTCCGATTCGGTGGCTGTAATAGTCTCATGATTTTTATCGTTGACAATGGCCAGTGTTCGACAACAGATGCAGGCCAAATCTTCCGAAGTAGACATTTTTTTCCAAACAGAAACCTGACGCAGCACAATCATCATGCGTCTACTTCAACCAATTTGGCCCAGTGCCCGTCTCAGAAAAAACTGGCAAACAATTTTTTTCTACTCTTTTATATTCACAAGCTCAACGAAAAGCAAACATCAGTTTCAATTAATTATTGACTTATTTGTACAGTTGCCAGAGGAAAGGATTTATGGACTTCATGTTTTTTTAGAGGCAACAAATAATGAAGTAAAGAGAAAGATTAAAATTTTGAAAGAACACTGGCTTGGAAAATTAATAGAATATATATATATTCATACAATAAAAGATATTTCTAATTAAACAAACAGGCTTTATGCATTGTTGACGAATGAAATTGAATATTCCATTATATATATATATATATATATATATATGTGTGTGTGTGTGTGTGTGTGTGAGTGTCTTTGTCTTTGTTCGACTGTGTATGTATCTCTGTGAGTTTATAAGTATTTATCGAAAAAGATCATTTTTAAATGGAGTAAAAATGTTTTTGAATTCATAATTTGTTTTTTCTCGGCTGATTGTCATACCGAGGTTAAAGAATTTAATCTATCCAACTGTTTCCTCATCGTTTGAGGGGGTGGGGAGATTGAACCATGCCTTTCTCAAGAGTATTCCCGAGAAGTGAATTTAATTCTTTCTAAATGTTCCATCAATCTTTTGTTTTTCCAGACAAAGACAATCTTAGTTAATAGCCAAGCAGAATAATTATTGGAATAATCCGAGTATTTGGAGCTACCTTCGAACACCTGGAAAAGAAACTGAATAAATTCGAAACCAGTCGAAGAAGCAAGACCATCCAAACCATCAGACCACACCACGCTTAATATCACCTAGAATACTTAGAGTAGTCCTGAGAACTAAGAACTAGAAAATTGAGGACCATACATGAGAACAAAGGAGACTTGCCGTCACTTAGGCTTCATTGAAAGACAACCAGTCAAAACTTGTATGAAAAACTGGCAAAGATTATAATAATAATAATAATAATACGCAACAAAATTGCTGATGTAGAGTATGCGTTGATAGAGACGAAACGATCAATAAGAGAATGCAGCAAATTGCCGCAAAAAGAGTATAAAACTAGACACGACTGGGAGGAAAAGGTATTCCACTGGGAATTGTGCAAGAAGTTTTAATTTGAGCATAAGGACAAGTGGTATATGCACAACCAAGAATCCGTCTTGGAGAATGAAACACATAATTCTCTGGGATTTTGAGATACAACTAGATCACCTCATCACGGCCTGACAACCAGACGTAGTGATAGTCAATAAAAAAGAAAACCCACCGAATAGTGTAATTTGCCGTTCTAGGTAACGATAAAGTAAAACTAAAAGAAAGCAACCAAAAAAAAAAAAAAGAAAAAAGTAACGAGACCTTGCTATGGAACACGAAAGTGACGGTGATATCCACTGCAGTTGGTGCACTCGGTACAGATACCAAAAGGATTGTTAAAGGGACTGGAGGACATAAAAATGAGAGGGTGAATGAAGACCATCTAGACAAGAGAGTTAGGATGAGAATAAGTTGAAAATAAGGATAAATCAAACACTTACAACGGGTTTAGAGGTAATATTTCGTTTTTATTAACAGAAGAACTTCATCAGAGTTTGGTTATAAAAAATAAGATATTACTACTAAACACGTTCTAAGTGTTTGATTTATCCAATTTTCCATTTATTCTTATCATATAGTTAGATTTACCAAAATTTACCATTTCTCCACACTACAGCATTATTAAGATCAGCCAGAATACTGAGAAGAGTCCTGGAGACTTGTGGTAACTTACTGTCACACAAACTCTAATGAGAAACCATCAGTGAACGCTGGTGTGAAAAACTCTCAAAAGCATAAAATAATGATGAATACTGATTGCAATTGGATTCCTAGGAAAGGTCCGCAAATGCTTGGAAAACAAACTGGAGAGACTAGAGATCAAAGTAAGAGACGAGACATTTTAGACCACAGCACTGTTGAGTTCAGTTAGAATACATAAAAAACACTCGAAGAACTGAAAGAATTTGCTCTTGCTCAGACCTCGGGGGAAACCACCAGTTAGAACAGATGGGAAAACGAGACGCACAAACTCCTATGGGATTTTGAGATAGAAATGGATCACATAATCTCGGCCAGATGACCAGGCCTAAAAAATATAATCATTAAGAAAAATAGAACCTGCTGAAATGTGGACTTTGCTGTCCCGATTGACCACAGAGAAAAATTGAAGGAAAACGAAAAGAGAGATAAGTACCCCGACCTTGCCTGAGAATTGAAAAAACTGTAGAACATGAAAGAGACAGTGATACCAATTACAATTGGTGTTCTTGGTAAGTTCACCAAAGGATTGATACAGGGACTGGAGGACTTGAAAATAAGAGCAAGAGTGGAGACTATCCAAACCTACAGCATTATTAAGATCGATCAGAATACTGAGGCGAGTTCTGAGGATTTGAGGAGACTTGCTGTCGCTCAAACTCCAGTGAGAAACCATTGGCTAACGCTGGTCTAGAAAACTCGATGAGTAAATAATAATAATAATAATAATAATACAGAAAATTGGCACAGAAAGAGAATAAATCTAGACTCGACTGGGTGGGCAAGGTGATACACTGGGAAATATGGAAGAAATTTAAATGTGACCATACGAATAAATGGTATAAGCACAACCCAGCAGCTTTCATGGAGAATGACGCACATAAACTCCTATGGGAATTTGATGTTCAAACGGATCACCTAATCTCGGCCAGAAGACCAGCCCTTATAATGAACAAAAAAAAAGAAGAGAATTTGCTAAATTATGGACTTTGATGTCCCGGCTGACCACAGAATAAAACTGAAAGAATGTGAAAAGAAGGATAAGTACCACGACCTTGCCAGGGAATTGAAAAAACTATGGAACATGAAGGTGACAGTTATAGCAATTGTGATTGGTGCGTTTGGAACAGTAACTAAAGGATTACTAAAGGGACTGGACGACTTGGAGGTTGGAGGACGAGTAGAAACGATCTAAACAACTGCACTATTGAGAACGACCAGAATACTGAGAAGAGTAATGGAGACTTGAGGAGACTTGTTCTTACTCAAACTCCAGTGAAGTACCATCAGCTAAAACAGATGTGAAAAACTCAAAATAATAAGAGTCCTGGAGACTTGAGGAGACTTGCTGTCACTCAGATTCCAGTGAAAAACTATTGGCTAACGCTGATGTGAAAAGCTCTAACAATAATAAAACTGAAAGAAACTGAAAAGAAGGATAAGTACCTAGAGATTTCTAGGGAACTGAAAAAACTATGGAACATGAAGGAGATAATTATACTGATTGTGATTGGTGCTTTTGGTACAGCAACAACAGATTTATAATAGGGACTGGTGGACTTGGAAGTTGTTGGACAAGTGGAGACCATCCAATCTACAGCATTATTGACAACGGCCAGAATACTGAGAAGAGTGCGGGAAACTTGCTGTCACTGAAACTCCTGGGAAAGGGCATCAGTGTTAGAAGAAGAAGAAGAAGAAGAAGAAGAAGAAGAACAACAACAACAACAACAACAACAGCAGCAGCAGCAGCACAAGAAAATTACTCAGATAAATCATTCCATCACTTTTTCCAGGGGTTTTATTTCTAAGTTTTCAAGCTTTTCTTTTTGGTTAAAGTTTCTTTGTTTTAATTGCATATCAACCTTTGTTGGTAATTTGATGTCAAAGCCATCCTTGTAGAAGAACAGCAGTTAAAATATTTAACCCTTACATGGGGTAAGGAATGAAGGGGTTCATATCTTTCCCAATGATATAAGTTCAAAAGTAAACATAATAGCTCGACTCGAGTTTAAACACTTATTTTGAGCTCGCAGTCCAACTATTATACTTAGGGAAATCCCTGCTTTCCTCAATTTATGTTCTTATTGAAAATAACTTTAGTCTTATTATGTAAAAATGTAATGTTGGCGACCAGAAATCTCCCTTTTCAATAGCTACTACACTGAGGTGTAAAGGAGGGCGCTACTCCTTTCCCTGGATTGCTCCACTATACCCTTGATACATACGTTATATTGTTGAGTATTAAGCAAGGCGGTATCAAGTATCATTTTTAAAGTCTTTGGTATGACGCGATCTGGGATTGAACTCAGGTCTTCCAGACCATTGGCGACCACTCTAGCCACTAGGCCAATGACCCGGTATTATCATAAACATAAACATTTAATGCTGTTTACTTTCAACCGGTTCATTGGCTTATTGGGTGAAGTGTTCGCTAATGTTCCGGGAGACCTGGGTTCAATCCCAGGTCGAGTCATACCAAAGACTTTTAAAAGGGTACTTGATACCTCTTTGCTTAACACTCAGCAATATAAGGTATGTATCGAGGGAAGAGTGGAGCAATCCAGGGAAAGGAGTAGCACCCTCCCCAACACTTCGGTGTAGTAGCTATTGAAAAGGGAACCTTCTGAACACCCTTGACTACGGTTTCCAACTACTTTGAACCAGTTCAAAAACAGTCTCTTTGTTTAATGGCATTATCATTTTCACGGGTTATTTAATGCCAAATCCCTTCTTGTAGAAGCGCAATAATACAAAGAAAAACAGGTTGGCTGATTAGTTCGTTGTTTTGTTTGAGGGCCTCTCAAATCTTTTCGGATCATTTAACGCCGAATTAAAACAATTCAAACAATTTAATTTTGTATAAGAATGGTTTTGTTTACAAAAAATTAAATCTCAAATCCGTTCTATTTCAAACAATTCAGTTTAGGATGAGTACTCAGTTTAGTTCTACTTGACCCCATAGATAGGACCATATCAGATGCTACCACACCAGGTCAGAGTGGACCTGGGAGCGATGCCAATGAAGGGGTATTCTGAATTCCCAAAAGCTCCAGCATTACTGGAACCTCATCATCAGATTATTAAGTGTCATATATCAGGATACTCGTCGAGATGTCTAACCCTGCAGCAGAATGCAGTCAGTGTATTTTACGACACCAGCAGATGGGCAACCTTCTTATATGAATAATTTTATAATCGTTTACATGATTACATCATTGGATCTTTTGTTGTCCTTTTAAGGTCTTCACTATATTAGCTAGTATATTCCCTATTAAATATGCTCATCTTTTATGATAAATATATTACAATCAACTCATCTGTTTATTTTATATATCATTATCATGTCGTGCGGCCGGCACGGATATCCCTGACCCTCTCTCTCTCCACGTCTCCCTATCATTCATCGCCTCTGGCAGGTCTTCAGGGTTACATCCCGTATCATCACATAGCTGTTGTATGTATGTTCAAGCTGGTCGTCCTGCTTTTGATTGGCCATATGCGGGGATCCATAGGAGTACATCACTTACGAGCTCGTCCTTGCTTCTCCAGCAATGTCCGGCATGTCTGGTTCGTCTAGCTTGGATAGTTTTCGTGATAGGTGGTAGGTGACCGTATAGTTGGTGCCGTGTGGGGCGTTGCTGCCAGGACTTGTTCAATATTACTCTCAACATTCTTGTATAATTGCCGTCTAGCTTCTTCTCCAACCGTTTAGTCAGCGTCCCAGTAGTACATCCACATAGCAGTATCGACACGACCGCAGCCTGGAAGAAGCTGCGTTTCATTTTATCGGTCAGGTTTTATTTCCATATGCTCGAAAGCCTGTCAGTAGCTGTCCATGCCTTCGTTAGCCGTGTGTCGATGTCTTTTTCGGTTGATGAGACGCTGCTTCCTAGGTAGGTGAATTTGTCAACCAGTTTCAGAGAGGTTCCGTCTAGCACATAAATTCAGTTTTGTGTGCATTAACATGGAGTCCAATGCCTGCAGCGGCTCGTTCCAAGCTATGCAGTAGTGTTTCGGCTTGGTTGGGTGTATTGGCCAGTAGCACTATGTGATCGGCGTAGTCGGCGTCGGTAATTGTTTTTGCGGGGTACCTTCTGCTTCTTTTCTTTGTCTGCACGAAGCCGTTTTCCCTAATGTTATCGATCGATGTCCTAAGTACGTAGTCTCGACAGATGATAAAGAGGTATGGGGCAAGCGTGTCCCTTTTAGTACTCCTGCTACAATGTCGAAGTAGTCTGTGTCGCCATCCGGTGAACGCACATTTACTTTGGTGTTTCTGTAGAGAATCGTTATTGCTGCTGCAGTTTCTTCTGGATATTCTAGTAGGATTTGTTCCATCTTCCCTCTGTGAATGGAATCGAAGGCCTTGGTAAAATCGACAAATAGCAATGTCGCCTGTAGGTTTTTTACCCTTACGCCTTCTAGTATCCTACGGATGGTCAATATTTGTGAGGTCGTGGACCTGTTTCTTCTGAAGCTATTTTGGTTTTTCCTCAGGATTTTGTCGATTTGGAGTACTATGCAGTTTCGTAGTAGGGCATTGTAGATTTTGGCTGCTATGGATTAAGTGTTATACCTCGATAGTTCTTGGCTAATCCGAGATCACCCTTTTTAGGGAAGGGGAGGATGAATCCCTTCGTCCATCTGTCTATCGGATTTTGGTTATAGACTGCGTTGCAGTGTCGGAGCAGTATGTCGTCGAATTGTCTAATCTTCCACACTTCTGGGGGAATCTCGTCAAGCCCTGCAGCTTTCCTATTTTTAATTTTTCTAAGAACCGAGTCGAGTTCTTCTTTGGTGAACGGTCCTAGTTTAATGTCCAATTGCTTACTGATAATTCTGGCGATCGGTTCCTGCGTAACGTTTGGAGGGTTAGCTAGTAGGTTTTCAAAATGCTGTTAACACAGTTTTATTCTTTCTTGTTGGTTTGTAGCTTTCAGTTTTGCTTTGGCTGTGCTTTTCTTTCTTCTCACTTCGTTTATTGTTAGCCAGGCTATCCGAGATTGCCTATCTTTCACCGAGTCTCTATCTATCTTATTTTGTATGAATTCCGTTTGTTCTTTTAGACATATGCCTGCTAATTGATATTGTGCCTTTTTTAGTATTCGGGCATTTGCAATTGTTGGGTTATCCGATAGCTTTTGGAGGCAGTTTTCACAAGTGCACGTTTTTCTCTAACCGCTTCCGTTTCCCATGGGGCTCTATATTTCGTTCTAGGTTTTGTTGGAATACACTTCGATGCCGCCTCGTGGTGTGTGTTAACGAAATTCTCATATTCGTCGTTTGGGGTATTTTTTCCTTCTTTCCCTTGTAGTGTCTCGAATCTGTTTCTTAGTTCTAATATATATTTATCTCTAATATCTGTTGTTAAGGAGGGCTCAGTCATAGTGTTTAGTGGTC
>OY757920.1:73199248-73246748 GCA_963585895.1 Sepioteuthis lessoniana | reverse complement strand
AAGAACAACAACAACGGCACTATGAGACAGGGATATCACAGAAGAACAAGAACAAGAACAAGAAGAACAAGAAGAAGAACAACAGCAATGACGATAACAACAACAACGATAAAATATTGGTGTATTACAAAAGAAGAATATAATTAAGGATGATCGCAGAAAAAAAAGAACAACATCACTATGATAGTGGGATATCACAGAAGAAGAAGAAGAAGAAGAAGAAGAAGAAGAAGAAGAAGAAGAAGAAGAAGAAGAAGAAGAAGAAGAAGAAAAAAAAATATATTCATATATATATACATGTGGTTCACCTCCTACAGCTTGATCCACTTTCCGCAAACTAACAAGTACCAAAATGTTACAAACCATTTGACCAAGCTTTGGATATTTGGTAAGAGTAATAACCACGCTTCATTTGCGACGATTTTTTTTCAAAGGTTCTAATTTGCTATCGTACAAATATCAACAAATTTCCTGAATATGAGATAATCGTTTTAATTTTGACTTCATACGTTCATGTAAAAATACCTCCTCTAAAAAAAAACAAAAAAAACCCTGACAATTGCAATATAGGAACGAACGCCATTAACAATTGTTACGACACCTAATAGACTCTCGTAACATTACCTGGTACCAACTAGAAGGTAATAACGCTACCATGTTCAAAAGGACCTTTATACTACAACTTCACCACATAGACGCTTGCACCAACACGGATTTCAGTTGACCCTTGTAGCGTTAGGGCAGAGCATAGACATTTGTACCACCATGGTTCTAACTGGTCTATGAAGGTTGTACTACCCCTTAAGTGTCATTCGAACCCCTTTGTAACCTCCACAGTGATGAAAAGAAGAAATGACCAACGCACAAAAACACCGTCTTGGTTCGCTAATACAATTTCTTTTTTCGCTACTATACTTCTTAGAAGTCGTGAGAATAGAGAAACAGCGTATAACAAATTTGTCAACAGCCCTTAGCAAGACAAAAAGAATTAAAATCTCGAGAGGAAAGAGAGGGCAGATGCAGACCCTGACATTAAATATCTTACTCTCTGATGAAGTTCTCGCTCGTGATGTTTCACAAGGCCTGTCCTCACAGCTTCGGCAAAGGGTGTGAGATCCCTTCGCAGGAGCTCACATAAAATGGGCACTGTAATTTACGGCCATCTTCACATCGTCGTTTTTAGTGTTCAACTTTTGTTTTTGCATCGTCGAGTCCAACTAACGTTCTTGCTTTCTATCTCCCGTCCCTACCATAGCGGCTTTTTTATTTGTTTTTCTTCCAGCTAATAAGAACTCGTTGCCGATTAACTGCTGATATGTTTCTATTTTTAACTTGGGCACTGCCTCCTATACTGGCCTGGATTTCGGGAACCTATCTTTTTCTTTTCTATTCGTTTCTCCCTTTCATCGTATCTCTCTCTGTCTCGGGCCCTCTTTCGGCTTGTGTTTGATATATCTCTTATATATGGTCTTTTCTTTTCCACCGTCGCATGCTCGACCAGTAAATGTCTGAGAAACAACTCACAATCAACCGGAGTTACAAATTATATTACAATTACTGTATTAAGGATGTTACAGAAAAAAAACTAGCAAATTTTGAACTGTCACTTCTGGGTTTGTTTGCTGGTTGTTTAATGGCATATCAACCTTCTTGACTTATTTAATGGCAAAGCCATCCTTCTAGAAAATAGTAGTGGTAATATCTAACCCATAGATTGGAGAATAAAGGGGTTTATACCTCTTCCAAGCATATTTGTCCAAAAGTGAACGTAATAGCGCGACGGGAGTTCGAACTCGCGTTCTATGATTCCACAATTAAAATAATAAAGGGGGTGTCCCTGTGGTGCAGTAGTTAAAGCCGTGGACGGTGCAATCAGAGCCCGTGAGTTCGAACTCCAATTATCACTTTTACTTTTTGTCAAATACTGTTGGGAAAGGTTTGAATGCCCTTATCCTCCAATCTATGGATTAAATAGTATCACTACTGCCCTTCAAAAATGATGGATTTGGCATTAAATAACCTGAGAAAGTTGATATACAATTAAATAACAAACAAACAAACAAATTAAATAATCAACCGGAATCCACAATTATATGACAGCAGTTCTGGATAGAATTTTAGACACATAGGGGTATCGATTTCTCATTCGAAACTGTATCATTCAGAAGAGACATGAAATTAACTCGAAACGCTCTCTGTGTACCAATTACAGATTCATCAATCATCAATTCATCAAAAAAAGTTTCAACAGCAATATAAAAACAATCGTCTGAGACGATTCTGTTATCGGAAGATTCCCCTTCAAAAGAAGAGTATACCTCATCTGGGTGCTGTCTAGAGAACTTTCCAAGTGTAGAGACCGATAGGGATGGATGGAGAGAGAGAGACAGACAGACAGTCGAGGGATTCCGTGCTGTCAGTAAGCCTTGATGGCAATGATGATGATTATCATTCGGCTGTTTACTGCTAATTCTTCATGCAAAGTGCTATTTACCCACTTTTTATTCATGAATATATAATCAAGCTGTGCTTTAACGTTATTTAGACCGGTGTAAATAATTGCTTTCCCTCTCTTTTCTTTAACTCAGTATTTCTGTGAGTCTTTTAGCGAGTTCAAAAATCTTTTAGATATTCACCATTTTTGTTCGAGCAGAATGTATTATTTTCCACCTTTGTCTATTTGAGCATTCATATTCCCACCGATTATCAGAACGTTGTGTTTGAGATATGTCGAGCAAGGGAAAATCGCTTGTCATTTAAGACGTAGATATCCATTTCAACACTGGCATTGCTGGAACTGTAGCAAGAGACTATTGCTGTGCAGATGCTGCCTTTTAAATAAAGCACATCAATCTTGGACAGATAATGTCGGTGTTAATTTTTAGTTTTAAGGTTGGAAGATTAATAAGAATTCTTTCACCTCTTATAATGGCATTGAAGGAGTTTTTCCATGTAGATGCCGAAATAAATATCCTTCAATTACGGCAATCATAGTATTTTATCTTATTTTTAGTTCGTTATGGTTGAATCTATGTTCATGTGCGCATATGATATCTAAATTATATTCGTCTATAAATGTTGTCAGCTCTAGTAACTGATTTACAGAGTCTAAATTCTTAACGGTAATTGGCGCTAGGTTGGAAATGCTTTTGAATCTTAGTAATTTTCGTTTAGATAGCTTATTTTTAGAACAATGCGGCCAGAGTTCCAACATGAGTAGAACTTGCTCCTTGTTCACCCACGTGACTTATGATGCTTTTTTGGACGTACAGATTGAAGGAGAATCTTGGTAAATATTCGTTGGCTGTTTTTTTTTTTTCCTTATCAATAGACGCCACCCTTATAGATGAGTATTAGTAGTTTCCTGGCTGACCTTTCTCATCCTGGCTGTTGATCTATGTAATTATTCCGTCCAACATCTAATGAAACGTACCGTTGACGCGTCTTTGGGTTTATCTATCTTACTTCACATCCACCATGCTTCTTCCCATGGTATCAATTGATATACGTTTGTGTTGCTCATATAAAATTCTCCACCGTCAGCCTCTGTTATTCGGGTTATAAATGTCAGGTGTTACGCTCATTAGTTTCTGATAATGTGAATTTTCTTTCTCAGGAAGAAAAAAACGTATTATATTGACACCAGGAATTTTTAAAATTTTAACTTCAGTAGGTTAATAATTCTTTTTTTAAAAATGTATACAAGGCTTTGTGGATAGATTTTTTTTTTACTAGAGGTGATTAATTGAGTTTTTTTTTTTTTTTCTTTATGTGAATGGACTAAGAAAATTCAGTTTGATAAACTTCCTGGCTGTATCAGTCTGTTTAAGTATACAGTTTACAGTGATAAAGATTGAATGAAATAGCAAATTCATGAAACGTGGGCCTAAATTGGAATGCTTTTTTCTGAGGACTTTGTGTTCTCACTTTCGTTTGCTTTGGAACTAGATTTTTTCATCGTTTGCGCTTTTATGACTTTATTAAATACCTTTGTATTTTTTATTTGATGAGGAGGAGGAGGGAATCTGATATTTATAAGATGCCTTCACAGAACCTAATTCCATACTTTATAATTCATGCGTTTAGGCCAAAAAATAAACAAAACCAAAAAGAAAAGAAAATGAATAATATCAATTTGTCCTGTCTAATACAACTATAGCCCAGTCACCTGTAGAAACCATCGAATGCGTCCCTGTGGTGAGGTAGCCCCTCCACACACTCACACCGACAAGTATTTTTTTTTATAAAATTAAACAAACTGAATTTGAAAATCCAAAATGGGGAATATGGGGTCCCCTTTTATTGCCATTGATCCCTGGTCCGTATCTGATAAGGCTCGATCAACTGGTCAAATAGATCTGTTTGACTTTTAAAATGTGCTAACAAATGACTAATATTAAATCGAATTATTAGAAACAGAACTGTTTTTCTTGTTCTCTGGTCCATTTGCTTAAATTCATTTCTAGTCCACTTCAAAGTATGGAATATCTTATGAGAGGGGCAGCCCAGGTATTTATTCCTTTTATAAAGTTCCTGCTATTTAGTTTGGTTTCAAATAGCTTTATCGTTCTCCTAAGATATTCTTTTTTAATTTTTTCTTTCATCTCCACTTATTTGTATTATTAATATTATTGTTACTATCATTTACTCATCAGAGGTTTTTCTCATCAGCGTTAGCTGATAGTTTTTTTTACAGGAGTTTGAGTGACTGTAAGTCTGCTCAAGTCTCCAGGACTCTTCTTAGTATTCTGTCTGTTCTCAATAATGTTGTTGTTTGGATGTTCTCCACTGCATGTTCCATTGTTTTTTCAATTCTCTTTCAAGGCCGAGGTATTTATCCTTCTTTTCACATTCTTTCAATTTTATTCCGTGGTCAGCCGAGACAGCAAAGTCGACAATTTTGCAAATTCTCTTATTGTTATTATTATTTAGATTTTTTCACATCTGTATTAGCTGATGGTTTTTTCACTGGAGTTTGAGTGACAGCAAGTCTCCTCAAGTCTCCAGGACTCGTCTCAGTATTCTGGCCGTCCTCAGCAATGCTGTCGTTTGGATAGTCTCTACCCGTCCGCCAACTTCCAAGTCCTCCAGGCCCTTTAATAATCCTATAGTTATTGTGCCTAACGCACCAATCACAATTGGCCCAATCGTTACTTTCATGTTCCACAGTTTTTTTAATTCTCTAGCAAGGTCGAGGTACTTATCCTTCTCTTCACTTTCCTTCAGATTTATTCTATGGTCCGCCGGGACAGCAAAGTCAACAATTTTGCAGATTCTCCTTCTTTTGTTGATTATTATGAGGTGTGGTCTTCTGGCCGGGATTAGGTGATCCGTTTGTATGTTAAAGTCCCATAGGAGTTTATGCGAGTCATTTTCTAAGACAGGCGCCGGTTTGTGCATATACCATTTGTTTGTATGGTCGAATAGAAATTTTCAGCACATTTCCCAGTGGATTACCTTGCCGACCCAGTCGTGTCTCGCCTTGTACTATTATTATTATTATTATTATAGGAAATAGTTACTTACAAGCATAATTGTGTCGAAATTATTAGTATTTGATTGGGATTCTTGGGACCGTATAACTGCATGAAAATTCTTTGTACGCAGAATAATTACTTAAAACTATATTTTGCAAAGATTAATATTAGTTACTGGAAATCATATTTTGTAATTTTCACTTAAAGTCGTTGATTCGGACAAATTATTATCATTACACCTGAATACTTGAAACCATACAATTGTGTGCAAATTATCAATATTAGGCAGGAATATTTATTTGAAACCTTTTTTTGTCATTTTCACTTAAAGTCGTTGATTCGGACAAATTATTATCATTACACCTGAATACTTGAAACCATGCAATTGTGTGCAAATTATCAATATTAGGCAGGAATATTTATTTGAAACCGTATAACTGAGGTTATACTGACAACAAAATATATGCTCCTGTGTAAGAGACTAAAGTGAATCTAGTGGTGAGGCTCCCGTTCAGAATTTTTTTCATTGGAATTTTTGGCACACAGTTATATGAAATAAAAATGATTTTTAAACATATCTATTTGACTCATAAATTGGATTTTAACAAGTACTACTGAATTTAAGTTATTTAAATAATGTGAATGAAACGGTACTCCACTCTTATTAAATGTTCAGGATATTGGTGCCACAGCATCAGATGTTGTTTAGTATCTCAGAACATGCCTATGGTGGGGTCTCACCATCCTGCAGAGGATTTAGCCAGCGTATTATAAACACTCATTTCTTGGTCTTCTTATGTGAATGACCTCACACTATACGGCTTCTATTTTCAATGGCCTTGCGCCAGATGTAGCTGTGTTTAATAAGCACTAAAAACATTAAACAAAATTGTAATTTTACACCTATTGATTTCTCTTATGATCGATTCCTGCTGGTAAAAATGCGGATGAGGAGTGGGGCTTCTATGAAAATGTAGACCTCATAGCGTTCTCTTACCACTGTGACGTCTTCGAATGGCTGATGAACGTGGTTTGTTTAAAGTTGCATCCGAAATTAGAAATCTAAATAAAGAGAAATATTTCAAGAATGACTTAAAGATGATGGAAGTATATACTCTTGTCAGGCGCACTTACTTTAGACTTAGATTACTAAAGCCTTTTTTGTGGGGAGGTGCCATTATCTTCTTTTCTGGTCTTCTTTTTTCTTTTCTCTTTTTCTTTTAGATCAGTGCATTTTTGTCCAAGTTGGAGCCGGTCCAAATTTTAGCTTTGCCAAAATTGTAACCCATCTCAAAATGTTTGATTGAAATGCATTATTTTCTTACGCTTTTCTTTCGACTTGTCATGTTTTGAAATATATATTAAGGAAGTATGTTGAAGAAAAAAAATGTGTTTATTATATGTTTTACACATTTCGGTATCTACGATGTGTATATCTCAATACTTACTGTGAACATCGCTGTGTTTTATTTGCCATTTGTGAAACCGAGGAATAGATGTAATTATCATATGTAAAACATTTAGAATCAACATACATAGTTTTATAATACCGCTCTGTATAAATATATATGCATAAATGTGTTTCTTTTTTGTGTGCATCTTTTTTTATGCGTGAGTGTGTTTCCTTTTATGCGGTATGTGGGGGACACTTTGTTATAACTTTTTCTGCATACCGGCAAGAAGACGAATATCTCTCACGACCTGCATATTTCCTGAAATTTCGATTACTAAATTTACTACTCACGGATCCATATATGATATTCTAGCAATGAAAAACGTTTTTCTAACTTTTTTTGTCGGATATTTAATGCATTACTCTGAACGAACTCTGGTGAAATATGTTTCATAAAACTTCAAGATCTCTTTCTCCAACCGAGGACAAAACCGGCTACTCATATATATATATATATATATATATAAAGACTTCTGGGGGAAAAGGAAAATACTAATGCCATGGGAAAATAGTTGGGAAGGTTGGGCATGTTAACGATAGTATGGCAACTAGTCCATGTGCAAAAGTACTCTGAATTCACACCTGTTAAACTCCGTTTAAAAATTGACATTGTGTTGCATCCTTCACGTGCGAAGGTATATATATATATATATATATATATATATATATATATATATATATATATATATATATATATATATCATAATTTCGATTTAAATTCAGCAAAGATGTTCATTTAAATTCATGATAAAAGACTTAGTTGAATTTTCGAAGCCGCTGGTATTTCACTCTGTAATTCCCTAAATACTCGTCCGGGCTTTTACAATATTTCTCCTTGCTTGAGCAAATCCATTTTGAATAATTAAAATATATTCCATCTTTAGTTAATATATTCCACCTATATCATTGTCTTATCTTTTCTCTTTGTCTTTTTGTCTTTCTTTTTCTTCGTCCTTTTCATTCGATATATTTCTCGATAAACAAACGGAACATAAATTCTACAGAATATTTCTTATAATTCAAATGACGTAATTTAAAACAGCAAACACTGATTCACTAATTAAGCGGCCAACTTTTTCTTCTTATACAAAAGATGATGGTTCGTTAGAACCGAAACGCTGTCGTGTCGACTTTGCTTCTCAATAAACCTCTCCTTCCACTTGGATTACCTTGTTATCAATTTTTCTTAATATATTGTCGGATTACACGCCATTATTTACTTCCACATATATGTGAGTGTATGTGTGTGTGAGAGAGAGAGAGAGAGTGTGTGTGTGTGTGAGAGGGAGAGAGACAGATAGACAAAGAGAGAGAGAGTGAAAGAGAAAGTGAGGTTGTAGGAATATCTGCATACAGGAATATCTGATATCTATATAAAAATTACGATGTATGCAGGTGTGTCAGTATCATAGCTACATAGAAACACATACACAATGACACTATTTGGGGAAACTTTAAACATTATACATGACTGAAAACCAATTTTGGGTGTTTTATATTTATACATATGTGCTGAAAAGAAAGAATGAAAAGAAGGAAATAAACGGGCGAAAAAGATCTTCGTGATGCACCTGTTTGAGTTCGATCAGGAAGCTAGCAGAAGTAACGATGATCACTGATGAATCCTAAGGTGTTTTTGCTGGTAATAGAACATGTCGAGAATTCTTCGTGAAGATCAAGACAGGTGATTTTTAAAAGAAAAGTCAAAGCCCGCAGCGATATACCGCCAGAATCTAGAAATGGTGTAAACTCTTTTATTGCATGACCCACGGAATCAACATAGGATTCATCTGAACAATTTGAGGTTAATCGCTCAAAATTTTTAGTTCATTTGAAGGGTGATGTGGACCCAAAGTCAGTACACAGAAGGAAAACACGGAACACGGTTTAGAGGTAAGAAAGATATATCAACAAAAGTTACAAAGGATAGTGTCCAATATTGGTAATCCTATTTCTAGTACCCTTGTACTACTGCTCCCGCATGCTACCCGTATTAGGATGTTACTACGCTAGTAATATAGAGCTGAAAGTGTCCATGATGTAGGTAAGTTTTGGTCTCACAACATAGGGTAAAGATGAAATTCGCTAGAACAGAAATAAAGATTAGTTATTACTAAGCCAAGAATAATCATATTTACCAACCCCTCCGCTCGGGCAGGATATGACACAAGGTCAATTTTTAAGCGGAGTTTAACAGGTTTGAATTCAGAGTTTTCCTTCTCCTAGACTAGTTGCCTCACCAAGGCTGAAGAACCCAGTCTGCCCTACTATTTTACCCATAGCCGGAGGGAGAATAATTGGATTCATACCTTTCCCAAGGGTATTAGTGCTATGTGAAATGCAATCGGTCTCGTCCAGGATTTGAACTCGTATCACCGTGTACATTTCCTACGACGGTAAGCATTACACCACGGGCACCTCCACTAAGTCAAGAATAATTGTCAGGCAACCAGTTTTGGAGAAAGAAAAATTCTGAATCCAAACCAACTTATTTATAACACCATCCTTTGGTGTCCGGTACTAAATGTAACAAGATCTTGGCACGGCGCCATTGTAACAATATCGCGGTCACGATTACCAAAACTGGTACCAACTCCAAATGTAATAGCATCATTCATAACAATCAACCTTATGTCAAATCCTGCTTGTTGAGGAGGGTTCGATAGATACGGGCTTATGATAAGTAAACAGCAATCTTTTGGTAAAATCTATCGGTTAATATATGGTAAGATATGAAAAGCGTAAAGTATTACAAATTGTTTTGGGGAGAGTCCTTGTGGTTTTGTGGCTAATGTACTGGACTGTAACACCATAGTTAACGAGTTCGAACTCCATTCTTGCTTTTACGTTCACTTTCAGATTAAGACTATTATACAATGTATGAACCCTTTATCTCCCTAGCAGGATATGGATTAAATGTTACGCCTACTGTTCTTCTACAAGGATGGTTTTGGCATTAAATAACCCACGTAGGTTGATATGTCATTAAACAAAGAAATTAAAAGAAGTCACACCAATACAAAAATTATTGATCGATTGATTGATTGAATTTAACGTTATGTCAACCTGTTTGGTGTTATTTTATACCTAACATTAGGGTCTTACATACATTGTAGATTTGTAACTATTCATTTGTATAATTGTTTTTGAACAGTTTTTTTTCCACACAATTAGATGATATTGGTTATTCCTATCAAATAAAAAAAATCATACAGTTGTATTTCTTCAATTTAATTATTTCTATGTAATAAAAGACATCCTTTGTATGCAATTATACGGTTCCAAGTAACAAATCATAATACTACTCCTTCGCAAACAACATAACTTCCAGCAACTGTTCTTTATATAAACAATCTACTAATAATATATACACAATTATATTCTTTCAAGCAAGCACTTCTATTTAATAGATACCATATTCTGTCAAAGTTATGTTGTTTCAAATAACTAATAATTGTTATTTTGAAAGGATTGCTTACTTATTACATAATCCTCCAATATATTATAAAACAAAGACATTAAACCGAACTGAATTGCTTCGGAATACCGTTGTTACCTTTAAAATTTGATATCTACAAGTGAAGCAAAAGATACATTTTCAAGGATGGCTAATATTTGTCCATTTCTGAGAAACTATTATGAAGTTATTTTATCTAAACGACGATACTGCTGTTTATACTTCTATACTTAATCTCCATGAGTCTGTGTTAATTTAAAGAAAAAGAAAAAATAAAAAACTATAAACACTTTTACAATACTTTTTGAAAACCAATTTTAGTTTTGATATTGAATTAAGGACGTGAAGTTCCCAAAACACTCACTAGATGTCACTCTGTATGATTTTTCTCCTTTTTCCCTGAAGTAAAGGTTGATCTCAGAAGTTAGAATTTAACAAGTAAGATATTAAATACGGAAGCACGACCTCTCATCATATCAAAAAAGAGTTTCTTAAGCGCTTCGATTAATGGATCACTTGCTAGAAGAAGCATATTGAATACCAAGGGAAGTGTTTGGAAGAAAATAAACTTATGAGTCATTGTTATGTTCTATACTGGTTATTAAAATTCAGTTTCAATAATTTGTTAACTATTTGCTAATAGAAAATTGTAAAACAGTTTGGAAGTAAAACACACACGCGCACACACACACACACACACACACACACACACACACACACACACACACACACACACACACACATGTATATAGATATATAGACAAGGGTGTGTGTGAGTGGGGGTGTATTATTTGACTATATCCTCCCACAAAACATTGGAATCTCACTAATATATTCTATGTGAGTCACAAGAGCTGTTGACCCTGAACAAAATTTACATGAAATAAACAATCTCCTGTCAAATATTTTGAAAGACCTTTTGCCAATTTTCGGGAATGAAAAGACTGAAAAAATTCGACCAAAATATTTTTTGTTTTATTCATATATATATATATATATATATATATATATATATATATATATATATATATATATATATATATATATAATCTGTGCGTGTTTGTGTGTGTTTGATAAAAATTGAGCTTTTTTTTCTTATCAGAACTACCGTCTGTTTTATTATTTCTTTTCTCGTGTCAAATAAAGATTGGAAAACTCATGCAAATTTGTTTTATTCAATCGGGAAAAATTATTTACACAGTGAAAAACGAAAATAAAAGAGCCAGATCATATAAGTCGAATCCATTGAAATACACACACACACACACACACACACACACACATATATATATATATATACTTATTTTCTTTCTGCTTTGCAGTGTTTACCAAACCTAAAATTGTCAGAAGACCGAATCCGGTCCTCATAGAATGCCATCTGAAACATATATATATATATATATATATATATATATATATATGTGTGTGTGTGTGTGTGTGTGTATGTGTATGTGTGTGTGTGTCTGTAAGGCATTCCATTATATATATATATATATATATATATGCCACTCATATGTATATGCCTCATATATATATTCATATACATAATATATATGCTTCATATATACATATATATATATATGCCTCATATATGTATCTGCCTCATATATATGTATATATATATATATATATATATATATATATATATATATATATATATATATAAGGCATTCCATTATTTTTTAACGTGTACTTATTCATATTTTAGTCATATAATTTCAATCCTGTAGAGTTTAGTAATGAATAATTTCACAATATCCATTTTTTTATCGATTTGATTTTCCACTAGAAACAATAAAATTCTGAAATTTCTGATTCAAAACAAACTTGTAATATACATGTTGTTTCAGAATCCTTGATGAGCCGTGTTATGCTGTAGAATACACCGACTGTATGCTTACGAACTCGTGATACCCCCAACCACTGAAGGAGTGTCCTAGGTATGGCATTAAACCATCTGATAGTTAGACTTCAGTCCTGGAGATTTAAGAAATAAGGAGTACTCTTTCTTTACCATTGCTCCCAGGTCCACTCTGACCTGGAGTGATTGCAACTGAAAGGGTCCTATTAATGGGTAAAATGGAACTGTTTGACATTTAAACTGGGTCCAACTAAATAGAATTGTTAGAAATAGAAATATTCTTCCATTTATCTCTGTGTGAATAAATGTCCATCTAATTGGTTTTTAGATATAGGTTGTGACACATGGTATAATTTAACTGTGTGCAAACAAAAAGTAATATCGTCTAGAATTATGGGTGTTAAATAGCAATACTTGAAACTCTTTTACTGAGGGCCTAAATTGAATTATTGGTATTACATAGTGTTGCGTTCTGCTTAGTGAACGCTTGTAATATTAAATAAAGGACAAGCCACAACATGAGAGGAAATAGAGATATATTCTCAGGAAAAAGTATATACAATAGAGAGACTGTTAGTAGACAAGATCATAGGATTAGTGAATACAGAATAAAGAGATAGTCCAACGATAGTATTGGCTTCGTTATTACGGTAGCAAAAAAGGTGATCTAGTGCGATATCCAGTCTCGATCGTTCAAATACTATTCCTATAAGAAGCTGCTCTTCACCTTTTAGTCTGCCCTGGTATTAGTAGCTACTGCTATATATGGCAGACGGACTAGTTCATTGTGTGGGAAAAGGTGGGTGATACACAACACATAGCAATACTTGAAAACTCATGACTATATACAAATGAATGAATTGTGGTGAATAGAATTAGTCTAAATAACCATACTGTCACTGAGTGGGAAACAAATGATTAATATCGAATAGAATTATAAGTGTAAGTAATAATTGGAGCCATTTAACTATGAAAGCATGGACAGCTATCGATAGGCTCTCGATCATATGGAAATCAGACCTGACCGATAAAATGAATCGCAGTTTCTTCCAGGCAGCGGTCGTATCGATACTGCTATATGGATGCACTACTTGGACGCTAACTAAATGGCTGAAGAAGAAGCTAGACGGCAATTACACAAGAATGTTGCGAGCAATATTGAACAAGTCCTGGCGGCAACACCCCACAAGGCACCAACTATACGGCCACCTGCCTCCCATCACGAAAACTATACAAGCTAGACGAACCAGACACGCAGGACACTGCTGGAGAAGCAAGGACGAACTCATCGGTGATGTACTCCTATGGACTCCCGCATATGGCCAAGCAAAAGCAGGACGACCAGCTTGAACATACATACAGCAGCTATGTGAGGATACGAGGTGTAGCCCTGAAGTCCTGCCAGAAGCAATGAACGATAGGGAGAAGTGGCGAGAGAGGATCAGGGATATCTGTGCTAGCGGAACGACATGATGATGATGATGATGATGATGAACTATGTAGAAACAATAGCAATATCATTGGGCAAACAAATTAATTCTTACTCATTTAAACATTAAATTACCTTCAAACTATGTGTGCAAATAAATGACTGATATTAATAACAATACTTGAGACCATTCAACTGCACGTTAAAAGGTCAGGATCTTTTAAAAATGTTATCTACTATAAGTCTTTGCAAATTATATGTATTTCATATGTATGTATAAAGAGGATTTGGAATTAAATAATCTACCGTATGTTGCGTAGCCATATACACGAATATGGCCATGTGCGAAATAGACATGTAATGTTCATTAACGATAGAATATACAAAGAACAGGAATCTCAAAAACACGTAACTACTTCTTGTTCAGGTACGTAACCTTTTTATTAATTTTGAGTTAAAGGTTTCGACGTAAGGAGGAGAGACACAATCTTCTATGCTGTCTTATTCATTTGGCCCCCAACTCGAGCGGCCCCCTATAGGGCGCAAGTTCGCCTCGCGCCTGCGAGCGCCAAAATTGATCCTTCTCGTTTGGCGTCCAGAACCCGACTCTTATTTTCTTCAAATTCTCACACAAACTTCCGCGTGCTTCCGATGCGTGACGTCACCCGCACCTTGTCACCCAGTATCATCTCGGACTGTTATGACATCTGAGTGACACCTTCATCCGCTCGCGCGCACACGCGTAAACACCTGCTTCAATGTTACACCCAACTAACCCATGTGCTGAGCCGAAAGGTTCTCAGCCTAACTAAACTCAAAGGCATGAACCGAAATCCCTCGGCTATTTCATAACACGTACTTGATATGCCATAGAACCCAATCGAACTAAACGAAACAGTGACTTCTCAAATCTTCCTTGTCGACTTTATTCTCTTTCTCTTTTTATATTATCGCTTGGAAATAATTGATAACTTGGTATATTTAAGTAAATAGAGCAAAACATTACCAAGGAAGATGAAGAGAAAGATGTTATGCGTAAAGACATATGATGGAACTAAGTCTTTTAAGATGGTTCAAGCAAGATACAGAATGTGGTTCAATTTCAATACATTTCCAAATAGGAGTCAGATTTTCAAGTTGTTTAAGAACTTTGAATCTCATGGCACTTGTGAAAATCGTAAACCAACTGGTTCCAAACCAGCAACGCCTCTAATAACAATTCGAACATCCAAGAGTTCAAGAGTCTGTCGGCTAGAGTCTGTTCAGATCATTGCGACGGAAGTGCTAAGAACTTCTGCGGATTGAAGATCTCAAATTTTATCCCTATTGGATCCAGATCATGCACCAACTTGTCCATGCTGATGTGGAAAAAATGGATCCAACTGCTTGTAGTTTGCGCAAAATCTCGACGATGACGAGGAAATCTTAAATGATATGTGTTTTTTGGATGAAGTCCACTCTTTCATGGATGGTCATGTTAACACCAAGAATTAGATGTTTTGGGGAGGCAACATCCCTCATCAAGACGTTGAACGCGTTCTGCGTTCAAAAAAACTGCATAGAATAAATGACTATCACAAAGCATCATTGGACCAATTTGAAACCCAAAAGAGTACGAAATCCAATAACATTCAATACTAAACGAATAACGAAAGCAAGAATTTGGTTGGGTTCCTTTCTTTATTGAAATATCAGTCTTCATGGATTATCTTATGCCTAAAGAATCAGTGTAAAAGAACGATAATGGTCCCTTTTTATCACGTGGGGAATTTGGAGTATTTTCTCCATCTTTATTGTTATATTCACAAAGTTTCGATTACTTTAAGTGATAAAAATTATCTGGCTTCATCACAGAAATTAAGACAAATAGTAAGGCCACGACTAAAGCAAGAGCTGGAGAAGATAGGGTTTTATACCTTTCCCAAGAGTATTTGTCCAAGTATAAACGTAACAATGTGACGGGATTAAACATGGTTGCAAAAATGTCGTTGTCCAATACGGCAGCCTCTAAGCCAAAACTGATATGATTATAAATGTTGGTGATAAAGAGATTCAAAAAGTAAAACTCCAAGGTGGATTATTATTTCTTTTTAATACACACACACACACACACACACACACACATATATATATATATATATATATATATATATGACTGGTGTAAGATCAGCAGGGTTTCAATTTCGGCTTGAAGCATATCGTGGGTCTAGGAACTCTACAGAGTTATGATAAAGCGAAACAGTAAATGTGTCATAAATCCAGAGCTATGTCACCAAAATGGCTGAGTGGTTTTATACCATGTCTAGCGTAAAGTAAGGCTTGTTCAATCCCAGCTTGAAGCGTCCTGCGTGTCTATCCACACTGAAGAGTTGTGATACAACGAAATAGTCTGTCTGTGGATGACAATATATACGCTCACCCCGGGTTTGAGCATTCTGGCAAACGAATTATCAGCTGCCAACTGCGTAATGCAAAGTTCTTCTAACCAATTGAATACTCTGGTATCCGATAGCGCAAAATGTAAACACACAAAAGCTAATACATATGTTATAAATCCTGAGCTGAGGTATGTCGCCGAAATGGCAGAGCGGTTAGATACCATGTCAAGCGTAAATTTAGGTGGGTTTCGATCCCAGCTTGAAGCGTCCTGCGTGTCCTACCCTCACTGAAGTATTGTGATACAATGAAACAGTTTGTCTGGGGATGACAATATATATATATATATATGAAAAAGTAAAGTTGGTGACCCCAGTCGAGAGCGACCCGAAGGCTCCTTTTTTATTAGCTACAACACTGAGGTGCAAAGGATGACACTACTCTTTTACCTGGATTGCTTCACTTTACTCTTGATCCCTACCTTATAATGCTGAGGGTTAAGCAAGGGGGCATTAAGTACCATTTTTTGAGTCTTTGGTATGACATAACCAGGGATTTAACTATGGTCTCTATCTCCTCGACTAATAGACCGATCCTCGTCGGTTGGGGGCAAAAGAATGCGCAGACCGTAGCTTTGCAGAGTGGTAAGACGCCCCACCAAACGAGTGTCCTAGATATGATGATAAACCATCTGAATGTGCTGTCCCTCTACAATAGTTTTACTATCTGGTCCATTCTGACCAGGAATTGTAAAACCTGTTAAGGTCCCATCAATGGATAAAACAGAACTCTTTAATAATTTGTTATATTTGAAAACATTTATCTGCATTGGCCCAGTCGGCTTGGGCCGTTGAACACACTGACTACATCTTTGCAATGGGAAAAGACTCCCCCAACGAGTGTCTCAGAAATGAAACTAAACAATCTGATTGTGAGGTTCCAGTAATGCTGGAGCTTTGGGGAATGTAGAGTACCCCTTCATTGCCATCGCTCCAAGATCTACTTTGGCTCGGAATGGTAGCGCCTGATAGGGTCCTATCTATAGGTCAAATAGAACTAAACTGTGTACTTATGCTAAACTGAATTGTTTAAAATAGAAATATTTTGTATGCTAAACTGAATTGTTTGAAAAAGAATTGTGTTTACAGTGAACCTTTGTATTTATGCAAAAATGAGTTGTTTGAAATAGAACTATTTTTTATTTTGAAACAGTGTACTTATACTAAACTGAATTGTTTGAAATAGAACTATTTTGAAATTTTACTGTACGTAAAAAGACTCTGCTTATATTAAACTGAATTGTTTGAAATAGAATTTTTTATATGCATAAAAGTTGATTTGGCATTAATAACTAAGAATTGTTCCAGACAACCAAACCAAACAACACCAATTTCAATGTGTGAAAACAAATGATTAATATTAAAATAAATGATCGGAATTACATATCAATACTTGAAACCATTTAACTGTGTGCAAATCGAACAATCATTTTTAGATAGCACTACTTTAATATGCCAAAAAGAAAAAAGCTTTGGTTCGTTTAAAAATATTACCATCAAACTTCAACTAATTATAAACATTTGCTAAATATGCATTCAGAGTATTTCGCTTTAAAAGGATCAAGGTTTGACATGCCATAAAATACAGTGGCATTAGATATATAAATTTGATATATATATATATATATATATATATATATATATATATATATATATATGTGTGTGTGTGTGTGTGTGTGTGTCAGTGTCTGTGTCTGTGTCATGCTCACGTTGCTGAGGATGCTTAAGTAAACAATACTTTGATTAAAAAATCTGAGAGACTGCTTCCGTTGGTGATTTGTTAACGAAAAATCGTATAGAAATGTGCTACGAACAAATCCCCGCTGGTTTTGATTGCAGTTTTTCAATACTGTAAAGTGAATCCTTTTATCAAGGGCAAAGGACCCACTCTGTCCGTCTATATATCTAGATTTGAATCGGGTTGCTGGAAGATTATGAATTCATGTTCTTCCCGAGGACATTAGTGTGAACTGAAATATAAACGGCTTTGCCTATGATTTGAACTCTGTTCATCGAGTTCACTTCCTCTGAGAATAATGGTTATACCTGGGACAACTCACTTTGTCCGTCTGCCTCTGTCTCTCACCTACTCGCTCTTCATTTATATATATATATATATATATATATATATATATATATATAGCCAAGGTGCTGGCGTGACATGATGATGATATATATATATATATATATATATATATATATATATACGTGTGTTTGTGTATGAGTGTGTGCGCGCGCGCGTGTGTGTGTGTGTGTTTACAACTTATTACCACGGAAATTACAAAATAAATGGGAAGTACCATAACACTATTCGATAGACCAAATCTTTAACGATAAAACATTGTTTTTCATATGACTACCACCACCGCCTAGGCATTTTCTTCAGTAATGTACAAGAATATTCATGCCGCGAGCGTCCCGTATATATATATATATATATATATATATATAATGTTCTGTCTCTTCCACTTTCTTTTTACGTACTTAATTGTAAATATTTAGAAATACCGTTTTATACACAAAAAAAAATTTAGATTGGAACTGCAGCACTACTTTAATTATTGCCTATTCATATGTTCGACCCAGTCGTTCATGGGTCGTCAAATAAAAATCCCAGGAAAATAAAAACAAAACCACGACAAAGATTTATGTATATGATTCATTTTGGCATTTTTTATCAGTTTTTTTTTTCTTCTTTTTCTTTTTTAAGGGGCATTGATTTGAAGAACTTACACTTTTTGCAATATTTCGTTGAATTTTTTTTACCAATAATTTTGTTATTTTCAAGAAAAAAAAATTTTAAAAAATCTTCGTATCCAT
Organism: Sepioteuthis lessoniana; assembly: GCA_963585895.1. Taxonomy (NCBI): domain Eukaryota; kingdom Metazoa; phylum Mollusca; class Cephalopoda; order Myopsida; family Loliginidae; genus Sepioteuthis; species Sepioteuthis lessoniana. Next base: position 73,227,816 of record OY757920.1, on the reverse strand, counting down.
CGATAATTCAAAAACAAATGTTATGTATAAAAACGTTTGGAAATAACGAAAAAAAATTTATATAAATATATATATATATATTATATATATATATATATATATATATATATATATATATATAGTATATGTATGTGTATACATATGAATATATATACAAATGTATATATATATATATATATATATGTGTGTGTGTGTGTGTGTATGTATGTATGTATGTATGTATATATAAACAGTGAAATATAAGAATTATTTCGCATATATGAATTACTTACTCAGTCCAGAATATGAAAAATATTGAAGAAGGATATAATATGAAATGACAATAATGGGTGATACATTTAGTGGGTGAAATCTATCTGAAAATAAAGGTTCTATTATGGGTCATCGGTCGAACAAAAAAAGATGCATCGTTTCAAAAACGATATACTTATCTTATTTCCTTCCATAATCATTATTGTTGGTACGCCTTGAATAATTTCTTGGTTTTTAAAATTTGTACTAAGGGAATAAAAATAAATTAATCCTCTTTTAGGACTGAAAGTGGGATTAAAAGTACTTAAGGAATTAAAATACGATTAAAAATATTTAAGGAATTAAAGAACGATTTAAAATATTTTAGGAATAAAAATGGGGTTAAAATATCAAAAAATGAAAGTAAATTAATGATATCAAAGGAATAAATACGAACTTCGAAACGGTGCACATTCTCTCCTGATTACTCCAAAACAAGCATGGAGTTCAACTGCACGGTGGAAATGAGAATGGCTAAAGGAGAATTTTCTATTCACTCACTTATTGCTGAGTTTCTATTACTTGGTAAGTAACTTCCTTCTTAAAGGAATGAAAATTGGATTATAATTATTTTATGAACGAAAATATCAAAATACCTAAGGAAAGAAATTGGTATTAAATTTTTTTAGGAATGAAGTTGGTATTAAAATTATCTAAAGAATTAAAGTGAGATAAGGATGTTTAAAGAATAAAAATGGATTAATGATATTTAAGGATTAAAAACCGGATTAAACATTAGAGGAATTAAAATGGGGTTAAGATTTTAAAAAGAATAAAAATGAATCAATGTTTTATCAGAGATACAAATAAGCTAAGAAATATTGAAGGAACGAAAATAGGGTTTTAATATTTTAGAAGTAAATAAGAATATTAATATTTAAGGAATGAAAATGAAGTAACGAAATTTAAAGCATGCAAAGAGTTTAAAAATATTAAAAGAATAAAAATAGAGTTGAAATATTTTAGGAATGAAAGAGGAATTAAAAATATTAAAGAATAAAAATGAATTAACAATACTTAAGGTAGAGAAATGGGCTTAGAAATATTAACTGAACGAAAATGATTTAGTGATGAAAATGCGATTCAAAATGTTTAAGGAATGAAAAAAGACTTAGAAATATTAAAGGAATGAAAATGGGATTTAAAAAGTCAAAGAATAAAAAGGATTATTTGTGAATGATTCTATAAGAAAATGACCCTTTCGATGTATTTTTCTTCGTGTTAGGATTATCAAGGCAAGTTGCATATTGTGACGTGATAATCCTAACATTAAGAAAAATGCAATCGAAAGGGTGATTTTCTTATAGAATCATTCAAAATAAATCGCATTTTCACCATTAAATCATTTTCGTTCAGTTAATATTTCTTAGCCCATTTTTATACCTAAAGTATTGTTAATTCATTTCCATTCTTTAATATTTTTAATTCCTCTTTCATTCCTAAAATATTCTTATAAAAAAATTCTAAACATTCTAAACTGGCATTTTTTTTTCTTTTTTAGATTAGTCCCTGGCTAATTCTTGTCTATATTCTATTTTCTTAGACTTCAGATATGATAGATGAGTTTTTATATCAACATATGCTTAGTGAAAGGGGAGATGCTACTAATCGATTATTAACCATTTGGTAGTTTGATCAATCGTCAGTACTCTTCTATGGATGCAACACATGGACTCAAACAAAATCCGTTGAGAAAAGGCTTGATAGGAACCACACAAGAATACTGCGTGCTGTTTTGAACAACTCCTGGACACCACAATTGCAAGAGAAGCAAGGACAAATCCATGCGTGATGTTCTCTTATGGATAACTTTACATGAATGTGCCAGTGTTGACTGATATTCAACGACTTACTCATATTGGAACTGTTCGAACACAGGATGCAAACTAGAAGACCTGCCATGAGCTATGGTTGATTAGAATGGATGGCGAGAGAGCGAATTCTGTGCTGTTACTTCGACTTGATGATGATGATGATGATGATGATACATAGTTTGAAGAACTTATCTATGTACAAGAATGAGGGATATGGACCAATGAAAATCAACCTGAAAAAGAGACCGTTAGAGCGGTAAATTCGGAAAAGAACTGAGTTTTGTCAGAATACAGCACGACTAAGATGGGCTATAATACTGAGTAGAGTTCTGGAATATTAAAAAGATTTACAATCATTTCAATGGAAGTGGAATCCACCTACAAGGACTTCCTTAAAAACTGACCAGACCTAGTGATAGAAAACAAAAAAAGAGAAGCTGACGAATAGTGGACTTTGCCGTTCCGGCTGATCATAGGGTTAAATTGAAGAAAAGAAGAGATAAATACCAAGACCTTGCTAGAGGATTGAAAAAAACTATAGAACATCTAAATAACGATGATACCAATTGTAATCCAAACTACAGCATTGTTGAGATCGGCCAGAATATTGAGAAGAAGCCTAGAGACTTAAGAAGACTTATTGTCACTCAGACCCCAGTGAAAAACCATTAGGTAATGCTAGTGTGAAAAGCTCTCACAAGAGAATAATAATAATAATGATAATAATAATAATAATAATAATAATAATAATAGTTGTTGTTGTAGTGGTAGACAGGTAGATGTGACAAGGAAAAAGAAGGAAAGAGATTTATGAGACCCCAAAATTAATTTTTTAAAAATAAATATAGATATATATTGAATAACAATATTAATAAGAATAATAACAAAGTTTGAACAAAGAGACTTGTTTTCACTTTTTCTAAAAAAAAAAAACGCCAATGATTTTTAACAGCATTAAATATATGATAGTAAATTAACAAATTTAGCTCCAGTACGTCCAAAGAACACCCTTAGTGCTAGACAAATTGTCTGGAAGAAATTTGATTTATGACCCCTTGTTACTTCCTGTTTCTAGTTTAGATATCCCCCTTTCCTAAAAGAAAAGTTTGTTGAACTCAGGATTCCGTACAAGTAAATTTGGGAAAGAACTATAAAACAAATAACGAAGGACCTTTTACGGGAAATAACCTTAAACGATTAAATATAAATCCCAAGATTATTAACCCACTACAGGTCTTTGTGAGTAACAATATTTACTAGATGCAAACGCTTTAAAATATTTTTAAAAATATAAAATTTCTTACAAAAAATTAAAAAGAAAACCATTTATCTCTGTCCGTAAAATATTTCAATGTAAACATACGAGGATTATTAAATAAGTTTCCAGACTTCTTTCGTATGGGCTCTTTTATTGATAGTACACTCTTGAAACTCTAGTCCCCTTCGAAGTAATCTCCTCCGGCTGCAATGCAATGTCGTACCGTTCCAACATCTTCTGGAAGTTCCAATGGAAGTCCTCTCCTGTGAGCGTGTCAATGACCTTCGTCACAGCCTCTTTCATCTTCTCAATTGTCTCATAACGACAGCCTCTGAGCTTAGGGAAAAACCAAAAGTCACAGGGAGTAAGGTCTGGACTATAGGGAGAGTGAGGAACTGCCTTGATGGCCATCTTGGTCAAATAGCCTGTGACAAGGATGGTGTTGTTGACTGGTGCATTGTCCTGGTGGAAATGCCACTGACCCGATTTGAAGAGTGCTGGCCTCTTCCGACGGAATCTCTTTTTGAACTCCCTTAAAACCTCAACATAGTAAATCTAACCCTAGCCCTAACCCTTTGGCCAATCAACTCTGGTCTATTGACTTCCTTACTCCTACCACACCTCTCATAACCCCTCACTGATTCCCTGCCTTCCTTGATTCTCTTATGTCACTCAAAAACTGATGCTCGATTCATGCAAGGTGCTCCAAAAGCAGTCTGAATTATTCCATACGTTTCTGTGGCATTTTTTTCCAAGTTTAAAACATAATTTTATTGCATATCGTTCTTCTAAAGTGTCCTCACGTCCAGATTGCATTTTTGAAATTCACCAGCTGTGACAATCAGGCTTTAGTAGAGTTTATTCCAATTGCTGCTGTAGCTGTTTATTTGAACCTGAAATTTAAAAATAAATTGGCCAGTCATCTCATAAGATGTATAGCAATAACATAGTGAATTTTCAAGAGTCTACGACAATTTTAAAATTCCTGGAAAAGTTTTTGGAAACTTATTCAATGCACCACATACTATTCATAGTCCCTTGTTTCACATAAGAACTCATATATGTATATAGACCTACAAGTTCTTTTATTATTGTTTGTCCTTTTTTTATGTGTTTAATTTATTGTTTTGGATGTCTGTCAAAAAGCCTAATAATTTGCATTATTCTATTTTACGTTCTTTTCTACTTTTATAAATACTTATTTTATTGTATTAGGACAACTGTTAGCGGCGACTGTATCTCTAACCCTGTTTAATATAGAAATAATTCTAGTTTAGAGATACCCCTGTTCCCTACAGATTGTACTGATGCCTCAATGCAGTCTCGAGGAATTCATTAAAAAGTTCTGGATACCTCAGACATCAGTGAAAGAAGACTAATATTTGCAGGCGTGGAAAACTCGCAAAAGTAAAAAAAAATAAATAAATTTGTAATAATAATGATAAGAATATTAATAATAATAGATTCCAATTGACTTCAGTAGGAGAACGAGTATAAGCTAAGTGGATTGAAGGCATAACGGTAAGCAACATAATAAACGAAAGCAGCAAACGGACCCAGAAGTACAAGCACTGAAAATGCTGGGTGAAAAGGCTGGTCCACTGGAATTGTACAAATGACTAAACTTTGACTATATTGATCATGTTTCCAAAATAACAAATTGATTATATTGACCATGTTTCAAAAATAACAAATTGACCATATTGATCATGTTTCCAAAATAACAAAATGACTATATTGATCATGTTTCCAAAATAACAAATTGACCATATTGATCATGTTTCCAAAATAACAAATTGACCATACTGATGAAGCATTAATCAGAAGCTGTTCCAGTAAATGAGACGCGCAACATTTTCAGGAATTTTGATATGCAAACTGATCATCCAACAGAGATCTAATCAAGTTTTATTAATAAATGCAAAAGAACTCACCAATTCGTCGACTTCGCCCTTCTAGTAGATCGCTGAGTGGAAGTAAAAGAAGATAGAATATTTGATAAATATACGGACCTTGCCTGAGAGTTAAAAAATTGTTGTGGAACATGCAAGTGGATTTGTTAAAGGATTGTATTGTGAAATAATTATCTGTGGATCTGAAGGGAAACAAAAAAGAATATAGTTAAGAGAACATAGAAACGATCGCAAAGTACCTGGAAAATTGTTGGTCTAGTAAGCTGGAACCGTAGAATATTCCGACTGCATCTTTGCAGAGGGGTAATACCCTCCGCTGAGTATACTGGATATGACATTAAACAATCTGTCGGTGATGCTCCATTAATGCTGAAGCTATGGGGAATACAGAATACCCATTGATTACCATCGATCCTGGGTCCACTCTGACCCGGAGAGGTAACACCTGATAGGGTCCTACCCATGGGTCAAATAGAACTGTTTGACATTTAGATTGTGTGCAAAAAATGGCTTATGCTAAACTGAATAGTAAGAAATAGAACCGTCTGATCCCGTAACTGTGTGTATCAACAAAATGTGTTTCCAAATCATATATTTGATATATATGTAAAAAACAGTATTTGGCATTGAATAACCAGAAATGGTTGATATGCCATAAAAACAAACTAAACCACACATGGAAAATAGTCTTTGGGGATTGGAAACCCGAGAAAGATTTTAGACTATCCAGACCACAGCACAGCCGTGACCAGTTAGAATTACAGAGTCCTAGAGAGACTTTGTGTCACTCGAATCATTTCTTACTCCTGGTGTGAAAAACTTGTAAATTTTGATTTAAAAAAAAGAGACAATTTGCAAAATTGTCGACTTTGCTGTCTGGACTTACCACTGAATAAAACTGAAAGAATGTAAAAAGAAGGATAAGTACCTCGACCTTGCTAGAGAATTGAAAAAACTATGGAACATGAAGGTGACGATTGTACCAATTGTGATTGATGCTTTTGACACAGTAACTAAAGGACTATTATAGGGCCTGGAGGACTTGAAAGTTGGTGAACGAGTGGAGACTATCCAAATGAAAGCATTATTGAGAATACTGAGAAGCGTCCTGGAGACTTGAGGAGACTTGCTGACACTCAAACTCAAGTGAAAAACCACCAGCTAACACTGATGTGAAAATAATAATGTGATGAGTAGATAATAATAATAATCGTAATAATAGCAATAACAATAACAATAATAATAACAACAACAACAACAACTGCAAGATGTAATATGAAATGAAAGGAGAAATAATAATAATAATAATAATAATAGAGTAGAAAAAGTTGTGGACAGTTGAAAGTGATGGTGATGCCAATTGTATTTGGAGCACATGGAACGATTCCTAAATGTTTGAAAAAGAGACTGAGAACTGAAAATCAGAGGAAAATCTGAAACCATCTGGACAACATCACAGTTTCAATTGGGTTGGCCACTTTGAAATTGTAGCGTCGTAGAGAACTGAAGAGACTTGCCGTCAGACCTCACTGAAAAATTAACAGTTACAAGGAGTAAATTAATAATAATAATAATAATAATAATAATAATAATAATATTTGGAGCTCTTTGAAAAATATCCATGAAGCTGGAAAAGAGACTATGGTTACTGAAAATCCGTGAAAGTATTATTATTGAATGTCAACCATTGTGCAGCTGAGATCAGTTAGAATACGGAGTAGAGTTCGGGTGAAGCTTGCTGACAATGGAACTCCAAGAAAAATCAACTGTTAATGCTGGTGCGAAAAACTCATATAAAGTAATGAAAGTGACGACAATATCGATTGTAATTGGTCCGCTCGGAACGACCCCAAAATGCTTGGGAAAGGGGCTTAGAAGAGCTGGAAATCGGAGGTCGAATCGAGACCATCCAGACGACAACATTGTTGAGGTCGGCCAAAATACTGAGAAGTGTCCTGGAGACTTCAGGTGACTTGGTTCCACTCAGACTCCATCGAAAGACCATCAGCTAACGCGAGTGTTGATAATTCCGTGGAATAATAATAATAATAAATCACCGAAGGATTTGTACAGGGACTGGAGGATTAGGTAATAGAAGGACAAGTGGAAACCATCTAAAATGCAGCATTTTTGAGATCAGCCAGAACACTAAGAAGAGTCCAGCAGACTTGAGGAGAATTAGAGTAACTCAAACTCCTGTGGAAAACTATCTGCAAACCATATTTACCCAACCCCTCTGCTCGGGCAGGATATGACACAAGGTCAATTTTTAAGCGGAGTTTAACAGGTTTGAATTCAGAGTTTTCCTTCTCCTAGATTAGTTACCTCACCAAGACTGAAGAACCCAGTCTGTCCTACAATCTACCCCCATCTGGAGGGAGAATAATTGAATTCATACCTTTCCCAAGGGTATTAGTGCTATGTGAAATGCTATCAGTCTCGTCCAGGATTTGAACTCGTGTCCCCATGTCCGTTTCCTATGCCGATAACCATTACACCACGGGTACTTCCATAAATGAGAAAAAGAATAAGACTTTGCAGAGAACTAAAAAAGTTTTGGAATAAGAGAGTAACAGAGATGCCAAATGTAATTGTCACGCTTGGAACCGTTCGCAAAAGCCTGAAATGTTAGACTGGAAGACTTGAAAATCGGAAGACTAATCGAGACCATCCAAACTACAGCGTTATTAAGATCGGCCAGAATACTGAGAAAAGTCCAGGAAACCTGTGGAGACTTGCTGTCACACAGACTCCAGTGGAAAACCATCAGCTAACGTTGGTTTAAAAAACTTAAATGAGTAAATACATAAACCTTAAAATACAATCACTGGCAAGTCTGACAACACAACGAGTAGAAATAAATCAAAAGGTATTAGTAAAATTAGGGAAACTAAAAATGTACTGTGTTTGGGTTAAGCAAACTTCTACTTTCCAAAATAACGAAAGAAAACTTTTTTCCAGTGGCTTATTGGAGTGGGTACGAAGACAAATTCACAATAGGATGCAAAGGAAATAAAACAATACGGATGTAAGATATGGGCACGGAAAGAGACTAAAAGAAATGCTGAACGGATAAATAACACGAAGAAAAAGCTGGACTCACTATTAGCAACATTCAAGTAAATACCAAATTAGAAAACGCCTGGCCATGATGACATTCGTGGATTCTACGAAGACAAATCCACAATCGGATGCAAAGGAAATAAAAAAAAAACACAGATGTAAGATATAGACACGGAAAGAGGCTAAAAGAAATGCTGAATGGATAAATAACACGAAGAAAAAGCTGGACTCACTATTATCAACACTCAAGTAAATACCAAATTAGAAAACGCATATGATTACATACATAGATTATAGTTTTAAAAAAAATCACGTTTAACCTCGACAGAATGATCCCGGAATTAAGTAAATGCCAGGAAAAAGCAAACACATCCGAATTGATGATGAAAAGGAAAAGTAACCTAATCCTGAAAGACCCCCAAAAGAATCACTGCCAGCAACTCTAGACCGATAATGTGTTTACCTATGCTGCGGAAAATTTTCACCGAACAGATTTAAGAAGAACTTTATTGTTCACTTGTATACTGCAGATTATTTCCGGAAAACAAAAGAATTCTACCGGACAACAAGAGAGACTAATGACTGAACATTCTCAGGGAAGCCAAAAAGAAAGAAAAAATGTAGCCATGGAATGGATTGACAACAGAATAGCCTATGATATGATCACACCAACTTGCATAATAAGTAAAGTTGGCGACCGTAGTCGAGGGTGACCCGAAGGCTCCCTTTTCAATTGCTACTACACCAAAGTGTAGGGAAAGGCACTACTCCATTCCCTGGATTGTTCCACTTTATCCTTAATTCATACCTTACAATACTGAGGCAGCATCAAGTATAATTTTTGAGTCTTTGTCATGACTCAACCTGGGATTGAACCCCGGTCTCCCAGACTATTGGCGCTATGTGAAAATGTATAAAATATCCAACAAAATGATAAAAGTCATTACAAACACCATCGAAGACTGGAAGGTAGAATTGACTGCTGGAGGACAAACCTTAGCACGGGTAAAAATCCAAACGGGCCTCTTCCAAGGACACTCACTCTCGCTACTATAATTCGTTATAGCAGTGATGCCACTCGAAAATAATCTCAGGTAATTTACAGTAGGCTACAATTTTACAAAATCACAAGCAAATATAAACCACTTAATGCATTTGGATGATATAAAGTTATTCGTAAAAATGAAAAAGTACTAGCAGGTCTTATACAAAACATAAGAATATATAGCCAGGACGTAAAAAAGGAATTTGGTATTAACAGATGTGGCAGGCTCACAAGGTAAAGTGGAAAAGAGAATCAGTAAAAAAAATCGATGATTCTTGAGGAAGAATTGAAACAATCTTGACCATAGATCCGCTGAGATCAGCTAGTATAGTTTTTAAAAATCATGGACATCTGAGGGGCACATGCAGACATTAAATTAAAATTGGTGCGAAAAACTTGCAAGAAGTGATAACTTATCTGCAATACAGTTTATAGCGGTCACGTTTTGGTTCGAGGTTAATATTTGAAACCCCAGCTTGATTTTTCATTAAACTCTGCTGATGGAATTATTAAAATCATTTCATTGTTTTTTTTTGTTTTTTTGTTTTTTTGCCTTTTGCATTTTTTTTTTCTTTTTTACCTTCTAGAAGAAAATCTACGATCGTCTTATCAAGCAATAAAGTAATGACTATACGCCTAACTTCAAACAACAATTTTTCCGTGTGCATTTTGGCGCTTTTAACTGCAATTTCACACACACACACACACACACACACACACACATATATATATATATATATGTATATATATAGGTAGATAGCTATACATATACAGACATAAATAGATAAAGAAAGAAATGTGCTTCTCGTCATCTATTTCCTTTTCCTTATCTTTTATCAGCAAATATTCAGTAATTCACCGCGGAATGGATTATAAGCAAATTGTCGATGCAATCTAGTCTATGGTACAATCCAGCTTTGTCATATATCCAGGCATCTTCTATATTTATCAAATTTCTTCTGTCTGGGTAAAATAACACTTATCAAAGGACACCTTGAATTTTTTAAATCTCTGCCGCCCGATGTACATGATGTGAAGCTGACTAGATGCCAGTGCTAATCAGAAGAGACTTTTTATTTATTTATTTATTTATTTTTCTTATTTATTTATTTATTTATTATCACAGTGGACCTTCTCGTTTAGAGTCATCATTTCATAGAAAAATCACAATGAGACATTTTTTTGACGCTGAATAATTTTTAGTGTTTGTTTTTTTTATTGTTTTTTTTTTTTTGTTTTTTGTTTTTTTTTCATATTAATTTACTTTTTAGCTTTGTTCTTAATCAGGGTTAATCCGAAGGGAAGATTTTGGCTTGTCAGCTCACAAATCAGATGCCTTTCAATTTACGCTGTCTGTAAATAGCGAATCCTTTTGGAGGCAGGCAGAGATTGGACCATCCCACCCACACATTCTTTGGTTTTGAAATCAGAGTTGATTTTTTTTTTACTTTCTCCTAGACTGGTCGCTTTTCAGAGACTAAAGAGTTTGGTCTGGCTAACTATCTCACCATAACTAGGTGTGAGGACAGTTTTCTTTCTCAGACACTGGTTGCCAAAAGAGCCTAGTCTACCCTATTATTTACCCATAGCTGCAAGAGTTGACAGTTTGCCTTCTCCAAGACCGTTTGACTTACCAAAGCTAAAGGGCCAAGTACAACCCAATACATCTGGATTTGTGCTATTGTGTACATTTATGTTCCCAACCTCTTTGACTCAAGGTTATTTTTAAAGCAGAGTACTGCTTGTTTGAAATCAGTTTTTCTTCTCCTAGACCGTTTGCTTAACCAAGGCTAAAGAGTCCAGTCCCCGCCGCCAAAAAAATTTACCCATTGCAAGAGAAGAGAGGATAGGAATATTCGTGCTTTTTCCGAGGGTGTTAGTGCAAACTGAAATGAGAACAGCCTCGTCCAGGTAGGAACATTTCGCTGGGTTCACTTTCTACGACGATAAACGTAACGCTTCATGGTGATACAATGGCGTGTGTATACATTAACACACACACGTTTATATTTATATATGTTTATATACGCACACTCAAATACACATACAAACACACACACACACACACCTTGTTTTTTATTTGTTTGTTTTTTGTTTAAACGTAAAAATCTAATAACAAATAAGACGCAATACATAAGTTGGTAAAAAGTAAGTTAAGTTGGTGATCTTAGTCGAGGGCGACCAGAAGGCTCCCTTTTCTATAGCTACTACACCGAGGTGTAGGGGAGGATGCTACTCCTTTCCCTGGATTTCTCCACTTTAACCTTCATCTGTACCCTATTTGCTGTGTTAAGCAAGGTAGCAGTAAGTATCATCTTTGAGTCTTTGGTATGAGTCGACCTAGGAATGAACTCCGGTTACCTGGACCATTGTCGAACACTCTACGCATTAGGCCAACAGTTTTCTTTAATAGCTGTGCGAATTTGAGAACCGGGGAAGAAGAAGAAGAAGAAGAAGAAGAAGAAGAAGAAGAAGAAGAAGAAGAAGAAGAAGAAGAAGAAGAAGAAGAATGGATCTCCACTAGAAAGGTAAAAATAAACACAATGAAAAATTTAAGCTTTCTTACCCACTCTCTCTCCCCCCCTCTCTCTCTCTGCATATATATATATATATATATATATATATATATATTAGTGAGTTCCTGTAGATCTGCGTCTGTTCATGTCAATATATATCTTTATATCTCTCTAGTTCACTATCAATCTATCAACGTTGATATATATATATATATATATATATATATATATATATATATATCCTCCTCTGGCACTGCTAGCATGAATCTCACTGACCCTCTCTCGCCACCCGTCTCTATCATCCATCGCTTCCTAGAGGTCTTCCAGGCTACATCCTGTATCGGCATAGAGCTGATGTATATAGATTCTAGCTGGTCGTCCTGCCTTTGCTCGTCTATGTGAAGGAGTCCACAGGAGTATATCGCTTATGAGTTCGTCTTTACTTCTCCAGCAGTGTCCTGCATGTTTGATTCGTGTAACTTTGATAGTTTTCGTGATGGGTGGTAGGTGGCCGAACATCTGCTGTTTCTTGGGGTGTTGCCTCCAGAACATGTTCAATAAAACTCGCAGCATTCTTGTGTAACTGCCGTCAAGCTTTTTCTCCATCCGTTTAGTTAGCGTCCATGTGGTGTATCCATATAGCCGTATCGACTCGACAACTGCTTGGAATGAACTACTATTTTATCGGTCAGGTCTGACTTCCATATGAACGATAGTCTATCGATAGCAGTTCATACCTTCTCTAGTCGCGTGTTGATGTCTGTCTCAGTTGATGTGAAGTTGCTTCTGACAATATATATATATATATATATACGAGGTGCCTTCCAGACATTTTTATAAAAGCATTTAAATTTGCCGTTGACCCTTGAAAATTCAGTATGCCTTTGCTATACCTCTTATGAGATGACTGACCATTTTGTTTTATGATTTCAGGTTCAAATGAACAGCTACAGTAGCGATTGGAATACACCCTACTAAAGCCATTTCAAAAATGCAATCTGGACGTGTGGACACTTTAGAAGAACAATATGCAATGAAATTCTGTTTTAAACTTGGAAAAAATGCCACAGAAACGTATGGAATGCTTCAGACTGCTTTGGAGCATCTTGCATGAATCGAGCATCATTTTTTGATTGGCATAAGAGATTCAAGGAAGGCAGGGAGTCTGTGAGGGATGACGAGAGGTGTAGGACGAGTAAGGAAGTCAGAACACCAAAATTGATTGGCCAAATAAAGAATTTCATGGATAAGGACCGTTGTACATCTATAGAGACAATAAGTGCAGTGTGGGAACTGTACACACAATTATTCGCAAGGAACTGAAGATGCGGAAGATTTGCGCGAAGCTTGTCCCAAGAGTGCTCAGAAAGATCAGAAAGAAAGACATTGTCATGACAGAAGGGAGATGGTCGAGCTGATCAATTCAGATCCCGCAGTTCTTGTTGTTCTGGTGACCTGCGATGAAAGATGGATCTACTACTATGACCCAGAGACCAAGAGACAGAGTCCCCAGCGGCAGTATACTGGCTCTCGCAGACCCGAGAAAGCCATACAGAGCAAATTCACTCAAAACTTTTGATGATCCCTTTTTTTGACAGCATTGCCATGATCTACATGCACTAGGTTCCCACTGAACAGACAGTCAACAAGGAATACTATGTTGAGGTTTTAAGGGAGTTCAAAAAGAGATTCCGTCGGAAGAGACCAGCACTTTTCAAATTGGGTCAGTGGCATTTCCACCAGGACAATGCACCAGTCCACAACTCCATCCTTGTCACAGACTATTTGACCAAGATGGGCATCAAGACAGTTCCTCACTCTCCCAATAGTCAAGATCTTGCTCCCTGTGACTTCTGCCTATTCCCTAAGCTCCTGGAAAACCTTAGAGGCTGTCGTTATGAGACAATTGGGGAGATGAAAGAGACTGTGACGAAGGTCATTGACACGCTCACACAAGAGGACTTCCATGGGACCTTCCAGAAGTTGTTGGAATCGTACAACAAGTGCATTGCAGCCGGAGGAGACTACGTCGAAGGGGACTAGAGTTTCATGTGTGTACTTTCAATAAAAGTGCCCCTACGAAAAAATCTAGAAACTTATCTAATGAGCCTTGTATATGAGAATATACAAGAGTTTGACAGACAGACAGAAATATCAAAAACAGATTCAATTTTCAGAGTGCCTCAGTTTTTTGTGTTTGTAACACACATAGATAGATAGATTTTGTATGAGATAGGAAGAAATCTATTTTTAGACATAGAATATAGTTTATAGGAACCGATTAAAATTTCAACAGGAAAAATAAACACTCTTCTGTATCAGATGTGTGAAAATAGCTTGAAGATCAATGATATTTCGATGTCTATTTACATCATCATCATATAAGATGGAAACCAGGGAAATTCAGAGAGAAAAACAAGTAAGCCGAGCCAAGAAATAGTTTTGCGACATTCGAACAAAAAATAAAGAAAAATAGAAATGGAAGTTTAAAATGAAAAAATGTGATGAATATTCCTATGAAGGCGTGTGCATGCGGGGGAATGAGACTTTTTTTTTAATCGTCAGAATCAATGGGTGTGCATATTTATGCATCTAATAGTATACAGTTGTATCAATCTGTTTTTGGTGACTTTTGTTTGTGTGCATAATAGACATTAATGTCTGTTGTCTGGGAAATCAGTTATGAGACCTCCATGATTAGACTGGTTAGATAAGCTAGTATTGATCAGTTCAATTTGAAAGGTGCAGAGAGAGATAGATAGATAGAGAGAGAGAGAGAGAGAGAGAGAGAGAGAGAGAGAGAGAGAGAGGGAGAGATTGTGTGTGTAGGAGTGAAAGAGAGAAGGGACCTCATACAGACGTTTAAAAATTTATGGATATAAACAGATTAAGATAAGAGGAGATAGAGCGAAAAGACTGGTATATATATATATATATATATATATATATATACTGAGAGAGAGAAAGAGAGAGATGAAGGGAGTCAGGAGACCTACATAGATAGACTGAGAGAGAAAGAGATTGAGATAGATAGAGTATGGAAGAAAGGTGAAAGAAACTTTTATAATCTGATATGAACAGACTAAGGTCGATAGAAACCGATATATATATATATATATATATATATATATATATATATATAGACAGACAGACAGACAGAGACAGAAGTAGACGAACAGACAGACAGACGGACAGAAATAAAGGCAGACAGACAGACTTAGAAAAAAACGAGAGGAAAACACATATGTATGTCGATAATAAGATATATCGTCATCAACAAATAGATAGATAGATAGATAGATAGATAGGAAGGAAGGAAAGAGTGCAAAATGTTGAACAGGGAAACGATAAGTCAGTGTGGAAGAAAAAACCTGGTTGAATGGCTAAAAAAGAAAAGAAAGAAAAGAAAGAAAAGACGAACGGAATAAAAACGGAAAATAGAGGAAAAAGACATTAAGTAATTTTGTGAAATTTGTAAATGTATATTTTATTCGAGGGAAACCTATCAATTGAAAGAGCGAATCCGAGCCGAGTACAATCCGATTTAAATAAATTAATATATTGACTGATAGACGGAAGATGGTGGGGTTGGATAGTATGAAAAGATAACAAGAGAAAACAGATTTGAAATGTTTTTTTATCATTATTATTATTCATATTCCATTTATTAAAAGGAAGAAAATGTTTCGATAAACTGTCTGAATATAAGCACAAAATGATATCTATTACAATGATAAAAAATGGACAATAATAAAAAAAAAAGTTAATAATAATAATAATGATGATAATAATAATAATAATTGACAGACAAACAAACAAACAAACAAACAACTTTACCTGTGTAAAAATGAAAGCAATCTCTGTTAAGGACAATACGGATAATAGCAAGGGTTTCGGTGAATCCAAAACACACGAGCGTAAAACGACGACAACAACGATGTTGAGAAGAAGGTAATATTCAGAGAAATAATGGCGAAAGTAATAGTATTGATAAATATAGAATTAAATGAAATGTTTTCCAGTACTTCAATGACGATTCAAATGACAGGAATTGGTAAAAATTGGCAGACATAGAAAGAATTAGGAAACATTAAAAATACAAAATTACCTCCATTCTTCTCCTATTTAGTCTTGTTATCATTACAATTCTTCTTGTTGTTATAGCTGCTGCTACTGCTGCCGCTATTATTATTATTATAATAATTATAATTATTATTATTATTTGCAAAGAGGATACAAAAGTGGATGTCTTGTAAAAGTGGTAATGATAGAACTGCATATATTATTATTATTATTATTATTATTATTATTATTATTATTATTATTATTATTATTATTTTCTTCTTTAGAGTTTTTCACATCAGTATTAGCTGATGGTTTTTCACTGCAGTTTGAGGGACAGCAAGTCTCCTCAAGTCTCCAGGACTCTTCTCAGTATTCTGGCCGTTCTCAATAAAGTTGTTGTTTGGATGGTCTTCACTCGTCTACCAACTTCCAACTCCTCCAGGCCCTTTAGTAATCCTTTAGTTACTCTGCCCAAAGCTCCAATCACAATTTGTATAATTGTCACCTTCATGTTCCATAGTTTTTTTCAATTCTCTAACAAGGTCGAGGTATTTATCCTTCTTTTCACATTCTTTCAGTTTCACTCAATGGTCAGCCGGAACAGCAAAGTCGACAATTTTGCAAATTCTCTTCTTTTTTGTTGATTATTATGAGGTCTGGTCTTCTGGCCGAGATTAGGGGATCCGTCTGCACGTCAAAGTCCCATAGGAGTTTATGTGTGTCATTTACTAGGACAGGTGCTGGGTTGTGCATATACCATTTGTTGGTGCGGTCAAATTAAAATTTTTTGTACATCTACCAGTGGATCACCTTGACAACCCAGTCGTGTCCTATTATTATTATTTTTTCTTTTTTTTAATTTCACTCATAAGAGTTTTTCATATCAGCGTTAGCTGATGGTCTTTCACTTGAGATTGAGTGACAGCAAGTCTCCTCAAGTCTCCAGGACTCTTCTCAATATTCTGGCCGTTCGAAAAAATGCTGTAGTTTGGATAGTCTCCACTCGTCTTCCAACTTCCATTTTCTCCAGTCCCTTTAATAGTCCTTTAGTTACTGTACCGAATGCACCAATCACGATTGGTATAATCGTCACTTTCATGTTCCATAGTTTTTTTTTAATTCCCGAGCAAGGTCTAGGTACTTATCCTTCTTTTCCCATTCTTTCAGTTTTATACTGGGGTCAGCCGGGACAGCAAAGTCGACTATTTTGCAAGTTCTCTTTTGTGTTGATTACTATAAAGTCCAGTCTTCTGGCCGAGATTAGGTGATCAGTTTGTATGTCAAAGTCCCATAGGGGTTTGTGTGTGTCATTTTCTGGGATAGCTGCTGGGTTGAGCATATACCATTTGTTTGTATGATCAAATTTAAATTTCTTGCACATCTCCCACTGGATAACCTTGCCCACCTAGTCGTGTCTAGTCTTATTCTTCTTCTGTGCTAATTTGCAGCATTCGCTTATTATGTGATTGATGGTTTCGTCTCTATCACCACATAATCTACATTTGCTATTTTCTTACGTCTAATCTATTCTCACTTGACTCCTTAAGAGTTTTTCACATCCGGTAACGCTGATGGTCCTTTAGTGGAGTTTGAGCGACAACAAGTTTCCAGGACTCTTCTCAGTATTCTGGCCAATGTCAGCAATGGTGTAGTTTGGATTGTCTGCTCTGATCCTCTTATTTACAAGTCTACCAGTCTTTTTACTAATCCTTTGGTGACTGTACCAAGAGCACCAATTACAGTTGGTATAAACGTCATTTTCATGTTCTACAGTTTGTTTTTTTCATTTTCTGGCAAGGCCGCGGTACATATCCTCTTTCTCGCTTTCTTTCAACTTAACTCTGTGGTCATCCAGGATAGCAAAGTCAACAATTATGTTAGTTCCCTTTTTTGCTGATTATTATAAGGTCTGGTCGTCTGGCCGAGATTAGGTGATCCGTTTGTATCTCAAAATCCTAGATTGCCCAGTCAGCTAGTGCTGTAGAATACTCTGCAGAGGGGTAAGACTCACCCAATGAGTGTCCTAGATATGACAATAAAGAATATGATGGTGAAGCTTGAGTGATTCTAGAGCTTTGGGGAATGCAGAGTACTCCTTCATTGACATCGCTCCTACGTCCACTCTCTCCCGGAATGGTAGAACCGGAGAGAGTCCTATATATGCGTCAAATAGAACTATACTGCGTACTTATGCTAGACTTAATTTCCTGAAATATAACTATTTTGACATTTAAACTGGGTATTTAGACTAAACTGAATTGTTTGAAAAAAAAAAAACGGTTTTTGACATTAAAACTGTGCTTACGCTAAACTGAATTGTTTAATATATAATTGTTTTGGCATTTAACTGTGAGTAAACAAAAACTATACTTATAATAAATTGAATTATTTGAATTAAAACTGTTTGACTAAATGGAATAGCTTGAAATAGAAATATTTTTGACAAATAAACTGAGTACTTATGCTAAACTGAATTGGTTGAAATAGAACTATTTATTTTTATAATGTGGATCTGGCATTAAATAACCAACAAATTTGATATGTCATAAAACCAAACAAACACAGAAATCAAAATCCAAGAGGAATTATTATTATTATTATTTGAAAAAAGGATACAAAAATGGATGTCTTGTAAAACAGGTAATGATAGAGCTGAACTAATTATTATTGATATTACTATTTTACTTTTTTGAGAATTTTACCCAACAGCGCAAGCTGATGGCTTTTCATTGCAGTTTGAGTTAAAGCAAGTCTTCTTAACTCTTCCGAACTCTTCTCGTTGTTCTTGCCGATCTTAAAAATGTTATAGTTTGGATGGTCTACACTTGTCCTCTTTTTATCAATTCACCCAGTTCCTGTCCCATTCATTGGGTCACTGTACCGAGTGCATTAGTTACTATTGATATCGCAATAACTTTCATGTTCCATAGTTTTTTTTTCAGTTTTCTAGCAATTAGTATTATTATTATTATTACTCCTTTTTTTATATCAGCGTTAGCGGATGGTCTTTCACCGGAATCTGAGTGACAGCAAGTCTCTTTACGTCTTCAGACATCTTCTCAGTATTCAAGCCTATCTCAGTAATGCTGTAGTTTGGATTCTCTGCACTCATCCACTTATTTTCAAGTCGTCCATTCTCTTTATTAATCATTTAGTGACTGTACCAAGAGCACCAATAATAATTGGTACGAGGATCATTATATGTTTCCAGATTTCTCTCGTATGGACACTTTTCTTGATAGTACACACATGAGGTAATCTACTCAAGCTGCCATGCACTTGTTTACCGTTCCAACAACTTCTGAAAGGCCCCATGGAAGTCCTCTTGAGTGAGCCTGTCAATGACCTTCGTCTCAGCCTCTTTCTTCTCCTCAGTTGTAACATAACAACAGCCTCTGAGCTTAGAGAATAACCAAAAGTCAGAGGGACCAAGGTCTGCACTATAGGGAGGCTGAGGAACTGTCTTGATACCCATCTTGGTCAAATAGTCAGTGACAAGGATAGAGTTGTGGACTGGTGCATTATCCTGCTGGAAATGCCACTGACCCGATTTGAAGAGTGCTGGCCTCTTACCTAGGCATCTGTTCCTGAATTCCCTTAAAACCTCAACATAGTAACCCTAACCCTAATCCTTTGGCCAATCAACTCTGGTCTATTGACTTCCTTACTCCTCCCACACCTCTCATCATCCCTTACAGACTCCCTGCCTTCTTTGAATCTCTTATGCCAATCAAAAATTGATGCTCGATTCATGCAAGATGTTACAAAAGCAGTCTGAATCATTCCATAAGTTTCTGTGTCATTTTTTCAAAGTTTAAAACAGAATTTTCTTGCATGTCGTTCTTCTAAAGTGTCCTCACGTCCAGATTGCATTTTTGAAATTCACCAGTTGTGACAATCAGGCTTTAGTGGGGTGTATTCCAATTTCTGCTGTAGCTATTTATTTTAACCTGAAATCATAGAAATAGGTCAGTCATCTCATAAAACGTATAGCAATAACATACTGAATTTTCAAGGGTCTACAACAATTTTAAATGCCTGTACAGAAAAAAGTCTGGAAACTTATTGAATGTACTACGTATAAAAGTCACTTTTATGTTTCACAGTCGAGGTTTTTATTCTTCTTTTCACTTTCTTTTGATTTTATTCAAACAAGGAAAAAGATAATGAAAATAAATTTTGGACGGATTACAAATTCCAGGTCAGAAGAATATATCTAGTAATAATTAACAAGAAGAAGAACTTGTTAATAAATGGATTCTGCAGTATTAAATGCAGAATTAAAATGAAAGGTGAAAAACTATGAAAATACCTAAACCTTCCAAGAGAGCTGAGAAAGTTGTAGAATATGAATTAGTAAATGGGCTAGCTTACTTAGAAGAGTCCTGGAACGCTGATAAGATTGGCCCAAATGGACTAGTGAAGATAGAAGTAATTGACGAGTGCAGATCATAAAAAATGGACAAGCGAAGATAACAAAAATGGACTTGTAAAGATAGCAAAAAATGGACTAGACTAGTTAGCAACAAAAATGGATTGTTGACGATAACAAAAATGGACTAGAGTAGATAATAACAAAAATGGACTAGTGAAGATGACAAAAATGGACTAGAAAAAATGGACTAGTGAAGATATTAATAAAAATGAACAATAAAAATGGACTAGTGGAAATAATAAAAATGGACTAGAGAAGATAAAAAACAAAAAAGGACATGGGAAGATAACAAAAATGGACTAGAGAAGATGAAAATAAAAATGGACGTGTAAAGATAACAAAAAAATGGACTAGTGAAGATAACAAAAAAATGGGCAAGTGAAGATAACAAAAATGGACTGTTGAATATAACTAAAAATGGACATGTGAAGAAACTAGGAAAATACCTAAACCTTCCAAGAGAGCTGAGAAAGCTGTTGAATATAAAAGTGATAGTGATACCAGGCGTATTTAGTGCCTCTGGAACGATACCCAAGAAATGGAAAATTGGCTTGTTGAACTAGTGTTGTATAGCCACATAATACATATGCATGCAGAATCATAACAACACAATAAAGACGAATGACACAGTTCTTTAGAAAACTATACCTCTCCCTTTATTTGAAAGGATTGTGTGTGAGAGGGAGTTGGAGACCGAACAGAACTTCAACATATTGACCCCCACTCTATTGGCCATAACCGTGTTTCTTTCCCGTTCTCCTGGGCTGCTCAACCGGGGTCCTGGGGGCCAGCCTCTCTGGGAAATGTTCCTCAATCCAGCATCTTCTCTCCAACTGATTGAACTTCCTGTGTACCACGTTATATAATAGTTCGACGCTCACTCAATCTCTTCCCATAACTGGCCAACGGAATATGCAACTTCCGCTGTCTTTGGAATGGCATGTTTGGCCGAGTCGGAGGTCAATATACAACACTAGAGATAAGAAGAGAATTTGAAACCATTAAGACCACAGAAGTAGTAAATCGGCTAGCATGCATAGAAGAGTCTGGGAAAGCTACTATAAAAAAGAAACTTCAGTTAGACCGAGTATGAAAAACTCGGTAGAAGAATTATTAGGGATGTAAAAAACTAAATAATTGTATCAGTCTCAAGCCAAATCACGCTAAATATAAAAGCATAAATAAATAATGAATTACGATTTCTACCCAACAGGATTAAAACAAATGTGACTGTTGGACCGTCACCATGTTAAAACTTAGTAAGTTTAAAACCCGAGTGTTTTATTTATTATTTCCTATTTTTTGTGGACCACTTAAGTATCCTCTTATTGCAAGAGTACCAGATCAAATCTATGACAGGATCACAGATAATAATCAACCCCTAGCTTGTATAGCTACATTATACTACCCATAAGAAATAACGGAATAAATCAACGTGGGACTCGGATTAAAGATCTGACGGGTATAACAGGCAGTTATTCCTTTCATAACAAATATGGGGGACTCTGTTAATATCCTTCGAGTATTGTCTTTTATAATTTCAGGTATAAAAACAACTAAAGAAACTATCCGACTCAGACACACCAATAAAAAATGGACTTGTGAGATTAGCAAAAAAAGGGACTAGTGAAGATAGCAAAAAATAGACAAGTGAAAATAACAAAACAGTGACAAGTAATTATTACAAAAAAAGGACTATTGAAAGTAACAAAAAAATAAACTAGTGAAGATAACAAAAATGTACTTCACTGTTACTTTAAGAGAAATTCTACACGAAGAGGACATAAAAAAATTGATAGGAATGTAGGCAGAATCAGCTTGTTTTAAGGGGAAAAAAACAAAGTCTTGCCAACCAAGCAAGAATGATATTAAAGAAAGTTTGGTTTTTAAATCTTCAGATTCTATGTTGTAGATTCTAACGTGTAGAGGAGGGTGTCCTCGTGGTGTAATGGTTAAATCGCTGGACTGCGGAATTGTAGAAAGTGAGTTCGAACTCCAGTCGCGCTATTGCATTCACTTTCGGACAAATACCCTTGGGAAAGGTATGAACCCTCTATCCTCCCAACTATTAGTTTAATAGTTCCACTACGGTTTTCTGGAAAGACTGATTTGGCATTTGACGATAAAACCGATTGTAATAGGCGCGCTAGGAACTGTCTCCAAAGGCTTGGTCGGAGGGAGAGGGGAAAATTGGAAATCGGAAGACGAGCCGAATGCACTAAAAAGAGTCAGGAAAGTCCAAATATAGGAATCAGTAACAGTAAAAACTCTAAAACATAAATGGGAAGGAAAACAATTAAATAGATACTTCAAGGTACAAATTGGTGAGATCGCACAAAAAAGAATAGAACATGGATAAGAAGGGGAAACTTTCAAAGAGAAACTGAATCTCTTACAACTGACTTATGGACCAATTATACTGAGACGAAAATTGATAATATGCAATAAAATAGTAATGGCAAATGTGAAATAGTTTATATAATATAGAGGTGCCCGTTTGGTTTGGTTTGTTTTTCTTTGTTTAATGGTATATCAACCTTTGTAAGTTATTTAACGCCAAAGCCATCCTTCTAGAAGAATAGCAATGGTACTATTTAATCAATATCTAGGAGGATACGGTGATTCATACCTTTCCCAAGGGTATTTGACCGAAAGCGTTCTTAATTGCGCGACTGGAGTTCGACCTCGCTTACTCACATTCAGCAGTCTAGCTTTTTAACCATTACACCACAAGCACATCTCTCGGAGGTGCCCGTGGTGTAACGGTTATCGTCGTAGGCAATCGACACGGTGACACAAGTTTAAATCATAGACGAGGCCGATTGCATTATACATTGTACTAATACCCTTCGGACGGGCATGAATCCTATTATTCTCCCTCCAGCTATGGGTAATTAGTAGAGCTGACTGGGTTCTTTAGCCTTGGTTAGGCAACTAGTCTATGAGAGGGAAAACTCTGAATTCGAACCTGCTAAACACCGCTTAAAAATTAACCTTGTGTCATATCCTGACCTTGTAGAGGGGATGGTATATACGTATAAATCAAACAAATACAACAAACTTGCACTAAAATATCACAATTTGATGCGAATTTTAATCCACTGTGCAAGAAATTAGGATTTGAAAATACGAACAAATAATACATACACCAACTAGAATACGTCCTTTTGAATAAGACGCATAAAATTCAGGAGGATTTTGAAAGATAAACGGACCACCTGATCCCGAGTAGAAGAGCAGTTCTAAATAAAGTTATTACCACTTGCCTCCGTTCAATTGAACCCCACAAGAGACAGCTTAAAAATGGGAGGGTTTTCCATGATACCCCGTATTATATACACAGAAATAATCCAATAATTGGTCATACTTGATTTGAATTTTGCAAAATTAGACGTTTGGTTTGATTTCATTTTCATATATATATATATATATATATATATAAAGAGAGAGAGAGAGAAGCGGAGGGGGGAGAAAATAATTCCTTATAAAAGAAAAACCTTTTAAAATCACTGATATTTTTTGTGATAATATTTACTTCAGTAGACACTTTATTTTTTAAATGTTAGATCTACATCTTCAGACAAAGAAATGATGAAAAATTTCTAATGAAAATCTAGAAAAAACCCGGTCATCTGTCTTAATATATAAGATGACCAAAATTTTTTTTTGTGGGAATGTTCTTGATTTGAAATTTGTCCGCATTTCTTTGTCTAAAAATGCAGATTTAATAATTTTCAAAATATAGGCTTTGCTGAAATAAATACTACAGCAAAAAATATCAGTGATTTTAAAAGTTTTTTTCTTTTATATGAAATTATTTGCTCTGTAATTTAACTTGTCATTACATTGAATTCTCAATAGGTTTTTGAATTACATGGATATTGAAATAGGAACATCCTAAAATAGAATGGTTCCAACCATCGGCTTTTTTGGATAATATATATATATATATATATATATATATATATATATATATATATATATATATGTGTGTGTGTGTGTGTGTCTCTGTGTGTGTGTGTGTGTGTGTGTGTGCCTGTGTCTGTGTCTGTGATTGTATATATATATATATATATATATATATATATATATATATATACATTATCCAATATAAATGTATGTGTCTATGTGAATATATATATTATCCAATATAAATGTATATATATGTGTGTGTGTGTGCGTGTGTGTGTGTGTGTGTGTGTGTGTGTGTGTGTGTGTGTGTGTGTGTGTGTGTGTGTGTGTGTGTGTTACAAAATATATGTGAAGAGAAATAACGTTTTAGGCAAAATTTGTCTTATCTATTGAATGACACTAGTAGTTATCTTGTGATTGAGAAAAAAAGTTCGTAAACTTATTAGAAGGGTTTTTGGAATTCTAATAAGGCTCTATTTCATGAGGAGGTCAAAACTGATAACAGTATTTTCCAGAAGAATTCTAAAAACTATCAACAAAACAATCGATGACTGAAAAGAAAAGGCGGCGGAAAGAAAACTAGTTATTCAAAAATGAGATTGATAATGAATAATAAAACATAATAATTCATTTTCAATGTTATTTTTCTCATCTCCTATGTTCTTTGGTGTTGTTGCTTCATTGTTCTGTTTTTTTATAAGAGAATTTTTAAAGCAAAATATGATTATTTGCTAATCCCATTACAAAAATAAACACTACCTTTTAAAGTTTATTTATCAGGCTCATCAGAAACCCGTTTGAGGCGATAAGTAGAACTCTTGACGACACAGTTTTCTTTAGAATCCTAACCCGAGCATACAAATAGACATACAGATAATTCAGCTTAATATATATATATATATATATATATATATATATATATATATATATAAAACGATAAGCTAAAATGATAAGACACATAAGAATATTACTTTTATATTGACTATTTTTAATAGTTCCCAACTAGTTTCGATTTTGTGGTTATTTTCAGGGGACCAAGTTTTTTTGCAAAAATAAGAAATTTTTGAATGTTTTTGAAAGATATTGTTTTACAATACGTTAAGCAACTGATGATAACACTGGAAAAATCCACATAAACAAACAAAACGGTCAATCACGGCTAATTTGAAACGCACTCATCCAACACCTAATAAAATACATTAAAACGTACATTCTCTCTCTCTCTCTCTCTCTATATATATATATATATATATATATGGAAAATCTACCGATTTGCATACTAATTTTTGTGAAATTATAGGCGTGAAAAACTGTAATTTTTATATCTGTAGCTTTGTATTTTTTGACCAATCAGGTCTAACTCATTTTAAAAATCTCTTTGAGATTCACGGACAGGAATATTTGACTAATTGTCAAAAATTTGAAGGATCAAAACCCCAAATAAACTAAGAAAACTTTTCTCGCCAACATTGTTTAAAATACATTTTTAACCAATCAACTTATAGATAAATCAACTTTTTATCTAATTTTGAGCCAACCTCTGTCTTATAAATGAACGATAAAATAAGCATATTTCCATTCTGTAAATCTTCAAAAAGATTTCGACTTTACTTCTTTTGAGTGAATATTTAACAATCTGTTCCTTCAAGTTGAATTTCATTTCACCATTGTGTGATTATTATGAATTAAATTAAAACAGTTGGTTTACACAGACATGCTTGTACTTATATTTTTCCGATGCTGATGAAATTTCTTGCTTCACCCATTTACATAACAGCGCATAAACATGCTTTCTCTCTTACATCGTGATGCACTCACACAAACACATTTTATACAGAAAAAATATAACATCCAGATTAAGTCTAAACAAAACTGCTACAATTTTTACTTACTTATAAACATTTGTTGATATTCATACTCTGTCAAATATTCAAGAATAAAAGATTGCAAATTCTGTTTCTACTAACTTTTTTCTCAATTTAAAGAATCTCAATTGATTTATTTTGTAGATTGTTGTTTTATTTAATCATTAATCACTTATTGGCCACACACACACACACACACACACACATATATATATATATATATATATATATATATATATATATATATCAGGGAGACCTGGGTTCAATCCCAGGTCGCGTCATAACAAAGACTTAAAAAAAAAAGACTTAAAAAAAACAGAGCCTTCTGGTCGCCCTCGACTACGGTCGCCAACTTTACATTTATATATATATATATATATATATATATAATTTTCAACCAGTCACAAACTTGCATGCAAGTCCGCAGAATAGTTATCAGAGGAAGTTGCCGGCAAGACCGATTTAGCTTACACCTTCTACCACAATACTTTAAGATGCTGGATTTTTTTCAAAGTTCTTAATGTCTTTATGGAATTTTGATCGACAATATCATGTAAATTAAAGAAAATGGTTCGAATATATCAGCAGGTATACCTTGAGATATCTTATTGTTTTGAAGCATATAACTCACTTTCTTATTGTCCACATTTTCTTATATCGCAGATTTTCTGCATTACCTTCTGTAGTGAAAAATTATCTTCACCGGTGAGTCAGTAAGTTTCCACTCCATGGAGAGTCTTTTCCTTTTACTTTAGTATTGGGAAAACCATGTTTAGCCCATTCGCAAACATTGTTTTTATTAAAACATATTTCTTCGTACACATGATACATTCTTCCATGAGTTTCACATGGTTTGTATTTCTCAGTTACCAAAAATTTGATGACAGATCTCTGTTCAAGCCTGATTCACATTGTCAATGGATGTGCCCGTAGTGTAATGTTTCTCGTCATGGGAAATCGACACGGCAACACGAGTTCAAATCCTGGACGAGACTGATTGCATTTCACATAGCACTGATAACCTTGGGAAAGGCATGAATCCAATTATTCTCTCTCCAACTATGAGTAAAATGTAAGGCAGATTGGGTTCTTTAACCTTGTTTAGGCAACCAGAAGAAAAACTCTGAATTCAAACTTGTTAAATATCCGGTAAAAATAGACATTGTGTCACATCCTGCCCTTGCAGAGGGTTTGGTAAATACATACTGTCATTTTGAATAGCCTCAAAAGAAATATTTTTGCTAGATTAATATAATTTTTGCTATAAACAAATTCCAAATGACACAGTTGACATCTTTGGAAAAAAAAAATTCAGAAAAAAATCATTTCACTTTTTTTTCAGAAGAATTCCTCTTATTAATTGAATGACACTTACATATATAGTGCTTTATTTATAGATAAGCACAGCGAATTTCTATTCAGAAAAATAATATGTCTTGTTAGCAGTGGAAAACTATTAAATCATCCCATATATTATTAAGTGTTGTCTTGGATGAAATTCAACGGCAGTGAAACTTTGTAACCAAAAATAAAATTACTTAGACAAATTAGAGGTGTACTTACTTATGGAAATATACATATTTTTATTACTGACTTTCAATGTTACAGTGATATTTCATTATATCAGTTTTGATTGTATAATGTTCCACAAGAAATAATAGAATTCTGGTGTATTTTTTCTAGAATAAAAGTTTCTTATCTATAAAAAGATATTTCAAAATTATTTTTATGAGCGCTGATCTATGTATGTATGTATGTATGTAATTGGGTAACTCAAATTTTTTTTAACATCATCTAGAAAACCAGGAGTAATGGGCAAACCCTTGGTTCCTTCGTCCAGATTAGACATTTATGAACACCCTTCAGGTCTATGTATTTATTCAAAACCTTCACCATCAACAGGATGCAAATTAAACTTGGTTTTTAAGCAGATTGATTTGAGAATTGTTCTTCCTCTAGAGTGGTTTCCTAAGCAAGGTTTATCTTTATGCGAACTGAATTAAGAATTTTTCTTCTCCTAGACTGGTTCCCAAACTAATGTTAATGCTGATTGAATTGAGAACTTTTTCTCCTAGACTGGTTACATAACTAAGGTTAATCTTAATGCCTATTTAATGAAGAATTGTTCTTCTTCTAGACTGGTTACCTTAACTCAGATTAATCTTATGTGGATGGAATTGAGAAGTTTTCTTCTCCCAGACTGATTCGGAAACTAAGATTAATCTTTACGCCGATTGAATTGAGAATTTTTTCTCCTAGACTGGTTCCCAAAGCAAGGTTAATCTTTATGAGGACATATTTGAGAATTTTCTCCTCCTAGACTGGTTCTTTAACTAAGATCAATCTTTATGTGGATTGATTTGAGAATTTTTCTTCTACACTTGTTCACAA
>OY757920.1:73151178-73199048 GCA_963585895.1 Sepioteuthis lessoniana | reverse complement strand
AATAAATCCTGTCCGTTTTGAATGTATGATAAAAATCATATTTATTCTTTGCGTCTGTTTTTTGTCAGCAAATTATTGGGTAGGTCGGTTGGTTGGTTGGGTTTTATGGCGTATCAACCTTTGTGTTATTTAACTCCAAATCTATTTTCATGCAAATAATCAGTTCTATTTCAAAAAATCTGTTTAGCATCAGTACACAGTTTAATTGTCAAAAACATTTCTATTCCAAGATATTCAGTTTATTCAGACAGTTCTAATTCAGCTAATTCAGTTTAGTATAAGTACAGAATTTGTTTACACGCTGTTAACTGTCAAAACAGTTCTATATTAAACAATTCAGTTTTGTGTAAGTACAGTTTCAATGTCAAAAACAGTTCCATTTCAAACAATTCAGTTTAGCATAAGAACGCAGTTTAAATTTAAGTAGAGTTTAATTGTCAAAAACAGTTCTATTTCAAGTCATTCAGTTAAGTCAAACAGTTCCAATTCAATCAATTCAGTTTAACATAAGTATGTTCTATTTAAGCCATAGATAGAGCCCTTTCAGGTGCAACCTCTCCAGGCCAGAGTAGACCTTGGAGCAATGCCAACATCACTGGAACCTCACCATTTGATTGTTTAGTGTCATATGTAGGACACTCACTGTTTGGGTCTTACCCCTCTGCAGGGGTGCTGTCAGTGTATTCTACAGCCCCAGCTGACTGGGAAATTATTAGGAATTTGAAACATTTTACTATATTTTTTTTCGAAGTTACCCCTAGTTTTCCCACCGACTAAAATAAAATTGGTTTCGTGTTGATCCAGCTACCGAACTGAATTGTGTTGGTTCGGTTACCTTTACCCTGTAAAGAGAGATACTTGATTATCCTAATTCGAAAAATCTTCAGATCTTTCACCTACCACCGCACTTATCTCCCTTTTTTCTTTTTTTTCTTTTTTTCTTTTGCTCTTCAGAAATCCGATATAAATATAAGTCCTCAGAGAATTTAAATGGTTTAAATGAATTTGAATAACGACATCCTATCCTACAGAAAAACGTCCCTAAATGACAAAATGAAACTACATTAAAACTAAAACAGTTTTTGTAAATATGGAAAGACTTACTTTTTGTTTGGAATAACACTTTCTAGAAATCTAGAAATATATTTTTTTTTAACTGGGGGTGTCTTCGTGGTGTAATGGTGAAAGCAATAGACGGTGCAATCGTAGTGAGTGTGTTCGAACCCTAGTCTTGTTATTACGTTCACTTTTGGACTAATGCCCCTGGTGAAAGGTACCAACCCCCTTATCCTCCCAGCTATGGGTTAAATAGTACCACCGCTTATCTTCTAGAAGGATGGTTTTGGTATAAAAAAAACTACAAAGGTTGATATGCCTTTAACAAAGAAACCAAACCTTTTTTTCTTTACTCTGATCACCCTCACTTAATTTTTCAGAATTTTTTGAGAAAAAATTAAATGAAAATACATCAAAAGTAAAAGATTTTTTTAAATAAATTTTGGAAGTCTTTAGATTATTTCTTTCTTTCAAAATATACTTTTGGCATTACTTAGCTCTGGAAATTAAGTTTTAAAAAGATTCTTTAAAGTTCTTTATTTTAATGATAAAATATTTCATTTGAGAATAAATATTGTATAGAATTATTACTCTCAGCTCATGATCCGAAATTTTATCGACTGCTTATCTGCAGTTGGGTAAGACCATCCCCTAACGAGTGCCCTGGATATGACACTAAGCAATCTGATGGTGAGGTTCCAGTAATGCTAGAGTTATGGGGAATGCGGAGTACCCCTTTATTGCCATCAATCTGGCCCTGAGTGGTAGCACCTGTTAAGGGTCCTATTTATGGGTTAAATAGAACTAAACCATGTTTCCTTCACAATACTGTTTTTTTACATTTAAACCCGCGTATTTATGCTAAACTAAATCGCTTGAAATAGAATAATTTTGACGGCTAATCTGTGTACTTATGCTAAACTGAATTAACTAAAATAAAACTGTTTTGACATTGACTCTGTGTATTGCCCAGTTGGCTGGGGATGTAGAATACACCGACTGCACCTCTGCAGAAAGGTAAGACCCCCACTTAATGAGTGTCCTTGATCTGACACTAAACAATCTGATGGTTAGGTTCCAGTGATGCTGGTGCTTTGGGGAATGTGGTATACCCCTTCATTGCCATTGCCCAGGTTGACTCTGGCACGGCGTGGTAGCATGATAGGGCCCTATCTATGGGTTAAATAGAACTAACGGTATACTTATGCTAAACTGAATAGTTTGACTAAACTGAATAATTTGAAATAGAAATTTTTTTAACAATAAAACCGTACTTACATTTAAACTGTGTTCTCATGCTAAACTGAATTATTTGAAATGGAACTGTTTTTTTGACATTGAAACTGTACTTACACTAAACTGATTTGTTTAATATAAAACTGTTTTGACATTTTACTGTGTGTAAACAAACTCTGTACTTATACTAAACTGAATTAGCTGAATTAGACCTGCTTGACAAAATCGAACAGCTTGAAATAGAAATGTTTTGACAATTAAACTGTGTACTGATGCTAATCTAAATTGTTTGAAATAGAACATATTATTTACATAAAAATGGATTTGGCGTTAAATGACCTATAAAGGTTGATACGCCATAAAACCCAACCAACCAACCGATTTTTATCGTACGTTTTTGATTATTGGTCCCCATATTGTATGCATCTCTATACTTTGTCTACTCAACAGGTCATTGTAGCCCAACATATGAGCTGCTTCCTTAAGGCGTCTAAATCTCCAGTGTTCATCTCTATCAATTATTTTAACCTAATCTCATATGGGCAAATGGTTTCTCTTTTCCTTCCATATATGGTCCGCCACACCCAACTTACAATTTCACCTCGTATTACTGATTTACGCCCTTGTACCCTTTACCATAACGTCAATAGATAGAGTACGTACAGTTCTTGGTCATGTTAAATTCTGTTGGTCGCTTTACATGGAAGAGATACCTCCAGAGAGCTGAGACACCTGTGAATATTGTCCTGATGTAATATAGACTACATATCTCTAGGATACTTTCGGCTAGGCCTGCGATATAAGGCACTGCGGTGAGTTTTCGGGTATCATCTATCCTCTTATTCAGCTTTCTTGGAACCTTTGTTAAGCGCTCCGGGTAATTGTTACGATGGAGCTTGTATCTTAAGCTCATTATTTCTTGATATGTATCTGTGCCACAACTAATTGCTTTTGCCCGATGTTGGAAGTAACGGACTATTCCCTAATTCACATTATTTGGATGATGGAAGTTGAAATTGAGGTTTTGTCCTGTAAAAGTAGGCTTACGATACACAGATAACCTGAATCCTTGCTCTGTGCGTGTTACCAATACATCGAGGAAGGGTAATTAATTATATTGTTCTTTCTCCACAGTGAACTGTACTGATGGTTGGATTGAGTTCACAGGTTCGAGTAATGTTTGAACATTTCCTGATGAGGTTAGAGAATGAATGAACCATCTACGTATCTAAACTACGAGGTGAATACGATAAGCTTCCAGACTTTTTCTTATCGGCATCTAAAATAGTCGTAGACTCTTGAAAATTCACTATGTTATTGCTATGCATCTTATAAGATGACTGATCAATCTTTATGATTTCAGGTTCAAATGAACTGCTACAGCAGCAATTGGAATACACTCTACTAAAGCCTGATTGTCACAGCTGGTGAATTTCAAAAATGCAATCTGACACTTTAGAAGAACGATATGCAATAAAATTATGTTTCAAACTTGGAAAAAATGCCACAGAAACGTATGGAATGATTCAGACTGCTTTTGGAGCATCTTGCATGAATCGAGCATCAGTATTTGAGTGGCTTAAGATATTCAAGGAAGGCAGGGAGTCTGTAAGGGAGGATGAGAGGTGTGGGAGGTATAATGAAGTCAATAGACCAGAGTTGATTGGCCAGAGGGTTAGGGTTAGGGTCACTCTGCTGAGGTTTTATGGGATTTCAGGAAGAGATTCCGTCGGAAGTGGACAGCACTCTTCAAATAAGGTCAGTGGCATTTCCACCAGAACAATGCACCAGTCCATAACTCCATCCTTGTCACAGACTATTTGACCAAGATCGGCATCAAGACAGTTTCTCACCCTCCCTATAGTACAAACCATGCTCCCCGTGACTTTTGGTTATTCCCTAAGCTCAGAGTCTGTTGTTATGAGACAATTGAGGAGATGAAAGAGGCTGTGACGAAGGTCACACATGAGGACTTCCATGGGGCCTTGCCGAAATTGTTGGAACGCTACAAGTGCATTGCAGCCGGAGGAGATTCCTTCGAAGAGGACTAGAGTTTCATGTGTGTACTATCAATAAAAGGGCCCATACGAAAAAAGTCAGCTAACTTAGCGTATGCACCTCGTACTTTGATGGTTTTAGGGATGTAAATTCTACTGCCATTCTTCGAAGTATTCCCTGTATTTTGTAGAAGTCATTACTCTTACGTTCAGAATAATCAACAAGAATAACACTAAACCTTCAACAAACCCACCTAACTTGCAGCTGGCAAACAGAAGATAAAATGGGCGGTAACTCAATACCGAGCCCGTAACATCTTGAGCAAACCAGTGTATACACACACTAATATGCCTGTTCACTTGGCTAACAACCAATCGCTGTCAAAAGAATGGACTTAGCCACAAGAGAAGAATGGAATGTCCCAATGTCTATACAATCTCGCATCAAGTCATAGCTCATTAATCTTTACGCAAACGAGTATTTACTCACGGCTAACAAGCATTGAGAACGAATTCCAACATTTTGGCCATTACTGGTGACAATGTTGAACCTATAGCCAGTCCTTATTCAAAACTCACTTTTTAAAGCAAATCAAATTTAAAATACTTTAAAACTTTAATTCTAAATACATTTCACCGTAATCATCCAGATTTAATAATAATTTAGGGAATTACAACATTTCTTTTTAACCTTACGTAAACAGAATATACGTCTAGTTCCTTTATTGAGATTTCAACCGGTAATAAAAAGAAAAACCGGAAGTGGACAAATGGGCAGGAAACTCTTCACCCCTCGTCTCCTACCTCCCACCCTTCCCTCCTGTGTCTATTCTGACTTTAATTTTTTTATCCATTAGATCTGAAGGAGTCCTGTTATTTTTGGTTTTATTGATTCATATCAGTACCCATAACAGGATGGAAATAAATTTATAATCCTAATATGACTATTTGTTTTTTTGTTTGTTTTTTTTTTTGTTTTGTTTTTCTTAAACGAATTATTGCTTTGTAATGTCAGTTACATTCAGCTCTTTACCAGGAAAATTTAAATGTTGAATGATTTTTTTTGTCCTGGCGAAATTATCCCTGACTCCGGTTTAACTGGACTGAATAATATATATATATATATATATATATATATATATATATATATATATATATCATCATGTCGTGCCGCCAGCACGGATATCCCTGACCCTCTCTCGCCGCTTCTCCCTATCATTCATCGCCTCCGGCAGGTCTTCAGGGTTACATCCTGTGTCCTCACATAGTTGCTGTATGTAAGTTCGAGCTGGTCGTCCTGCTTTTGCACAGCCATATATGGGGGTCCATAGGAGTACATCGCTTATGGGCTCGTCCTTGCTTCTCCAGCAGTGTCCCGCGTGTCTGGTTCGTCTAACTTGTATAGTTTTTGTGATGGGGGGGGCAAGTATCCGTATAGTTGGTGTCTCGTGGGGTGTTGTTACCAGGACCCATTCAATACTGCTCTCAGCATTCTTGGGTAATTTCCGAAGGGTCAATATTCCATTAAACTTTATCCAACCAACCCAAACTTTCTATACTTATATTAGTTGGCAACGCCAAGTGATTCTTCAAGTAAATAAGAATCTTCTTGTATATATGATTTAACATTCGATTTTAAAATATTTCTTTGGTGTGCATTTGTTTAAGATCAGTACTGTATATATATAGGCATAATGATAATTCTAACAATAGATGAACAAAAAATGTAAATCATTTCCATTTACGTGTACGACAGTCTATTAGAAACAGATTAAATTCATTGTAGAATTTCTTTTATTTCTATAATCTTGATCGATTAAAAAGTATCATATTAATACATAAAAGGGATGCTGATTTTGTACATTCGAGTGATGGCAATATGGCGGAAAAAGGGGAGAAAGAAAAACGTGAATGTAGAAAAGGAAATTAGAAAATAAAACTGAAACCAGAACAACTCAGTTCTGAATAGAGAGCGGAAACAAATTTATAGGAAGCAACAAATATTTTCTTTTCTCTGTTTCTCTATCTCTTTCTTGCTTTAACGACATTTATTTACCATTTAAATGCCTGAAAGCAGGAGTAGAATCTTTTTTCTTTATTTTCGAAAAAAAAAAAAAAAAGAAAAAAGAAAATGAGACCTGAAAAATGGGAAAATTGAAAAGGACAATATTTTTATAAAAACGATTTTGTTATTTCTCCGGTATTGAGACTTACTCGTTGTCCTTTACCCCGTCAGCTAAAAGAGCAATTCTCGTGTTTTTTTTTTAATTTTTTTTTTAAGTACCATTTTAGAGAGTATTATCAAGATATCTCTGTTTCTTTACAATGGGAATTCTATCAGCACAGCGACATGATCGAAAAAAAAATAACAATAAGATTATCAAATCGAGATTTCTTTCGTTTAAACATAAATGATCCTATAATTTTTTTTATTTTGTTAAGACGAAGGTTTACTTACGATATAAGTTTGATTGTCGACTCAAAAAAAAAAAAAAAAAAAAAAAGAAAAAAATCCATCAAAGTTTAATCCAGAGGCTATTAGGAAAAACGGTTCAACAAGGAAACTTAAATGTCAGGAACGCAAACAAACGAATCAATTAAATAAAACTAAAATAAAACAGACAAATGATTACAATTACTTTGCGATGTCCTTTACAAGACTTTTACTAGTTGTCTAAAAGGAAACCTCGGCCATTGTTGGTGGCAAGGGGAATTGAGGATAAACGATAATGACCGAATTGTGGTTATGGCATTATAAAATGAAATAAGAATATTTTTTTCTCAAAGATGAAATTCTTCATTTCTTTTGAGACCTTTTTTAAGCTTTTTGGCTTTACAAATCTTTTGTCTGATATAAAGTAATGAGAATAATCATAGTAAAAAGCAACCATTATCATTATTAATATTATAATTATTAGAATATAAGAATAAATTTGAAAATAATTTATATATAGTATATTGCAATAAGTTGACGAGTTTATATATCGTTTGGTTTGATTTCTTTGTTTAGTGGCATATCAACCTTTGTAGGTTATTTAATGCCAAAGCTATTCTCCTAGAAAAACAGTAGTGGTACTATTTAACCCATAGCTGGGAAGATAAAGGGGTTCATACGTTTCCCAAGGGTATTTGCCTGAAAGTGAACGTAATAGTGTGACTGGAGTTCGAACTTGCTTTCTAGGATTCCGCAGTCTATCGCTATAACCATTACACTATGAGGACCATGTCACTCTGTGTGCTCCACACGTTTTTCTTTACACGAATAAAATATGGTACAAAAAATAAACGAAATAATGTAAAGTGAAAACAATAGGAAGAAAATATTCCATACCCAGATCGGTTTATAGCCTCATCGATTAGGATAAGAAGACGCGTTACTTATCTCTCTCTCTCTCTCTCTCTCTCTCTCACACACACACACACACACACACACACACACACACACAAAGATGTGTATGTAGAGTAGCCCTTTATTGCCATTACCTCAAGGTCCACCGGCCCAGTCTGCTGGGGATGAAGAATACGCCGACTACATCTCTAAAGATAGGCGAAAAAAACAAAAAAAAAAACAACGGATGTCCGAGATATATCGCTAAACAATCTGATTATGAGGTCCGAAATCTGGAGAATGTAGAGTTCCTTTTCATTGTCATTACTCTCACGTGAGCTCTGACCCAGAGTGGTAGTACCTGTTAAGGTCCCATCTATGGGTTAAATAGAACTGTGTTCAAACAAATAACTGATGTTCATTAGAATTGTTAAGGTTACATAGCGATACTTGAAACCATTAAACTGTCAGATTGCCTAGTCGGCTGGGACTGTAGAATACACAGGGGAAAGACTCACCCAACGAGTGCCCTCGATATGACACTAAGCAATCTGATGCTGAGGTTCCAGTGATGCTGGGGCTTGGGAGAATGCGGACCACCCCTTCCCTGTTATTGTTCCCATATACACTCTGGCCCCGAATGGTAGTACCTGATAGGGCCCTATGAATAGACTATGTAGTACTATACTGCGTACTTATGCTAAACTGAATTGTTTGAATTACAACTGTTTGACTTAACTGCATAGCTTGAGATTGAAATGTTTTTGACAATTAAACAGTGTACTTATGCTAAACTGAATTTTTGAAATGGAACTGTGTTTGATATTGAAGCTGAACTTACAGTTACTGGAATTGTATAATATAGAACTTTTTTGACATTTAACTGTGTAACCAAAATCTATACTTATAGTGAACTGATTTAGCTGAATTAGAACTTTTTGAATAAACTGAATAGCTTGAAATAGAAATGTTTTTGACAATTATACTGTGTACTCATGCTAAACTGAATTATTTAAAAAAGAACTGATTGATTGTATAAAAAGTGGATTTAATTTGGCATTAAATAATGTACAAAGGTTGATATGCCATAAAACTCAAACAACCAAACAACCAGCTTAACTGTCAGAAAATGAATGAAGAATGTTGAATAGAATAATTTGTGTTGAATAGCAATTTTTGAAACCGTTTAACTGCGAGCAAAAATAATAGATTGTTTTACTTATCAATACCTGAATTATTTAATTGTGTGCAAACCATAAAAATACTTAATTCTATGCAAACATATTAATTCTATTTCATTAAAAATATCTTTCTCCTTTACAACTATTCACTTACAAATCATTTGTATATATACCCATTAAACTTAGCGATTAAATGAGCTCTCGCTCGTTTAAAAATATTTCCTACGAACTATTTTTTTGCAAAAAAAGTCATTATCATCATCATCATGTGCCGCAGGCAGGGATATCCCAGACACTCTCTCGCCACTTCTACTTATCGTTCATCGCCTCTGGCAGGTCTTCAGGGCTACATCCCATGTCCTCACATAGCTGCTGTATGTTCGAGCTGGCCGTCCTGAATTAGCTCGTGTGGGGGTCCATGGAAGAACATCACTTATGAGCTCGTCCCTGCTTCTCCAGTAGTGTCCTGCATGTTTGGTTCGTCTAGCTTGGATAGTTTTCGTGATGGGAGGTAGGTGGCCGTATAGTTGGTGCTTTGTGGGGTATTGCCTCCAGGACTTGTTCAATATTGCTCGCAGCATTCTTGTGTAGTTGACGTCTAGCTTCTTCACCAGCCGTTTTCTTAGCGTCCAAGTAGTGCACCCATATAGCAGTATCGACACGACCGCTGCTTGGAAGAAACTGCGTTTTATTTTATCGGTCAAGTCTGACTTCCTTATGATCGATAGCTTATCGATAGCTGTCCATGCCATCGTTAGCCACGTGTCGATGTCTTTTTCGGTTGATGAGACACTGCTTCCTAGGTAGGTGAACTTGTCTACCAGTTACAGAAAGGTTCCGTCTAGTGTTTCCGGTTTGATTAAAGTACATGTTTACCGTTTTGTGTGAATTGACATGGAGGCCAATGCCTTCGGCGGCTTGTTCCAAACTATGCAGTAGTGTTTCGGCTTGGTTGGGTGTATTTGCCAGAATCGCTATGTTATCGGCTTCGGTAATTGTTTTTGCGGGGTACCTTTTGCTTCTTTTCTTTGTCAGCTCGAAGCTGTTTCCTTTGATTTTATCAATCGATGTTCTAAGCACATAGTCTAGACAGATGATAAAGAGGTATGGGGCTAGCGTGTCCCCTTGCAGTACTCCTGCTACAATGTTGAAGTATTATGTGTCTCCATCCGGTGAACGTACTTTCACTTTGGTGTTTGAGAGACAATCATAATTGCTGCGACGGTCTCTTTTGTTAGGCCGTATGCGTGTAGGTTTGTTCCATCTCCCCTTGGTGAATGGAATCAAAGGCTTTGGTAAAGTCGATAAATAGTATTGTCGCCTGTAGGTTTTTTTGTCCGTACGCCTTCAAGAATTCTACGGATAGTCAATATTTGTGAGGTCGTGGATCTATTTTTTCGGAAGACATTTTGGGTTTTCCTAAGAACGTTGTCTATTTTGGGTTCTATGCGGTTTCCTAGTAGGGCATTGTAAATTTTGGCTGCTATAGATGTAAGTGTTACACCTCGGTAGTTCTTGGCTAATCCGAGGTCACCCTATTTAGGGAAGGGAGGATGCATCCCTTCATACATCTGACTATCAGATTTTTATTATCATTTTTACCAACCCCTCCGCTCAGGCAGGATATAACACAAGGTCAATTTTTAAGCGGAGTTTAATAGATTTGAATTCAGAGTTTTCCTTCTCCTAGACATGTTGACTTACCAAGGCTGAAGAAACCAGTCCGCCCTACTATTTACCCATAGCTGGAGGAAGAATGATTGGATTCATACTTTTCCCAGGGGTATGAGCGCTATGTGAAATGCAATCGGTCTCGTACAGGATTTGAACTCGTATCACCGTATCCATATCCTACGACGATAACCATTACACCACGGGCACATCGGATTTTGATTATAGACTGCGTTACAGTGTCGGAGCAGTATGTCGTCGAATTGTCTGGTCTTCCATACTTCTGGGGGAATCTCGTCAAGCCCTGCGGCTTTCCTTATTTAAAATTTTTCTAAGAACTGAGTCTAGTTCTTCTTGAGTGAACGGTTTTAGTTTAATGTCTAATTGCTTTCTAATAATTCTGATGCTTGGTTCATGTGTAACTTTCGGTGGGTTTTCTAGTAGATTTTCGAAATGCTCTTTCCACAGTTTTATTCTTTCTTGTTGGTTTTTAGCTTTCAGTGGAAGATAGGCAATCTAGCTTAGCCTGTCAAACGATAAACGAAGTGAGTAGAAGGAAGAGCACAACCAAAGTTAATAAATTTACAAAAAATATATATATTATATTGGTATGAAAAGGATTTGGCATTAAGTAACCCACAAGGGTTGATGCGCGATAAAAGCTATCCCAACGAAAATCTTAAATATTTAATTGGAATAATGGTTAGAGTGTTCGCTAACTGTGTGGGAAACAAGGGTTCAATCCCAGGTAGAGTCATACCCAAGACTCAAACACTGGTACTTGATGTTTCCTTGAATGAAACTCAGCATTATAAGGTACGGATAAAGCATAAGCGGAGCAATCCAGGGAAGGAGTAGTGTCCTCCCCGACACCTCAGTATAGTAGCTATTGAAAACGGAGCCTTCTGGACGCCCTTCACTGGGGTTGGCCCACTTACTTATATATGTATAAAGAGGATTTAGCATTAAATAACCTTCAATAGTTGATATGCCATAAAACCTAATCAAACCAAGTCTTATATATTCAACATATATGTATAAAGAGGATTTAGCATTAAATAACCTTCAATGGTTGATATGCCATTAAACCTAATCAAACCATGTCTTATATATTCAACATATATGTATAAAGAGGATTTGACATTAAATAACATACAATTGTTGATATGCCATAAAACTAACCAAACCAAATCTTATATAGTCAATATATATGTATAAATAAGATTTGGTATTAAATAACCTACAATTCTTGATATGCCATAAAACCCAACCCATATATTATATATATTCAGTATATGTGTTTAAAGAGGATTTGGCATAAAGTAATTTACTATGGTTGATACGCCATAAAACCTAACAACCTAACCCTTCTTCAAGATCCACTATGCGCGTGTTAAGCTCCTGTCTATTGATCAAGTATATCTGTTTAAACGTGATTCGTATTCTATAGTACCGTGTATAAAAAAAATTAAGAAAAAACTACACTAAATGAGTGTAAAAGTACATTTAAAATGAACACAATTCCCTAACTTCTAGGCATAGAATATCATTAGAAGATTCGGCATGTCGCAAAAATCAACCAATCAATCAGTTGATAGATTGATTGTTTGATTAGTTTAGTTGCTTGAGATGATTATCAAATATTGATTACGAACGATTTACACTTAACTTTCTAAATAAAGTTTCACTAGAAAACTCAATTCGAGCTGATTAGCACAGAATCGGAAAATTTAACAATAAATGGAACTCTAATTTTTTTCGAAAAATTCATGTTTATAGCCTTGAACAACTATACATACACATATGCATGCAGAAACATAACGACGCAATAAAGCCGAGCGGACACAGTTTTTTAGAAAAATATACCTCTTACTTTATTTGAAAGGGTTCGAAAAGGTTGAGGTGAGTTGGAGACTGAACAGAACTGCAACATATTGCCCCCCAAAACTTCTCTGGCTATCACAGCCTTTCTTTACCGTTCTTCTCGGCTGCTCAACCGGGGGCCTGGGAGCCCAGCCTCTGCTGGGACATGGTTCTCTTTCCAGCATCTTCTCTCCAACTGATCTGAACTTCCTGTAACCGGGGTTATATAATAATTTGACGTCCACCTACTTCCTACGAGCGTCACAATTTCGCACTCAGTTCAATCCCTCGACAGTCAAGGTCGCCCCTGATCTCCCGATATCTTCGACTTGATGCACCCGTTATTTACACTGGTGCATTTCTTATTTTGACAGCTTGGCCGGGTCGGAGGTCAATATGCAACATTCACCACTGACATTCAGTATACTTGATGTGTTGGTTGAAATCATTTAAAGATGTGCCTTCCAATCAATTCTAACACCCTTCATGCCTCCTTCAAGGTTCCCAAATTATAGGCACCTGGATGTAAATTTAGTAAGTATATAGGCTGCTGCGCTTGTATAATCCAGTGTTTCACTAAAATCATTTTGATCAAAATGCCTTCTAATAAAAACGTGTCAATAAATTGTACTGATAGATCAACTGACAACGGAGAAAGCAGTTTAGATGTCTAATAAGCTTGGTTTTTACAATTAGCTTAGGTGCGGCAAAATCTAACTCCGAATCCATGGTCAGCTAATCTCACTACCTAATTCATTGATTTAACTGCATATAACTTCTTCGGGGTATTTAATAAGGGAATTTTATTCATCCGGAAGCCATTTTGGTTTTTCCTAAGGATGTTGTCTATTTTGGGTTTCTATGCGGTTTCGTAGTAGGGCATTGTAGATTTTGGCTGCTATGGGTGTAAGTGTTATCCCTTGGTAGTTCTTGGCTAATCCGAGGTCGCCTTTTTTAGGGAAAGGAAGGATGCATCCCTTCGTCCATCTTTCTATCCTATTTTGACTATAGACTGCGTTGCATTGCTGGAGCAGTATATCGTCGAATTGTCTTATCTTCCACACTTCTGGGGGGATTTCGTCCAGCCCTGCAGCTTTCCTATTTTTAATTTTTTAAGAACTGAGTCGAGTTCTTCTTTGGTGAAAAACCTCACAAATATTGACCATCCGTAGAATCCTTGAAGGCGTTTGGGGAAAAAACCTTCAGGCGACATTACTATTTGTCGACTTTACCAAGGCCTTCGATTCCATACACAGAGGGAAAATGGAACTAATCCTACTAGCATACGGCCTTCCAAAAGAAACCGTAGCAGCAATAATGATCCTCTACAGAAACACAAAAGTGAAAGCACGTTCACCAGATGGAGACACGGAATACTTCGAGATTGTTGCAGGAGTACTACAAGGAGACATGCTAGCCCCATACCTCTTTATCATCTGTCTAGACTACGTGCTTAGAACTTCGATCGACAAAATCAGAGAAAATGGCTTCGAGCTGACTAAGAAAAGAAGCAAAAGGTACCCCATAAAAACAATCACAGACGCCGACTACGCTGATGACTTGGCGTTACTGGCGAATACGCCTAATCAAGCAGAGACACTACTGCATAGTTTGGAACGAGCTGCAGCAGTCATTGGCCTCCATGTCAATGCGCACAAAACTGAATATATGCGTTACAACCAAACGCGCAACATTACCACACTAGACGGAGCCTCTCTGAGGCTAGTGGACAAATTCACCTTCCTAGGAAGTAGCGTCTCATCAACCGAAAACGACATCGACATACGACTGACGAAAGCATGGACGGCTATAGATAGGCTCTCAATCATATGGAAATCAGACCTGACCGATGAAATGAAGCGCAGTTTTTTCCAGGCAGCGGTTGTATCGATATTGCTATATGGATGCACTACTTGGACGCTAACTAAACGGCTGGAGAAGAAAGTTGACGGCAACTACACAAGAATGTTGAGAGCAATATTGAACAAGTCCTGGCGACAACACCCCACGAGACATCAACTGTACGGCCACTTGCCTCCCATCACAAAAACTATACAGGTTAGACGAGCCAGACACGCCGGACACTGCTGGAGAAGCAAAGACGAGCTCGTAAGTGACGTACTCCTATGGACCCCACATATGGCCAAGCAAAAGCAGGACGACCAGCACGAACTTACATACAGCAGCTATGTGAGGACACGGGATGTAATCCAGAAGACCTGCCGGAGGCGATGAATGATAGGGAGAAGTGGTGAGAGATGGTCAGGGATATCCGTGTTGGCGGCACGATATGATGATGATGATGATGATAACAATTCATATTTTCTACGTTATATTACAAATATTTTTATAATAATTTATTTATCTAAAATAACATTTTTTTGCTTATCAATATGGTATCAACTGTTTCTATATAAAACAATTTTTCAGCCCATTAAGTTTGGACTGCTGAATACACCAACTACTTATATACAGAGGGATAAGATCACCCCCAACGTGTATCCCGGATGTGACACTAAACAATCAAAAGGTGAGTCTCCAGTAATATTGGAGCTTTGGAGAATGTGCTATACCCCTTCATTGCATTACTCCCAGCTCCACTCTGGCCCCGAATAATAGCACCTGAGATGGTCCTATCTATGGGTCCAATAGAACTGTTTGACATTTAAACTGAATGAAAACAAATGACTAAGGATGAATTGAATTGTTAGAAACAGAACTGTTTGATCATTAAAATGTATGTAAACAAATGACTGATTTTAACTGAATTTTTCCTGAGACAGCAATACTTGGTATTATTTAACTTTATGCCAGCGAATGACTAGAATTATTATTGTTGAATAACAATACTTGAACTCTTTCACTGTATGACTAAATCAAATTATTGGTATTCCATAACAATTCTGGAAA
Organism: Sepioteuthis lessoniana; assembly: GCA_963585895.1. Classification (NCBI taxonomy): domain Eukaryota; kingdom Metazoa; phylum Mollusca; class Cephalopoda; order Myopsida; family Loliginidae; genus Sepioteuthis; species Sepioteuthis lessoniana. Next base: position 73,183,806 of record OY757920.1, on the reverse strand, counting down.
CCATTTGACTGTTTGCAAATAAATGGATTGTGTTGAATAGAATAATTACTGTTAAATATCAATATTTGTAATCACTTCACTCCGTCGAAAACCGGTGATTGATATCGAATAGAATTACTAGTGTTAGATAACAATAATTGAAACGATTTAAGTGTGTAGAAATAATTGCAATACTTGTACAGAAATATTAATTTTAACTTATTTAAAAATGAAATTACCTACGAACAATGCCGGCAAACAAATGACTGATGATAAATTGTGACTGTTATATAGCAATACTTGAAACCCTTTAACCATGTGCAAAGGATATTGAGCACAGGTTGATTTTAAAAATGTTATCAACAAAATGTGTTTACGAATCATATATATATTTTTATATATGTATAAACAGGGTTTTGATGGAGTTGCCCGTGTTATCGTCGCAGGAATTGGACACGGCGACACGAGTTCAAATCCCGGCCTGATTGCATTTCACATAGCACTAATACCTTTGGGAAAAGTATCAATCCAATTATTCTCCCTCCAGCTATGGGTAAACTGTAGGGCAGACTATGTTCTTCAGCCTTGGTGAGGCAACTAGTCTAGGAGAAGGAAAACTCTGAATTCAAACCTGTTAAACTCCGCTTAAAAAATTGACCTTGTGTCATATCCTGCCCGAGCGGAGGTGTTGGGTAAATATGATAAACAGGTTTTCACATTTAATAACTTACAATGGTTTGTATGCCGTAAAATCCAACACAACCTACCAAACAAACAAACAATTGATTTCTACACAGTTATTAGGTGTCATGTATTCATATCAACGATTATTATTTATTTGTCCCATGGATGGGACCCTATCAGATACTCTACTCTGGGAGAGAGCAGAACTTGGAGCAATAGCAATGAAGGGTACACCACATTCCTGGATTTATTGCTTGACTGATTGATAGCTTGACGGTAAAGGCATGTCAAACTCTCTTGGGTTATTTGATGTCCAGAGATTTGGGAATCATTATACGTTTGTATTTACATTTTTTCATAGGTTTTTTTTTTTTTTGCTTTTTAGTTTTTTGTTATTTTTTTTATTTTTTGTACACGGTAGTTTCGAATACGAATAATAATAAATAGTTACCATTGCCTTCAATAGGTTTCCAGATTTTTTTGTACAGGCATTTAAAATTGTCGTAGACTCTTCAAAAATTCACTATGTTATTACTATACATCTTATGAGATGACTGATCAATTTTTATGATTTCTGGTTCAAATAAGCAGCAACATCAGGAATTAGAATACCCCCTAGTAAAGCCTGATTGTCACTGCTGGTGAATTTCAAAAACGCAATCTGGACGTGCAGACACTTTAGAAGAACAATATGCAATAAAAATCTGTTTTAAACTTGCAAAAAATGCCACAGAAACGTAAGGAATGCTTCAGACAGCTTTTGGAGCATCTTGCATGAATCGAGCATCAATTTTTGAGAGGCATAAGAGATTCAAGGAAGGCAGGGAGTCTGTGAGGGATGATGAGAGGTATGGGAAGAGTAAGGAAGTCAACCCACCAGAGTTGGGTTCCCATGGACAGACAGTCAACAATACTATGTTGAGGTTCTAAGGGAGTTCAGGAAGAGATTCCGTCGGAAGAGACCAGCACTCTTCATATAAGGTCAGTGGCATTTCCAGCAGGACATTGCACCAGTCCACAACTCCCTCCTTGTCACAGACTATTTGACCAAGATGGGCACCAAGACAGTTCCTCACCCTCCCTACAGTCCAGTCATTGCTCCCTGTGACTTTTGGTTATTCCCTAAGCTCACAGACTGTCGTTATGAGACAAATGAGGAGATGAAAGAGGCTGTGACGAAGGTCATTGACACGCTCACATAAGAGGACTTCCATGAGGCTTTCCAGAGGTTGTTGGAACGGTACAACAAGTGCTTTGCAATTGGAGGAGATTACTTCGAAGGGGACTAGAGTTTTATGAGTGTACTATCATTGAATGTGATCATACGAAAAGTCTGGAAACTCATTCTGTGCTCCTTGTATATGACATTAAATAATTCATTCCCAAATAAATAATTTGCCCATAGTAATTTAAAGTATTCCTATCTAATTCTAATAATTTCTTTAAACAGATCCCTGTGAGTCACAGATGGGACCCTAACAGGTACAACTAATCCGGGTCTGGAAATAATAACACTACTAATTACAGCAGAATTGAAACTTAACAACCAGATTCAGTTTAGTATATCAAGAACTCCACTTTGGTTGTGGGTAGTCTTACCCTTTTGAAGCGGCTAAAGGTAAGTATACACAGAAAGATTCAGGAAGTCAGACATGATTTTTGGAGGACCTAAATAAAAAACATCATGCGATACTCAACAGCAGATAAAAGGATACCTACAACGTGGGGGCCTTTCGGTCAGATAAAAACATACGCAAGAAACTGGCAAACATCAACCCTCGCTGACACTGTGTCTACGCTATCAGAAGTTTGATATACATATGCTTTATCGCTGACATTGCACATTTTTAATGAATATACATATATATATATATATATATATATATATATATATATATATATATATATATATGTATGTATATATGTGTGTTTGAGTGTGTGAGTGTGTGTGTGTGCGCGCGCGTATTTACCTTATATACTGCAACGAGCGGGATGTGAAACAAGATAAATTCTTTAGGGGAGTACAGTGGATTTGATTTTAGGTTTTAATCTCTTTTTCTCATATATATATATATATATATATATATCTGTGTGTGTGTGTGTGTGTATGTTTACATAATCAACTGCAACGAGCTGGAAGTGATACCAGATAAATTCTTTAAGGGGAGTGCAGTTGGTTTGAATCCGGGTTTTTATCACTCTTTTATATATATATATATATATATATATGTGTGTGCGCGCGCACGCGAATGTGTGTGTGTGTGTGTGTGTGTGCGAGTATTGTATGATATATTTATAAACAAAGAGTGTTTAATATCTACATATGGGAAGTGTTCGTGGTGTTATACTAATTGTCGTAGGGAAAGAATTCAGCGAGCCGATTTCAAATGCGAGACGAGGCTGTTTGCATTTCACGTAGTGCTAATACTTCAGTAAAAGGTATGAATCCCATTATTCTCCTTCTATCAAGGGGTAAACAGAAGGACATACAAGTTACCTTAACGTTAGTATTTCAACTAGACTAAGAGAAGGAAAATGTTCAATAGCTCAATAGAAATCATTTAAAATCTGTTTAAAACTGACCAAGTGTCGCATCCTGTTAATGCAGAGGTTATAAATAAAATATCATCATCATCATCATCATATCGTGCTGGCAGCACGGATATCCCTGACCCTCTCTCGCCACTCCTCCCTATCGTTCATCGCCCTAGGTAGGTCTTCAGGACAACATCCTGTATCCTCACATAGCTGCTGAATGTACGTTCGAGCTGGTCGTCCAACTTTTGCGCGGCCATGTGAGGGGATCCATAAGAGTACATCTCTTATGATTTCATCTCTGCTTCTCCAGCAGTGTCCTGCATGTCTGGTTCGTCTAACTTGAATAGTTTTCGTGATAGGGGGCAGGTGGCCGTACAGTTGGTGTCTTGTGGGGTGTTGCTGCCAGGACTTGTTCAGGATTGCACGCAGCATTCTTGTGTAATTGCCATCTAGTTTCTTCTCCAGCCGTTTTGTTAGCGTCCATGTAGTGCATCCATATAGCAGTATCGATGTGACCGCTGCCTGGAAGAAACTGCGTTTCATTTTATCGGTTAGGTCTGATTTCCATATAATCGATAGCCTATTGATAGCTGTCCATGCTTTCGATATATATATAATTTTAGGAAATGGAGACGGAGACTCAACTTTAAATCTCGGACAAAGCTATTTGCTTTTTATTCCATGTTACTGCTCCTGCAAAAGGCAGAAATCCATCGGTTCTCCCTCGATCTATAGGAAGATTGAAAACATTAAATTTGGTGAGCCAACCAGTCTAGATTTGGTAAAACCCTAAATTCAAACTAGCTTTACTCCCTTTAAAGAATTACCCTAATTTCACATCCTGCTCGTTGTTTTGCGATGAATTGATTTGGATTGGTTTGGTTTTATGGCATATCAACCATTATAGCTTATTTTATGGCATATCAACCATTATAGCTTATTTATGCCAAATCTTTATATATATATATATATATATATATATATATATATGAGTGTGTATATTGTCATTCACAGACAGACTGTTTCGTGGTATTACAATTCTTCAGTGTTGCTAGACACGCAGGACGCTCCAAGATGGTATCGAAACCTGCTTAACTTTACGCTTGACATGGTATCTAACTATTCAACGATTTCAGTTACATAGTCAGCTCAGAAATTATAATGCATGTGTTTTAGTTATCGTTTGTTTACATTTTTGCGCTCCCGGATATCAAATTTATTAGAAGAGCTTTTGCATAACGCGGGTGGCAGCCGTTAATTCCTTCGCCAAAGGGCTCAATTCCCGGGAGAGGAGCGTACATATATATATATATATATATATATATATATAATTTATAAACACTTTCTATAGATAATTTTTCGAAACTAGCCTGACTTCTTTTTTGCACACAGTTAAATGGTTTTAAGTATTGCAATATTTAACTTCATTTATTTACTCAATTAGTTTGTTCTATTTGACCAATAGATAAGACCCTATCACTTGCTGCCTCTCCGAGTCAGAGTGGACCTGGGAGCAATGACAATGGACTGGGACTCCTCATTCTCCATTCCCAAAGTCTCCATCGCAATCAGATTGTTTTGTGTCATATTCAAGGCACTCATTGGGCGATCTTAACATACTGCAGAGATTCATCGGTCATTTTTCTGTCCCAACAGACTTGGCTATGCTCCTTGTAGTGCTTTTGGTTGGTTATTTGAGTCCTACCGCATATCAACCTTTGTAGGCTATTTAATGAGAAATCCATTTTAATACAAAAAACAGTCCTATTTCAAACAATTCAGTTTAGCATGAATACTCATTTTAATTGTCAAAGACATTTCTTTTTCAAGCTATTTGGTTTGGTCAAACAGTTCAAATCCAAACAATTTAGTTTAGTAAAAAGTATAGTTTTTGTTTACACACAGTTAAATGTCCAAACAGTTCTATTTTGAACAATTCAGTTGAGCATATTGCAGTTTAAATGTCAAAAACAGTTCTATTTCAAACAATTAATTTTAGCATAAGTACGCAGTTTAGTTCTATTCGACCCTATCTGGTGCTACCACTCCAGGTCAGAATGCACATGGGAGCGATGGCAATTAAGGAGTGCTCCACATTCCTCAAAGCTCCAGTGTCACAGGAACCTCATCATGAGATTGTTTAGTGTCATATCCTGGCCACTCATCGGGGGAGGTCGTACCCCTTCTACAGAGGTGCAGTTGGGGTATTCTACAGCCCCAACCGACTGGGCAATCCTTGTAGCAAGATTGAGAAAATATACATATATATATATATATATATATATATATATATATATATATATGTGTGTGTGTGTGTGTGTGTTTAGTCTATATAACGGTAATGCGACAACCAGGAGTAAATTCCAATACCAAGATTTTAGCATTAAAAATATGCTTAAAATTCATCTCTCATCATCTTGTCGTGCCACCAACATGGATATCCCTGACCCTCTCTCGCCACTTCTCCATATCGTTCATCGCTTCTGGTAGGTCCGCAGGGCTACATCCTATATCGTCAGAGAGCAGCTGTATGTCGGTTCGAGCTGTTCGCCCTGCTTTTGCTCGGCCATGTAAGGGGGTCCATAGGAGAACATCACTTATGAACTCGTCCCTGTTTCTCCAGCAGTACACTGCATGTCTGGTTCGTCTAACTTGGATAGTTTTCGTGATGGGTAGTAGGTGGCCCATATACTTGGTGGCCCATATACTTGGTGCTTTGTGGGGTTTACCACCAGGTTTTACCACCACCAATATTGCTCGCAGCATTTTTGTGTAGTTGCCGACAAGCTTTTTCTCCATCCGTTTAGTTTGCGCCCATGTAGTGCATCCTTATAGCAGTATCGACACGACCGCTGCTTGGGAGAAACTGCGTTTCATTTTATCAGTCAGAATTATCTAAATTAAGAATAAATCAGGTTCTTGTTCAAGTTACAGCAGTATGAAAATTTTGTGAGACAAGCATTTTCCCATACCTAGGAAAATAAAAATTGGGTATATGCCTTTCTCAAGGACAAGCAAGCGAAGTGAAACGCAATCAACTCTATCCAGGACTTGAACCTCACTCGCTGAGCCCAATTCTTACGACGATAACCGTTGCGCCACCGTATCTCAATTGATAGAGCTGTGTTATTATATCTGTTATGACAGTCATTATTAGGTGTCACACAACTTCTTTTGTGTCCCGGCTTTCAATAGGTACAAGTGAATATCTCTTAGTCGACAAAGAAGCGCTTTCATTATCGTCTTGCTGCTGGTAAGAGCTTCATAAAAGTCTGCATTAAATCGTGTGTGAGAAATTTAAATATTTTTAAAGGCGAACAAAGGCGGGAAAAACTTTCGCGGGTTTTTGTGCTTTCCTCGCTTCATTCTCGATAAGTTAATTTTCTAGACGATAAAGACAGACTAATATGATCTAATTGTTATCGTTTCAAACTGAAAATTTGAAAAAATGAAAGCAGAAAAGGAAAACAAACAAACAAACAAACAAACAAACACTTAGAAGAAAACATTTTAAAAAATAAATTTCAAAAAATAAACAAAAACAGTAAAAACCGATTTTGTCAGAAAGTTGATTCTATAGACTCCGAAAGCGAAAAACACAAAACAAAGGAGTAAAAATAATAAAAATAAGAATAGCAATAATAATAATAATAATAATAATAATAATTACAGAAATATATTTAAAAAAGAAAGAATTCAGCATCCTCTAATTTCAAATTTGGAAACCATACTGAAAATCTAAAATCTCATTTCTCTCTTAAATTTCAATTGACGAAAGAAAATAGAAGTGAAAAAAAGGAAAAGTTGAGAACAATATCTAAAGCCGAAAAGAGAATATAAACTAAACGAAGACACAAAAAGAACGAAAGAATGTCTTTGAGAAAAAGAGACGAACCATATTTACGGTACCGTGTGCATTGCAAAGTCCCCCCTGAGTTAATGACATGCCAACAAATCCAATTTCTCTTCGTGTATTCTTCAATGAAATTTCAAAAATTCTAAACAATTCCACTGCGTCAAGAAGCACTGTTGAATTCCGTTTTGCTTTTTCAAAACACAATAACTTTCTTTACTAGGACCATTAGTAAGATGCTACCATATACATCCGCCTCTTTCACACAATGTATCTCCCTCTGTCTCTCTGTGTCTCTCTCAGTCTATCTGTTTGTCTGTCTGTCTGTCTGTCTGTCTCTCTCTCTCTCTCTTCACTGGCAAGTTTAATGCAAAGATATGAATAATCATTCTTTTCTTTAAGCAAAGAAATATTCTTATTTATTTTCGGTTTTGTAGTCCCGTTTATTTTTATTTTAAATTGTAATTTTTTTTAATTCTCTTTTCCCCATTCTCTTTGTGTTTTCTGTCAGCCAATATCTTAGCTTTCTCTATTCTTCTTAAATGTATTAAACCAATGGAAGTAATTTTAAAATATCTTTACCCGTATGCATACGAATTGTATCATATTATTAATATATTTTTATTAATTTTTTAAAAGATTATATCTTCTCAGTTTCCACTGAAAGCTATCCATTAGAGATGTGTATGCAATTCAAAAATCTTCTTTATTTTGAAATCTCAATGCTTTGGGATCTAATGCATTCAAAAGAACATCCCTTACTTTACTTTTAAATTACCTTAGAGTTTGCTAAATCTCTTCTTCTTTTTTTTTTAACCCCCATCAATCTCAACAGGTGCGTATCCGGGATTTCAGAATAGTTTCTACAAATATTGCTTTTTCTCTCCGATCAAAGATGGCTGCGAAACACACACAGGAAATAAAACTCGTTATTTATCCTCCGACTGTATAAACACGACTCTCGAGACTAACATTAAAAATCGCAAACAACAAATCATTTTCTAAGGAGAAAATGAATAAAACGGTGCACATTGTAAATTACTTAGATCTCTTTCACTGTGCTTAAGCAATAATAGCCGAAATTCTTTAATTTCTTTGCATCTTTCTTTCTTTTATTCTTTTTGTTAATGTACCCCTTCAGTTTGCTTTAAAATAACAGCAACACTACGGTAGGAATTCATTAAATAAACGCCCCAGCTTCTCTCTGTAAGGACATAAGTGTCTAAAAGCTTAAGATTAACAAATGCTTTTTTAAATGATCACGGAAGTTACATAAAGGTTCTTCATAATTCCAAAGACCCCTGGATGTAGATAATAAGCTCACATAAGTTTGGCACGAGGTTAATAAAAAGTAAAGAAAAGTTGGCGACCTTAGTCAAGGGTGATTCCTTTTCAATAGCTACTACACCAAGGTGTAGGGGAGGACGTTTCTCCTTTCCCTGAATTGCTCCACTTTACCCTTGATCCGTATCTTATAATGTTGAGTGTTAAGCTAGGAGGCATCAAGTACTATTTTTGAGTCTTTTGTATAACTCCACCTGGGATTGAACCCAGGTCTCCCGGGGCATTTGTGAACACTCTAACGAATGTCCGGTAATAGAAAGAATGTCATATAAATGTTGGTAAAGTATTTTTAGTATATTTGTTAAACTCAACCAATTTCGGCTTCATTCATTAGCAGAGAATTTTTATTTCCTGACTGTTCCCATAAAAAATCTAGACTACATTTATTGATGGGGGTAGACTAAAGCTTTCAGCCATTTTGTTTATCTTGTTGTCAATTTAAATAACGTCTTACAGTGAGAATAGAGGGAAAAGTTTCTTTGTATTGTGGGGATTTTTTGCTTAGTCCCCACTCTTTCTTGGTTTTCTTTACTTTTTATTTCACTGCTTTATTTCAGTTCTTCCTTTTCTTTTTCTCCCTTTCCCTTTCCTAGTTTTCTTCTTCTTCTTCTTCTTCTTCTTCTTCTTCTTCTTTAGACACATTGTCTTTTTCCATTATCTTTTTATTCTATCATTTCAAATCCCCTTTTCCCCAACCTCCATCCTATTAAGACTTTTTCCTCTTTCACTTCCTTCTTTATTTGTTATTCTTCTCATCTTACCTTTTTTCTTTCTCGTTTCTCATTTAAAGAAAAAAAAAAAACTTCTTCTATAATCCTAATCTACAGTTCTGATTCTTTCTTTTATCTCTATCAGCTTTTTCTTTTTTTTTTCTTTTTTTACTTCCTCCTCCTCTTCCTCTTTCCACTCCTCATCTTCCATTTCCTTTCTTTCTCATACAGTGTCTTTTTAATACTTTCCACGTTTGTGGGCACTTTTATAAATACCCACTTCTCCCCTTCTTATTCTTTTTTTCCATTTTAAAATTCTTTTAAAAACTTTCTTTCATTACTTCTTCCCACATTTCCTCGTCATCCTCTTCCTCTCCTTCTCCTTGAGTTTTTTTCCTTTCTTACTTTTCACCTTTCTTTTTCTTTTCTTTATCTTTTTCCTCTATTTTTCTTTCGTTTTTTTAGACCTTCTCTTCCTTATTCAAACACTTATTGCTTCATTGCTTTTTCCTTTCTTTGAATTTTTCAGCTCTCGTTACATTATTGTTTTTTACCTCTTTCTTTTCTTCATTTCTTTAATTGTTTATTCTTTCTCCTTTTCCTAATTTTTTCCTTCCTTTTTGTAACTTCTTTCCATTTTTCTTTTCTCCACTCATTTCTTTTTTCTTCTTTACGTCTTCATATTTCATTTGCATTCACGTTGTCATCCTCGTTGCAGTCGTTATTTTCTTCTTCTTCTTCTTCTTCTTCTTCTTCTTCTTCTTCTTCTTCTTCTTCCTCTTTCACATTTTCCTTCATATTTGACTCCTTCTCAACCCCTTTCTTACTCACTTCTATTTCTTGCTTTCTTTTCTTTTTTATTTATTTTCTCGTCTGCTCTTTTTCTTTCTTTTTTCCTTTGTTCTTCTTAATTTTCTTTTTTCCCTTACATCATCATCACATTGTCCTCGTTCTTATCCTTCATTTGCTTTTTCCTTCTTTCCTTTCTTGATTCGTTCATTCCCACCCTCTTCTTTTTTACCCACTTATTTTGCCCCCTTCTTATTTTCCTTCTTATTTGCTTCCTGTTCTTTTCTCCTTCTTTCCTTGACCATTCTATTTCCTTCTTTTTTTTTTCTTAGGTTCTTTTTTTCTCTGTTTCTTCTTCTTCTTCTTCTTCTTCTTCTTCTTCTTCTTCTTCTTCTTCTTCCTCTTCTTCTTCTTCTTCTTCACTCCCACACCACTTCCTTTTCTATTGGGCTTGTGCCCATTATGCCCAACCTTTTTTCTTGCTTGTTTGTCGTAATTAAATACCAATCACACCTCTTCCCGGCCATTCAGGACTAATTCTGCTCTTCCTTCCACAAAGAACCTGGATTGTTTCTTCATGAAACGGAAAAGCTGAAGAAATAAAGCTACACCCATGTAGAGTGTCCACCCTTTCACCAATTTCATAATGCCTCATGACAGACGCAGCTGGACAAGAGAAACTGGTGTCTGAGACAGCCACACAACGGAATTGTTGTTGGCCAAACACAGCTTGAAGCATCCTCATCGAACTGATTACTTGTTCTTTCATTGTGTAAATTTTCAACCCGATTTTCTACTGCCAAGCCGTCTGTTTCTCTCTTCCACTTATTTCATTCTCGTTTCTCCAAGTTTATTCTTTTTATTCTTCTCTGTTCATCGTTGGAATTGTTTTTATTCTTTAAATCTTCCATTGCAAATTTTTATTTTTTCTCTTTTGATTTTTTTTTTCATAGTCTGACATTTTTTCCTTCTTTCCATAACTTCTCCGGCCATTGCTCGTTTAGCGAAATCGGAACTCATTGGATGAACTAACCAACGCTCACAAATTGTCTCTGAAAAAGGCTGTTTACTAAAGATCTTTTGTGGTAGATGTTTGCTTTTGTTTGGTTTGGTTTTATGGCATATCAACCATTGATTTAATACAAAATCTTGCTTTTACACACACACACACACACACACACACACACACACACACACACACACACACACACACACATATATATATATATATATATATATATATTTATTTATTTATTTGTTAAAATGAGTAAGTACACGAAGATATGTGTATTTTTCAGTATTTATTTATCCATTTTGTTCTTACATACGTGTATGTTTCCAGCTTGTTTCATTCGTCAGAGAATATATATGGACCGAGGCCTTGTTAATGGGGTACTCAATGAGACTTGAACTCATGCATGTTTGAATTTTGAATGGTTTTCAGTTGGTTATGTGTTTATATGAAGTCACTCCTCTCTTTTTCTTAGAGCGTGTTTACCTTAGCCTGTTTTACCCCTAATTGGTCTTTGATATTTGGTATGCTTTTGTCGTAATGTGCGTGTGTGTGTGTGTGTGTGTGTGTGTTGGAATAGTTTCGAATTTCACTTACAGTAATTTTTTCTTCTATGTGTGGCGGGTGTACGTCTTAAGATTTTGTGTGCGTGTGTGTGCGTGAGTGGTTTGAAATTTAGTGGTAATTATTTTTACTAATAATCTTTGCGTGCGTATGTATATACATATATATTTATGTTTGTTTCCATCTGTGTGGGTATATTATTTTAGTTTTATTTAACTTTGGTTTAAATGTATCTTTTTTTTTATTTGAAGTAATGTGCAGTCGTTAGTTTGGTATATGGGCATTATTCTAAATTCACTTAGTCTACATTAGTATAAGTGTTTTGATACATTTTTGTAAACACATTTTGTAGATATATACAGTAAAATTGAACAATTCTATTTCTTACAATTCAATTTAAGAAAAGTCAACAGAGTTAAATGGATCCAAGAATTGCTATGTATCAATAACAATTCAATTAAACATTAGTCATTTGTTTACACACTGTTAAATAATCAAATAGTTTTATTTCAAGCTATTCAATTTAGCATAAGTGATTTGTGTGCTCTCGGCTTAAATTTCAAACAGTTCTATTTGATCCATAGATAGGATCCTATTAGGTGCTACCACTCCAGGTCGGAGTGGCAATGAATGGAGTCTTCAGTAAAGGTTTAGTTGCGCATTATATACGATCTTTATTCCTCTCCTAATATTATAGCCTTATGCTAAATTAAACTTAGCTAAAATATCTTACTTGATTTCTTTCCTTGTGGCAAGTGTTAAGAGTATTGCCATGAATTTAATACTTATATGTTGCTGTATTGAATGCCAGACCAAAACAGCTTAAGTATCGAGACCAAGACAGAAAAGAAACGTCTGATGTGTAAGTTTAGAGGTCTTAACGGCGGTCTAGACTTCTAGAAATCTTCCTTTTATTATATAAGTTACTAAGCTGTATACACATCTTCATTTAAATTTAAAAATTAAACGAGATAAAGTTTCATTTTTGTTACTTTTAAATTCATGCTTCTTAGGGCCACTTATGGAGACTGAGATCTAAATTGCTTTCACACAGTTTATTTAGGAGCTCGTGGTGCAGTTATCATTATAAGAAATTGGCAAGCCGATCTGAGTTCAAATCCAGGACCAGATTGTTCGCATTTCTCATAGCGCTAATACCCTTGGAAAGGTGTGCATTCAACTATTCTCCCTCTTCCTATGAGTAAATAGAAAAGCAGGCGGTACTCTTAAAAACTATAAATTTAAACTTGTAAAACGTAAAATTGACCTTGTGTCACTTTCTGCTCATGAGTGGGGGGGAGTAAATACATATATTTAACAAGTTAGTTTTGAATACTGCTCGCTACTTTGATAAACTTGTGTTCAGTTTAGTACCAATTCTTCTTCGAGCTTAGATGAATTAATATCAAAGTTTGATGCTTTTTATCATTCAGGGTTTTCGGACTATAATTTTCTTATTTTTCGGCTATATTCCCAACGTATTAGACAATTTTCCCTCCGGCCTTCTTCAGGTGTTTCTTGTCGAACTCAGGATCTTACACGGAACATTGAACCATGTCATTTATTTAATTCACGTGGGTCGAAATTCTGTGTATAGCTCCAGAGTTCAAGAATCACCTGAAGAAGGCCGGAGGACACATCAGCCGAAACGTTCTGAATATAACAATAAAGATGAAGACGATAGTCCGAGAACCCTGACTGATAAAATTCATCGAGCTTCGTCTCAGAAATTCAGACAACTAAGATTATGTGCTTTTGTAAGGAGAAAATTTGAATTTTTTTCCACGGAATTAGAAGTCTGTTTTATTTCTTCCTCATGTCTTGATCATTTTTGTTCGGAACATAATTTTTAAATGTGAATCTTTTTTATTTATCTATGTATTTTATTTTTATTCTTATTTTATTTATTCATTTATTTATTTATTCATTTCTATGCTGTTTTGGGGTTTGTTTTTTTTTTGGGGGGGGGGGTTACACTTACTTGGGTTGTTCTTTCCTTTTTTGTTTTCTCGTTTATACAATTTTCTTTCTTTGGAGACGATTTTTCTTACCTATCCACATATGACTTATCTATTTTATACTTATCCTTTTTCTCCGTGATATTCGTGGTGTAATGGTTAAAGCGATAGACTCCAGAATCGTAGTACGCGAGTTCGTACTCTAGTCGAATTATCACGTTCACTTTCGGGCAAATACCGTTGGGAAAGGTATGAACCCCCTTATCCTCCCAGCTATGGGTTAAATAGTACCACTACTGTTCTAGGAAAATGGCTTTGGCATTAAATAACCTAAAAAGGTTGATATGCTATTAAAAACAAAGAAACCAAATCAATCCTTGATATTCCGCCATTTCCTCTTCCCTATTTCTCCTCTATCATATTTATTGTCTTTCCCTTCTTTCTTCCGTTTCTTACACATTTCCTTATGAATTCACACATACTTTTCTATTTTACAATACTGACATATCTTTTTATTATTCTATCTGCTTCTAATTCTTTCTTTCTTTCTTTGCATCTTTCTTCTCTTTCAGCATTTTTTTGCTGCTTTTTCTCATTTTACTTTTCCCCTTAATCTTATTTATTTTTTGCTTCTTTGTTGTTTTTTTTTTATTTCTTCTTCTCCAAACTTATGACTTGCTTTTTCATTATCACCTATTTTCTTTGAATTTCTAATACTGTCTCTATCATCTTCTATCTTCCTTACCCCGTCCTCTGTTTGTTTGTTTGTTTGTTTGTTTGTTTCTTTCTTTCTTTCTTTCTTTCTTTCTTTCTTTCTTTCTTTCTGTTTCTTTTTCTTAATTATTTTAATCACTTTTTTTATAGTTTCTTTTCTTTTATTTCTTTATTCATTTTTATATAATTATTCTTCATCGTTTCTTTCCTTCTTTCATATTTTATTTCTGTATTCTTATGGATTATTCGTTACAGATTTATTCATTGTTTCTTTCTTTCAGTCATTCTTTGGTTATTTTTTAATCAATAATTCATAGATTGTTTTCTTTGTTTTTTTCTTAGGTTATTTTTTCGACGAATTTTCATTCTTTACGAATCTTCTCTTTATAGAACTGTTCTTTCTTTCTTTCTTTCTTTCTTTCTTTCTTTCTTTCTTTCTTTCTTTCTTTCTTTGCATAAACGATTTTTAGCTCTTTTCCATCCCTTCTTTATCACACTTTACAGTTTTCTTCCTGTCTTTTTTAATTTGCCCTCACTTTTAAAGCTAATTTTGTCTTTTTTATTCTTTTGTGTTTTGGGGTATTTTGCTTTTGTTTTACTTTTTTTTTTTACAACTTACTGTTATTTTTTCTTTCTTTTTTTTTCTTTCTTTGCATGAATTATTTTGATTTATTTTTCATTTTTTCTTATCTCTAAATTTACACTATTCTTTCTTTCTTTCTTTCTTTCTTTCTTTCTTTCTATTTTGCTCTTTCCTTTTTCTTTCTTTCTCGCTTTCTTTCCAAATTCAACTCTTTTCTTTTCTTTTCTTTTTTCTTTCTTCACAAATTTCTCTCTCTTCCTTATTCGCTTTTTTTCTTTGTCTTTCTTTCTTTTTTAGTCTTCTCATTTTCGTTGGCCTTCAAGCCTAAAACTGATTATCAACAAGAGAGCAATGGGTCATTCTGGCAATGATTTTAAGGCCTCCCTTTAAAAACAACAACGTTAATACGAAATTCGATGAGAAAAGATATTTCATAACCCAAGAAGTGTGAAATCATTAATTTTCTATTTTTAGCATTTTTTCTTAATATTTAGATAATTATTTAGCGATTATTTTCGGTGTTAAGTTGAAAGAAATAACATCAATAATTTTTTGCTGTAATTATGATTGCATTTGTGTTCAGGAAGAGATATGAAGAGGCTGAGACTGCTAGTTTTATAGATAAACAAATAGATATATATTCATAATACATATACCAGAGTACCGAAAAGTTCGAGGCCTTACCAAGAAAGAAAGTACTTCAAATCATAAAAATTAGAGAATACCGCATGTGTTCGAATGACATCCGCTCAGATAAATAATGGACAATTTCGTTTTTATTATAAGAAAAGAGAGAGAAGAAAAAAGCAAAACACCTGAGAGAGAAACGAAAGCTAAAGTAAGATAGAAAGGTAGATGAAAGAAAAAAAGAGGGAAAGAAAGAAATGAACAATGAATAAAGATATGAAGAGTATATATTTTATTAACTTAATTTGGAATTTCAGTTTTTGTGATGATTTTATGGCCGTATTTGTCACGACGTCGTTAATATTCGACGAGCTCCAAAGATATGCGATGCTAGTTATCTTGTCTTTAACGGGTTTTGCGCTATCTATTCTAACGGTCAAAAACAGGAATCTGAGTCTCGGTAAAAAAAGAGATTTTCGCCCCTTAAATAATCCTACCCACTCAACTATACAATACAAACATGAACGAGGTGCATACGATAAGATTCCAGACTTTTTTTTTTTGTACGGGCACTTTTATTGATAGTACACACATGAAACTTTAATCCACTTCGAATTAATCTCCTCCGGCTGCAATGCACTTGTTGTACCGTTCCAACAACTTCTGGAAGGGCCCATGGAAGTCCTCTTGTGTGGGCGTGTCAATGACCTTCCTCACAGCCTCTTTCATCTCCTCATTTGTCTCATAACGACACTCTCTGAGCTTAGGGAATAAGCAAATGTCACAGGGAGCAAGGTCTGGACTATAGGGAGGCTGAGGAACTGTCTTGATGTCCATCTTGGTCAAATAGTCTATGACAAGCATGGAGTTGTGGACTGGTGTATTGTACTCGTGGAAATGCCACTAACCCGATTTGAAAAGTGCTGGCCTCTTCCGACGGAATCTCTTCCTGAACCCCCTTAAAACCTTAACCTTAACCCTAACCCATTGACCAATCAACTCTGATCTATTGACTTCTTTACTCCTCCTACACCTTTCATTATCCCTCACAGACTGCCTGCCTTCCTTGAATCTCTTATGCCTCTCAGAACTGATGCTCGATTCATGCAAGATAGTCAAAAAGCAGGCTGAAGCATTCCATATGTTTCTGTGGCATTTTTTCCAAGTTTAAAACAGAATTTTATTGCATATCGTTCTTCTAAAGTGTCAGATTGAATTTTTTAAATTCACCAGCTGTGACAATCAGGATTTAGTAGGGTGTATTCCAATTGCTGCTGTAGCTGTTCAATTGAACTTAAAATCATAAAAATTGGTCTGCCATCTAATAGGATATATAGCAGTAACATACTCAATCTTCAAGAGTCTATGATAATTTGAAATTCCCGTATTAAAAAGTCTGGAAACTTATCGTATGCACCTCGTATAATCTTAACCAGATATTTCATTTTACATCTCCACAACTCAAAATAATGTAGAGTAATCGAGAGTGATATCTATTTCTAGTATCATGAATTGGAAGTTAATAATGGAAAGGAATCCGACAATATAGAGAAAAATTAAAAATCAAAGTAATCCAAAAGTGATGAATTTATTAGAAAGTCGACATTGAAACGTTTTGATTTTAGTGAACCTTTCACGATGACTTTAAAATAGTGAAACAAGTATTGATAGAACAACAATTGATTTTTAATAAAATACAGAAACTCTTTTTGTATTTTATCAAACATCTATCGTTCTTCTATCTACATTAATTCCACCATTTAAAAGTCCTGATGAAAGTTGACGAAAACCGAAACGCTTTGACGTCGACTTACCTTCTACAAATTTCATCAATTTTAGATTATTTTGTTTTTCATTTTTTCTCCAGTGCCTTGAATTATTGTTTAGAACAGATATAGCGGCCAATGTAAATAGAACAGAAGGAATTCGAACTGTAAAAATATTTTAGATATAACATAATTTGAAACCACTTAAAAATCATAGTTTTGCTTATTGTCTTTCTTGGTACTTTGGGGAAACCCAACCCTGTTGGCAGTAGTTAGAATTAGCTGACTGTATCCTCTGCAAGGATAAAATACCCACTCACTTCATAAAAAAGTTGGTGTTCTGTGTATGACAGTAACTTGAATTTGATGGTGAGACTCTAGTTCTCGAATCTATGGAGAGTGTCCTTACTTGTAGGTCCACTCTGACTCGGAGTGGTATTACTTGTTAGGGGTTTAATCTACGGTTTAGTTTGTTTGAGTTTTATTTCATATCAATCATTTTTGTTGATTTAATACCAAATTTTTTTAACCTTTAGAAAAGATTCAAAAACGTTTTGCCGTGTTCGCTGACATTTGGACAGAGTCATATATTCAATTTGGGTTTATAGTAAGGGTGTCTTTACATTTAAAACGCACAGTTTAAGCAATATTTTACAAGAATACCAAATATTTTTTATACATATTTATTAGATATATATGATGTGGTTCAGTTGGATTTTATGGCATATCAACCACACACACACACACACAAACACACACACACACACACACACACACACACATATATATATATATATATATATGATTTGGTTTGGTGGAGTTTTATGGCATATGAACCATTGTATGTCATTTAATTTCAAATCCTATGTATACGTATATACTAAATGTATGATTTCTAAAAATATTTTGTAGATACATATTTAAACAAGCCTAAGCTCATTTTTTGCACACAGTTAAATGATTTCACTTAACTTCAAACAATTCAGTTTAGCATTAGCACCGTTTTTGGTTACACACAGTCATTTGTTTAAAACAGTCAAAAACACTTCTATCACAAGCAATTCACTTTACCATATCAACAAAATTAAATGGTTCAAAGTATTGCTAGGTATTACTAACAATACTATTAAACATCAGACATTTGTTTACACACAGTTAAATGTCAAGACAGGTCTATTTGAGCTTTTTCAAACAATTCAGTTTAGTCTAAGAACATGGTTTAAATGCCAAACAGTTCTATTTGACCTATAAATAGGAACCAAAGAGATGCTACTACTCCGAGCTAGAATAAACCAAGGAGCAATGGCAATGAAGGGATATTCAGCATTCCTCAAAGCTCTAAAATTACTGAAGCCTTACCATCAGATAGTTTAGTGTCATATCAGGACACTCTTTTATGTGGAGTCTGCAGAGATGCAGTTGTTGTATTCAGCAGTCCGCGACGAATGGACGATTTTATCTCTGTGTCAAATACATCTGCTTAAAAATCACTTGTATTCAAAAGGACCGTGTAAAAAATAACAAAAATCTGTAAAGCAAGAACTACATATAAATATAAACTTACACTGAGTACAATTCCCTAACCTCTTGGCATAAGATAACCCTAGATAGGTTGTCACACCGTAAAAATCAATCATTCAGTTTGGCCATCGGGCACTGATAGATTATCGAAACGTACAATCTTTCTTTCTCTCTCTCTCTCTCTCTGGTTGAATAGTATATCAGATTAAAATGTTTTGATAAAATTAACAATAAGCTGAAGAAAACTTGTAAAAAAAAATAACAATTAAATTTTGTTTTTTTTTTTGTTTGTTAGTTTGTTTTTTGTTTATTCAGAGAGAAATATAAATGATATTTTGTCTTTGTCAAACAAAATTTATTATTTTGTTAGACAAAGATTATTTTTAAATATTTAAAATTAATTAAAAGGTGAACAGAGGTGAAAGGTTACATGCAACATTCAAAAAAAGTAAGAGAACAACACTGACATCATTCTTTCTCTAAAGCCGCGTTTCTTTCAAAAGTATTTTTTTGATATACCAGAGACTAATGAGCTGTATAGAGAATTAGAAGAAAAAAAATATTTTTGCGAAAATATTACTCCTTTTTGATTATTTGAATTTATTTTGCGCCAAGATATTTTGAAGCAAGACTGACCGTAAAAGATCCAATTTAAAGTCACCATGACAACCAAAAGCGTTTTTTTGTTATTTCCGTTTATTTTCTTTGTTTTCTTTATTTATTCCCGTTCTTCCTTCCTTCCTTCCTTCCTTTCTCTCTTTCTTTCTTTTCTCTATCTTTTCTTCTTTATTTCTTCCTTCCTTACTTTACCTCTTTCTCTCATTATTTCCTTCAATCTATTTTTCCTTCCTTCTTTCCTCCTTAAGTTTTTTTCTGATTCACACTTTATAATTAAATTTCTTTCTACATTTTTTATATAATTCATTTTTTTACTTTGGCTTTACAAAGAATTTTGCTTTATATTTTTCTTTTCGTTTTCATTTTCCATCAAGTATTTTTCTTTCATTGCTTTTTCTTCTTTCCATTTTTCTTTCTTGGGCAATCTTTCTTCGGTTTCACTAACTAATCGTCCCTTTTTTACGCTTTCTTTCTTTCTTACTTTCTTTCTTGCTCAGGCAAACATTTTTTTTTATTTATATTTTTTCACACTTAATTTCTTTCTTTCCTTCTTTCTTTCTTTCTTTCTTTCTTTCTTGCTCTGGTAAACTTTTTTTTAATTTAATATTTTTTTCACGCTTTTTTTTTCATTCTTTCTTTCTTTCTTTCTTTCTTTCTTTCTTTCTTATCTATTTTCCTTGCTCTGGTAAACTTTTTTTTTAAATTAATATTTTTTTCACGCTTTTCTTTCTTTCTTTCTATCTTTCTTTCTTTCTTTCTTTCTTTTACGCCTTTTCCCTGTTATCTCAGGCATCCATTTCCCACATACTTCCTTTCTGCCTCTTTTTCCCTCTTTTTTATCGAACATCTTTGCTTTCTTTCTTACACTTCCCTTCTTTCTTCTCGGACATAGATTTCTTGTGCATTTTCTTTCTTTCTTTCTTTCTTTCTTTCTTTCTTTCTTTCTTTCTTTCTCACGCTTTCATTCTTGATTTCTTAAGCTTTCATTTATTTTTCCAATTATTCTTTCTTTGTCAGTTTTTATTTCTTATATGTCTCTCTATCTCATTATTTCTCTCTTTTCTCCAAGCCTTCTTTCTTAATTTATAGAATATCCTTTTTTTTTTTCAAGCTTTCTTTTTCCTCTTTTTTTCTTAAATCTCACGATTTCTTCTTTTTTATCAATCATTCATTCTTTCTCTTATTTCCTTTATTTCTTATTTCGTTCTTTTCTTATTCCCTCCCGTTTTTTTTCCTTCTTCACTCATGATTTTTTCTGATGACTTTTTTTTATTTTCATGACTTCTCCTTTTTGAAACACTTTTCTTACATTTCCTTTGTTTTTTTTTCTTTCTTTATCAGACTGTTTTTTTATGCAGGAATTCTTTTCCTAATTTATTCATTTTTCAAACGTTCCTCTTACTTCTTACTTTTTTTCTTTTAAAATGCTTCTTATTTTTTTGTTCCAGCTTTTTTTATTAATCTGGTCTTTTCATAATCTATTTTCTTCTTTTTCAAGGAATCATTTTTTTTCTTTTTTTCTTTCTTTCCATTGCTCTCTATTTCGCTCTATTCTATTCTGTCGTTCTGTCTTTCCCTTACTCGCTTTTTCTCTCAACTCTATCGCGTCTTTCTTTCTTTCCATTATTCTCCTTTTCTCTCTATTCTATTACATCTTTCTTTCTTTCTTTCTTTCTCTCCATTTATCTTTATTCTATTCTTTCTTTCTTTCTCTCTTTCTTTCTCTCTTTCTTTCTTTCTTTATTTATTTCTTCAATTATTTCTTTCTTTCTTTCTTTCTTTCTTTATTTCTTTCTTTCTATTATCTTCCATTTATCTCTATTCAATTACTTCTTTCTTTCTTTCTTTCTTTCTTTCTTTCTTTCTTTCTTTCTTCAATTACTTCTTTCTTTCTGTCTTTCTTTCTTTCTTTCTTTCTAATATATTCTATTTCCTTATTTTATTCTTGTCTTTGTTTTTTATTTGCCTCATTTCCCATGCGCCATCTAATATTTCTTTTCTTTTTTTTTTTGCTCATTAACATTCTAACTACTCTACAAGGGTACCAGGACAGTTACAAGATATTTTCAACCTCCCCTCTCTCTCTCGTACGCAAATACATACATATACACACAATCTCTATCTATTCCTCTCTCTCTCTCTCTCTCTCTCTCTCTCTCTCTCTCTCTCTTAATCACACTCATTCACATACATTCACAATGACACAAATACACATGCTCTTTCCCTCTCTCTTTCTTTCTCTTTCTCTCTCTTTCTTTCTCTCTCTTTCTCTCTCAAATACAAACTCTTTGTTTCTCTGTCTCACACACACATACACAAGTACACACACATGCACATATGCTTTTCTCTCTCTCTCTCTCTCTCTCTCTCTCTCTCTCTCTCTCTCTCTCTCTCTCTCTCTCAAAATCTCGGTCACTTTCTCTTTTATACTTAGATATACACACACGCACACACGCACACACACCCACTCTCTTTCTCTCTGTGTGTCTCTGTTTCTGTTTGTCTGTCTGTCTCTCCCTCTCTCTTCCAGCCATACGTTTTTTTCTTTGCTTATCCTTCCGCCAATTTGTTTGTTTGCACGTTCCTTTGTTCATCACCGAAGCCATCCTCCCACATTTTATCAGCCCCCTTTTTCTCGACTTCCTCGTTTTCTTATTAAATTGTCAGACCAAAGAATGACTCAATTGTATGACGGCTATTGTTGTCCCTTTCTTTTCTCCCAGTTCAGTTTCCGAGTTCCTCCAAGAACAACGAAGAAATCGTCATTCCGACCTGAACCGAATGTTAAGAAGTATTTTCACTTTCTAGTGTATTATTTAGACATTAAAAAAATTCGGACAATCACCCTCACTCCGACCCCAACAGAAAAAAAAAGTAATTAGAGACAAGAGAAGAGTGCATAAGAAACATGGTTTCTGGTGGGGAGGAGGAAGAATTGAGTGTGTTTGGGTTGTGGCGGTCGAACCCCAGCTGAATTTTACAATAGTTGGAAAGTGTAATTTGTCTCGACAAAGATAGAAATAATAAAGACAACAATCCCTGATCGACGTTTTTCTCTTTGAATAAACCACACACACACACACACACATATGTAAATATATATATTATATATATATATATATATATATATATATATATATATATATATATATATATATATATATATATTCCTCATCATTATGTCGCGCTGCCAACACGGATCTCCCAGACCCCCTCTCGCTACCCGTCTCTATCGTCTATTGCTCCTGGAAGGTCTTCCAGGCTACATTCAGAATCGGCACAGAGCTGCTGTATATAGGTTCTAGCTGGTTGTCTAATGTTTGCTCGTCCGTATAAACGGGTCCTCATCAAATGCTCAACTTTGTCAAAAATTTCAAAGGATTAATCTGTCCCCAATTTAGTCTTATTCCATTTGTACAAACAGGCTTTCATTAAAAAAAATTGTGGAATTTTGCTCACTTTTATTATGGCCACCTTGTCATTTTCTGTTTATTATATTATACTGTATATAATTTTTCGGTCATATCCTGGAGGATATGTGAAAACCTTAATAGAAATTTGTAATTGGTTCGTTTTATGACTTTTTAGATGGATAAATGCATGTAATTTATAAGCCTGAATCAAAATTCATGAATAATTGTGGCGCTATATTCTTTGATGTAATGAAAAACATGGATTTCTACTAAAATTATTTATTATCTCTATAGATTTATTATACGTAGGTGAAGCTGTAATTATATTTTTGAAGAACGTGTGCAAATAGTTAGAATTATTTATATTATTATATCAATAAAATATCAATAAAAAAGATCATATCAGTATTTAGCTAAACAATAAAACATCATATTACACTTATTTTGCCAAAATCTATATCTTGAAAAAATTATTTTTGACGTAAATTTCAATGTTGAGCGATATCAATTTTAAGTGCAACGTAGTCGTATAAGGCAATGTCAAAATAACTCCATTTTGGGAAATAAATATTTATTTCATATACCAAACAAAATAAAATTGGGTACAGACCATTTTTTTAATGTTATGGCATTTAATGCACCCTAATATATATATATATATATATATATATATATATATATATATATATAGGCGTTGGTGTAATAGTTATTGTCATAAAAATATGTACAAGGCCATTAGGATTCAAAACCTGGACGTTTGTATTTCCCATAGCTCTAATACCCTCGAGAAAAGCATAATTCCTAATTGAAGCCATCATAATCCATGGGCCATTTTGTAAAAAAAAGGTCCATTACTCTCTGCATCATAACTAGTGATATTTTTCCAATCCTTTAATTCACAGCCTTAAAAATGATCAAAGATACTCCGTATCTAGTTTTTTTTAGTTTTATCAGGTTTTAGAACGAACCTTGATTCTAATTACAAGACCCTGACAACCTCAAAGACAATTCTTTGCGATTCTCATCCAATACTTTTCCTAACGTTTTTTTTCAAAATTATTATCTGAGCATGCTACACTCACAAATACACACACGCATTGTGCACGCACACACGCATTTATACATGTATATATAAAGTAAAGTAAAGTTAGCGACCATAGTCGAGGGTGACCCGAAGGCTCCCTTTTCGATAGCTACTACACCAAGGTGTAGGGGAGGGCGCTACTCCATTCCCAGGATTGCTCCACTTTACCCTTGAACCGTACCTTATAATGCTGAGTGTTAAGCAAGGTGGTATCAAGTACCATTTTTAAAGTCTTTGGTATGACTCGACCTGGGATTGAACCCAGGTCTCCCGGGCCATTGGCGAACACTCTAACCGCTGGGCCAATGCGCCCACACAGATATATATATATATATAAATATATAGATATATATATATATATATATATATATATATATATATATATATATATATATATATATATATATATATATATATATATATATATATATATATATATATATATATATATATATATATATATATATATATATATATATATATATATATATATATATATATATATATATATATATATATATATATATATATATATATATATATATATATATATATATATATATATATATATATATATATATATATATATATATATATATATATATATATATATATATATATATATATATATATATATATATATATATATATATATATATATATATATATATATATATATATATATATATATATATATATATATATATATATATATATATATATATATATATATATATATATATATATAGTGAGAAAGAGAGAGCGTTCAGTTTGGTTTGTTTTGTTTTGTGGCACATCAGCAATTGTGGGTTATTAATGACAAGTCCATTTATATATATATATATATATATATATATATGTGTGTGTGTGTGTGTGTGTGTGTAAACAGTTCTATTTCAAAAATTCCGTCACAATAAGTATAGATCTTTGTTTACACACAGTTAATGTCAAAACAGTTTTATTTTAAACTATTTGGTTTAGGATAAGTACACTGGTTCAATGTCAAAAACCAATTTTATTTCAAACCATTCAGTTTAGGATATGTACACAGTTTCACTGTCAAAAACAGTTCTATTTAGAACAAGAACGCTGTTTAGTTATTTTTGACACATAGATAAGACCCTATCAGATACAACAACTCCGCGTTATGACAGTGAAGGGGTATTCTGTATCTCCTAAAGTTGCAGCATTACTGTTAACCTCACCATCAGATTGTTTAGTGTTAATACAGGACACTCGTTAGTGGGTGTTCTTATCCCTCTACAGAAATGCTGTCGGTGTATTCTACCGCCCCAGGCAACTGAGTAATATATATATATATATATATATATATATATATAAATATATATATATAGAGAGAGAGAGAATGAGAGAGTGAGGGTGGGATGTGTTAATTGTCACCAATTTAAATTATTAACTTGGGGCATTCGCTTTGTTTCTTTCAGGTTTTTATCTGGTGTGCAGAAATCTAGAGTCACTTATGCACTGCTTATGAAGAAAACAGCACAATGACGTAATTCACACCCTCATAGATTTTGAAACAGGATGCTATAATTCTTGAATTTACATCAAATGCGCCAATACAAAGATTTCAGAGTTTTGGTGTTAATCTGGGGACGATGCAGAGGATTAGAAAAGAATTAGATCAATCTCGTGAAGATTACGAAGGTACGACAACTTAACATCCTCATTCTAATTGATATGATTGGAAAAGAAATACCGAATTTCTTGGTGAGATCAGGTCATGATTGACAATGATCCCAGCAATTCAATCAAGGTCCATAGCCAGGAACATGGGAGTGTCAGAGTTTCTAAGGTAGGTAATGCATAAAGAAATCCAATATTTCTCACACAAGATTAGAAAAGACAAATTGTATCACAGGCAATAAAGGACAAGAAAGAAGACCACGCTGTGAATCCCTTAAAAAATGCCGGCATCTTCTCCACCTGAAAACGTTTTGATTTTTTTCTCTGGTAAAAAAGCTTTATATCAAGATCAGACAGTAAACTCATAGAATATCCGTTGGCTTAACATGTCCCCACAAGATCAACCGATAACGATAAAACCAAGCACTCCGTACAGTTCATGCTGTTTTGAATGGTTTCAAGAGATGGTGATGTTATGCTTTTATTCATCTTCCTTCATGGCCTCAGAAAATACAGAAGACTACATCAAGTGCTGAACTGGATTGAGAAAGAGGCTTTTAGAAGACCCTAGATTTGGCAAAAGAACTCATTGCCTGGCCACAGAAGCCGTAGAAGCCTAGGTTTTGTCAGAAAAATTCTGCGACCACGTCACCTCAAAAATCTGTCCAATTATCTCGCCTGATTGGAATTCCCTTGATTATTATTTCATAGACTCGGTTGAGTGAAAGACAAACAAAATTCCGATTAACACTATAGATGAACTGAAGGCAAGGATAGCAGGAGTATTTACTAATTTAAGCAAGGAAATCGTCGAAAAGGCTTACCAGATATTTCGAAGTCGTCTGGATGCTGTAGTTGAAACCAATGGCAATATATCTAAATATTTAAAGATGGTTTTTGCAACTTTGTGAAATATATCTGATAAATTATAATGTCAGAGCGATTTTCATTTTTGCGTAATCTAGATGAAATTTTAACATCACACTCAGTATATATATATATAAGTAGCAAGTTTGCCGACCAGAGGCTCCTTTTTGAATAGCTACTACACCGAGGTGTAGGAGAGGACTCGACTCCTTTCCCTAAATTGCTCCACTAACACTGGATCCGTAAGTAAAGTAAAATTGGCGACCTTAGTCGAGAGTGACCCGAAGGCTCCGTGCTTGATATATATGTATTAGATTTTCCGTGTGAACAACATTTTGGCAAAATATGTTATTTCTGTGATACCACAGTGTCCTTTCACTTCAGATTTGCGCACATATGACCTCTTCCTCTTCCTAAAAATTAAAGCCCTGTCCATGATCTCTTTAGAAACTGTTGAAAATATTTAAGAAGTCGTGACGAAACAATTGAAAACTTTGTCGGTTGAAGGTTAACAGGCTTTCAGGAATTTGAATATTGTTTTCTCAATGGATTAATTTTGAAGAGGATAAAATTGATTTGTTATTAATTTGATAATTAAAAAGCAAGATAGTTTTATACAATTAGGATCATTATATATTAAATCTAGTAAATATAGATCATAGATTTTTATTTTTATTTTTAAATGTGCACAACGGAACTTTTTATCAACTCAAAATGGCTGGAAAAGAGGTATATATATATATATATATATTCATGTGGGTAAATGTAGTAATGAAGAGGATAAACGGAGAATCTTTTCGATCGACATTATATCCGTCCCATCGGTAGAAAACTCCATTCTGAAAACTGCTGAAAAATTATTGAAACATTAAGTTCCAGAAAAAGAAATTGAGAGAATGTGATTTGGTTTGGTTTGGTTTGGTTTGGTTGGGTTTTATGGCATATCAACCATTGTAGTTTATTTAATGCCAAATCCATTTTTATGTAAATAATCTGTTCTATTGAAAATAGTTACGTTTAGCATAAGTACACAGTTTAATTCTCAAAAACATTTCCATTTCAAACTATTCAAGAAGTTATATGTAACAATTCAATTAAGTGTAAATACAGTTTTAATGTCGAAAAACAGTTCCATTTCAAATAATTCTGTTAAGCATAAGCACGCAGCTTAAATGTAAGTACGGTTTAATTGTCAAAATCATTTCTATTTCAAGCTATTCAGTTTACTCAAACAATTCAGTTTAGCATAAGTATGCTGTTAGTTCTATTTAACCCATAGTTAGGGCCCTATCAGGTACTACC
Organism: Sepioteuthis lessoniana; assembly: GCA_963585895.1. NCBI lineage: Eukaryota > Metazoa > Mollusca > Cephalopoda > Myopsida > Loliginidae > Sepioteuthis > Sepioteuthis lessoniana. The sequence goes on along the minus strand of OY757920.1, from coordinate 73,156,233 downwards.
ACTCTGGCCAGAATAGACCTAGGAGCGATGGCAATGAGACGATCCGAGAACTGATTACAACCATCTGAAACGATACGGACAACACGATAGACGAAAGAATGACAATAACTTGGAAACAAAAATGGGAGGGAAAACAACTCTATGGCCACTTTAAACGTCTATTAGACAACATCTCACACCAGAAAACCTGGACCTGGCTAAGAAAAGGAAACCTTAAGAGAGAAATGGAATCCCTCCTAATAGCAGCACAGGACAACGCCATAAGAACCAATCATATCAAAGCGAGAATAGATAAGACGCAACAAAACAGTAAATGTAGGCTATGCGGTGATAGAGACGAAACGATCAATTACATAATAAGCGAATGCAGCAAATTAGCACAGAAGAAGTATAAGGCGAGACACGACTGGTTCGGCAAGGTGATCCACTGGGAAATGTGCAGGAAATTTCAATTCGGCCATACAAACAAATGGTATATGTACAACCCGGCGCCTGTCCTAGAAAATGACTCGCATAAACTCCTATGGGACTTTAACATACAAACGGATCACCTAATCCCGGCCAGAAGACCAGACCTCATAATAATCAACAAAAAAAAGAGAATCTGCAAAATTGTCAACTTTGCTGTCCCGGGGGACCACAGAATAAATTTGAAGAAAAGTGTAAAGAAGGATAAGTACCTCGACCTTGCTAGAGAATTGAAAAAGCTGTGGAACATGAAAGTAACGATTGTGCCAATTGTGATTGGTGCTTTAAGCACAATAACTAAAGGATTATTAAAAGGCATGGAGGACTTGGAAGTTAGCGGACGGGTAGTGACTATCCAAACGACAGCATTGCTAAGAACGGCCAGAATACTGAGACGAGTCCTGGAGACTTGAGGAGACTTGCTGTCACTCAAACTCCAGTGAAAAACCATCAGCTAACACTGATGTGAAAAACTCTAAAAGAATAGATAATAATTATTATAATAATCGAACTTCCAAATAAGAAACGCATCAGAACGCTTGGAGAGAAGGAAAATCACCAAAACTTGGTAATATTAGAAACGAACACCGTTCAGCAAGCAGAAATGAAAGACAAAATAAGAAGAGTTTACTTTAGTAAAATGATAAACCTTCTCAAATCCAAGCTCTGCATCGGAAATCTGATCCAAGGAATAAACACTTGGGAAGTTATCCTTGTAAGATACTCTGGACCATTCTTAAACTCAAAAAGGAAGGAAAATAAACAAGTAGACTAGATGATAAGGAAACTAATGACGATGCACAAGGCTTTCCCCACAAGATATGACATAGACTATGTGTGTGAAGAAAAGGAGAAAAATTACTCGCCAGTATTGAAGATTGCGAAGATGCATGTATAGAACGACTTGAGATTTATCAAAAAAAAAAGCAGAGAAATACAAACGGCAGCAGCAAGTTGCTACAATGGCAACATAGAAATAACAAGAAAACTAAGAAAAACTGGTAAACAGAAAAAGGGAAAAGAACGTCTGTATGGATCAGTGACAAAGTAATGATTGCACATGAGTAGAACTGGACATGACTAAGTAAGGAAGACCTCAAAAGAAAATGAATCTCCGTTAATAGCACCACAAAATAATACCATGAAACCAATTATATTAAAACGAAAATTGCAATTTAATATCAAGTATAGGTTATCAGGAGAAAGAGAGGGGGAAAGAGAGAGAGAGGGAGGAAGAGAGAGAGAGGGGGGAAGAGAGAGAGAGAGAGAGAGAGAGATGAAACGGCTAATCACATTATAAGCGAATACAGCAAACATACAATAAAAGAAAGAGCAGCACGACGCCGTAGGAAAGGCGATCTACTTGTAATGGGGTAAGAGATTAAAATTTGACCAAATGGTATATGCACAAACTAGAATCCGCCATCTAGAATGCGATGCATAAATTTTCGAGAGATTTTGAGATACAAACGGATTGCTAAATCCTGGCTAGTTATAAAACCATGTGTTAATTTAGAAAAAAGAATCTGGTCATCTTGTCAATTTTACAGTTCTGGCAGACCACTGATTAAAAATAAGACAGCGAACAGATCACCAAATCGTTGATCCTTAACTGAGAACTAAAAGAAATCTGTTAAGCATGAGGGTGACGGTGATAACAAGTGTAGCTGGTATGCTTTGGTCTTCAAAGGCTTGGGAAAAAAGACTGGAGGATTTGAACATGAGAGGAAGAATCGAGATTATCAAGACCACTTCTTTGCTAAGATCGGCTAGAATACTGAAAAGAGTTCTGGAGCCCAGAAGATACTTGTTATCACTAAGACCTCAGTAAAAAAATCACCAGTTAACTTTGGTATGAAAAACTCACCAATCCTAAAATAATAATAATAATAATAATAATAATAGACACGACAGGATAAGGAAGGTGATCCACTGGGAATTGTGCAAGGCATTTAGATTTGACCATACAATCAGATGTTATATGCACAAACCGGAACCCGTCTTGGAGAATGAGACGCATAAAATTTTCTGGGATTTTGTGATCGAAACCGATCACAAAATCACGGCCAGGAGACTTGACCCAGTGATAGTTAACAATAAAAAAAGAGAACCTGGCGAATAGGGGTTTTTGCCGTCCCGGCGGACCACATGGTGAATAATTGAATTAAATGTTATTCATTAACGAATCAAGAATCTATAATTAAAGTAAGGTGTTTTGCGTCGATGAGTTATTAGTCTAGTAAATATCTTCTATGTGTGAGAATTTTTTTTCATTTTTGTCAGTGTTTCTGTTAAATGGACAAATGTTTTATTGAGTGTTGGTTAGCTCTATTTAAAAGGTGGACTGGTGGACTTTGACCTCGAAGTTCATCATCGTGATCATCATCAAGTCACGTTGCTAGTACGGGTTTCCTTTACTCTCTCGCAACCCCTCTCTCTCTCTCTCTCTCTCTCTCTCTCCATCTGTCCTTATCATTTATCACTCCCGGCAGGTCTTCCAAACTACATCTTGTGGGCGCAGAGAGCTGTTGTAGATAAGTTGGTCGGCCATCAGTGGAAGATCTTATAGAAGAATGTCATTTACTTCGTCCTAACTCTTCTAGCAGTGTCCCACACCTCTTGATTGACTTATTTGGGTGGTTTTAGAGAGGTTGGTGGCCGTACAGATGTTTTTTCGAGGAGTGTTGCTTCCAGGATTTGTTCAACATAGCTCATAACATTCTTAAAAAAAAGTTTTTATCGAATGTTGACGGGATTAAAGGTTGAATGGTTGATTGATTTTAAATAGATATCAACAAATTTGATTCTAAGAGCCAGCTGATGTTTATAACCACTTTTTAGTGAATGGAATGAGTATGTAGCGACTAACTTCAAATCAATGGACATAAAATCTACAATGCAAATAGAAATTTTAGTAAAAGATACAAAAATTCACACTCAATTTATACTTTAATCATCATCATCATCATGTCGTGCCGCCACCACGGATATCCCTGATCATCTCTCGCCACTTCTCCCTATCATTCATCGCCTCCGGCAGGTCTTCTGAATTACATCCTGTGTCTTCACATAGCTACTGTATGTAAGTTCGAGCTGGTTGTCCTGCTTTTGCTTGGCCATATGTGGGGGTCAATAGGACTACATCACTTACGAGCTCGTCCTTGCTTCTCCAGCAGTGTCCTGCGTGTCTGGTTCGTCTAACTTGTATAGTTTTCGTGATGGGAGGCAAGTGGCCGTGTAGTTGGTTTCTCGTGGAGTGTTGTCGCCAGGACTTGTCCAATTAATAAGTTATAGTTATTCCATCCTTCAGCTTTGGTTTATAATAAAACTGAGGGAATTTTTTACACAGATTCTTAACAGTTATAAAGAAGAAGAAAAGATTTTTTTTAAAATGATTTGAGACAAAAGATATCAGTTTTTCATATCAAATGTCACACTTCTAAATTAGAATAAAGAATAGATAGTTTACGTTTGCAGGTTAAACAGGAATTGAAAGAGGAGCTGATATCAAAATAACAAGTTATTTCAATTTTTTTTTTTGCGGTGGGGGGCACTCAATCCAGTCGAATACAAATAATGTTTAAACAGATATATTTAAACACAGATGGGACAGACATATACAAACATTGCGGGTTAGAACAGACCTATGAGAAATAGCGATGAAAGTATGTTTCAGAATCTCCAGGAGTTGAGCCGCAAGATCAAGTGCAGTTTACCAGTAGACTTTTTTAGGCTAGCGACAAGGGAGCCGGATTAAACGGTTTGCTTATGTTTGGTTTTCTGGTATATCAACCATTGTTGGTCATGCAATGTCAAACCTGTTTTTACATATATATATATATATATATATATGTATATATATATATATATATATATATATTTACTAATCTAATATCTACCAGTATTCACGGTGCAGAAAATAAAAAACCCTGGCCAGGAACAAGAGAAAAAAGTATCTCGAATCACCGCCTAGGGGAAAAAGAAAAAAATTTGGGGTCAAAAAGAAAGAAAAGGCCACCTCGTCCGACCCCTTGAAAACAATCAAGGGATACGCATTCAGGGGTCAAAAGAAAACCAAAAAACCCTCCGCGAATCCTGCAATGCTACAATTACTTAAACAAAAGATCGGAGGTGTTAAATAGTTGTAGACACAAAAGAGCGTGGTTACTCTATAATTAGGGATAGGTTTTGGAAATAAAGAGGAAAAGGGAAAAAGAGAAAAAAAAAATATTTATTTGATTTTATTTTATTTTTTTTTTATGCAAATTTGAAGCTAGGTGTTTTTTGGTGAATAAAAGAAAGCGATTTCTCCTAGAATTCAATCGAATTTAGGCTTCCTGATGATCCGTTAAGGTGAAACTTTAGTAGAAGATTTTCGACTCACGATTTAGGTTAATTTTATATATATATATATATATATATATATATATATATATATATATATATATATATATATATATATATATATATATATATATATATATATATATATATATATATATATATATATATATATATATATATATATATATATATATATAATGGAGTTGCCCGTGGTGTAATGATTATCGTCGTTGGAAATGGACA
>OY757920.1:73088678-73148678 GCA_963585895.1 Sepioteuthis lessoniana | reverse complement strand
TGTCAAGTCCGATGATAACATAAGCGTGAAAATGACTGTTGACTCGATATATACTCTTGCCTAACTATATATATATATATATATATAACGTTGGTACATGAACTCGTGACGATCTAAATTTAAACTTATTTAACAAAATTCTACCCACATGACAAGAAGCATCACAATAATTATAAAAAGCAATTTTCACTGAATTTTAAAAAAAAGTTAATATATTGATTATTTGGCTTTACCAGCCGCTACGAGTTAGTCCCCTTGGCATAAAGTCTAAAGTGCTTGACTTTGACGTCGAAGTGATTTCGAACTCCATTCGCGGTATCAAGTGTATTTTCGTACTAATACCATTGGGAGTTTTGGTTTTATGGCATATCAAACTTTGTAGGTTATTTAATGCCAAATCCTTTTTGTACATATATATATATATATATATATATATATATATTAGATATGTACGCTTTCGTTTGGTTTTACGGCATATCAACCATTATAGGTTATTTAATGCTAAATACTCTTTACATATATATATATATATATATTTCATCATACAACGTGTGAAAGCACGTGCGATACCATGTCCTCATCAGCCGCCATCCAGGGGTGATAACACTGTTTCGCTAGCTCAAGGCGGCACTGCCACCCCTGGCTCTACCAAGCAGCTTTTGCCACCGGACCGGGTATCAAGAGAATCATATATATATATATATATATATATATATATATATATATACGCCAGTTCAATTAAATGCAGAGACTACATTGGACGTTAATCTTCATTTTCTGAGTGCAGTTTGTGATTTTAAAATATATATATATATATATATATATTAAACATACATGATTTACTTTGGTTTGGTCTAGTTTGGTTTGATGGTATATCAACCATTGTAGGTTATTTAATGCCAAACCCTCTTTATACATATATATTAAAGGCATATGGTTTGGTTTTTGTTTGATTTGGTTTTATGGCATATTAACCATTGAAGGTTATTTAGTGCCAAATTCTCTTTTTACATATATATCAAATATACGATTTGTAAATACATTTTGTACAATTTAATACAAATCATTTTTTGCACACAGTTTAAATTTCAAACAATTCTTTTTGACCAACATATAGAACCCTATCAAGAGTTACCACTCTAATTTAGAGTGGACCTGGGAGCAATGGCAATGAAGGGGTAGGCTACATTATGCAAAACTCCAGCATTACTGGAGCTTCACCATCATATTGTTTAATGTCATATCCAGGATACAAATTGTGGGTGTCCAATCCATCTGCTGAGATGTAGTCGGTCTATTCTACTTCTCCATCTAATTGGGCTGACTCTCTATGGGTTAAATAGTACTGCTGTTATTTTTCAACACTAATAGTTTAGGCATTAAATAACCCCCGAAAGTTGAAATGCATTTAAACTAGGAAATCCAACTAAACCCTCCACACGAACAGGATGCCACACGAGTCTAATCTGCCAAATCCTTACTCAGAGTTGGAAGGAGAACAATTGGATGTATACTATTTTAACAAGGATATTAATGTTATGTGAAATAAAAACAGCCTTATCTAGAAATTGAACTAGAGTCACCATGTCCATTTTTTACGGTTGATAACCACTGCACCTCAAACACCTCCGAAATGTTATCTTCTTTTATAGCTTTGAAGATGATGAAGGATTATGTATAGCGATCGGTGAGAAGAATTCAGACAATTTTTATTTAAAATTACCCCCCCCAAAAAAAATGACCCAAACTTAACACAAGAAAAAAAATCCATAAAAAGAAATTCTTAAAATGAACATTGAGTGTGATGTTTTTTTTGGTGGGTAGGGGAAAGATCTGATGCAGGGATGAGAGTTAGAATATATTCGGACTCTTTGTTTTAATAATGGTCCAAAAGCGAAAGTAGTTGCGCGACTGGAGTTCAAACCCGCTGATTTCATGGCCACAGTCCACCAATCTCACCATTACCCAACGGGGTTCTCTTACTTTATTTTTTCTTAATTTTTGATAAGCATATTGTTAGTTAATTTTGAAAAAGAAATTGGGACATAGAGAGAAGTTGGAAGCTTGTGTCATCCTTAGAAACAAATCTCACACAGCGTAGATTTGAGGCATTCTTTTTTTAAGCAAGCACAATAGAAATATCAGTCTCTTCCACAAAACGAATGAATGCTTCTTCAGTGAAACGCCTAATTAAAATCCAATAATATCAATTACGTCAGGTTTGAATTAGATGGATCACGGTTGTCGTTTTTTACAGTTTTTATTCTTTTAAACCTGAAGATCTACGTTTTAATTCATGTTGTTTTTTTATTATACTGTGTTTTACTTCAATTTTTGTCGTCTCGAATTTTCTCGGGAATGATTTTTCTTTTCATCCACAATCATCGTTCATAAATATGTGTCTAATTTATTTTTGTTTGTTTGGGCTCTATGGAATATCAACCTATGTATGTTATTTAATACCAAATCCACTTTATACAAATAAACAGTTCTATTTTTTAAAAATCAGTTTACCGCACAAAAAAAAAATTCATTTCAAACCATTCAGTTTAGCATAAGTGGACAGTTTGAATGTTAAAACAGTTCTATTTCATGCTATTTCGTTTAGCGTAAGTACGTAACTTAGTTCTATTTGACCCATAGATAAGGCGCTATCAGGTGCTACCACTCAGGACCAGAGTAAACCTTTGAGCGATGGCAATGATGGGCTACTCCGCATTCCTCAAAGCTTCCGCATTATTGGAACCTTACCATCAAATTGTTTATTGTCATATCTAGGACACACGTTGGTGTAGTCTTACCCATTTGCAGAGATGCAGTCGGTGTATTCGACAGCCTCACCCGATTGGGCAACAACTTATTTTTATGCACTATCGTAAATTGTTCGATTAAAAAAATATATTATCCTCGTTAAAGGACAAATCATTTCAGAATATCTGCGGAGTATTGAGTATCCCTTCATTGCTATTACCCCCTGCTCCAATAAACGTTTTAAACTTACTAGTATTAGATAGGAATACTTGAAACTATACAGCTGGATTCAAATTATTTGTATTAGGCAGGGAAACCTGATATTATATATATAGTCTGCAAACATGAGCATTATTGAATAGCCATAATTACTTTAAATCATACAACTGTGTGTCAGTTATTTGTATTAGAGAGGAATACTTGAAACTACGCAACTGTGTGTCATTTATATATATCACATAGGAATACTTGAAACCATACAACTGTGAGTCAATCATTTGTATAACATAGAAATGGTTGAAACCATGTAACTGCGTGTCAATTATTTGTATTAGATAGTAATACTTTATATCATATAACTGAGTGCAAATTTAATTTAAAAGAAATCAATTGGAACTTTGAAAGTACAATTATGATTGTAATTTAAAATTTAGAAAGGAATCAAATCTCAGCATTAAATAAACTAAAAAGAAGTGATTTACCGTAAAATAATTGAACTAAACCCTTTCATATGATTATTATAAACAAATAGTAATCTTTAAAAAAATACAGTCGAACATATAGTTATGAGTACAATCCATCATTTCCATATAAATATAATTTTGGCATTACATAACCCATTATGGGTTCCTATGTCTTAAAAGAAATAAGTGAAATCAAATCAAACGTGCTTGTGAATCGAAGAATTTGGTTTAATTCAGAAGACGTCTTATATATATTCTACGATATTTTCTATATTTTTTTTTTTTTTTTGCTTTGTAGACGGTAGAGAAAAAAACTTTGGCTTGCTTTCGGCATTAAGCAAATCGTAGATTCTTTGTCGTTTCTTTTCGTGCTTACTCGAATTTGGCTGAATTTTTATTTTAAAAGTGATTGAATAATAGAGTTAATCATGAAAAGTTTGATTTATTGCGTTTTTTTTGGGGGGGGGGCTTTGTTTTTTGTTTTGATTTTTATTGGAGTGATCAGGCTAAAAAAATGTTTTAAAAATTATTCAATATTTTTCTTCCACACCCCGTAGAAAGAAAAACAAAAAGAATGAAAGCAAGCAAGAAAGAAAAAAGAATCGGCATTCAGCGTGCAACAGTTTTCAGAAAAGTATCATTTGATTCCAAATTGGACTGAAAATTGCTTTATTCTCAAAGAACACTTTAAGTCTATAACTATTATAAGTTCCCACTATGATATACTGTTTTTGCTTACTTATAGTTTCATACAAACATATTTAGAATAGAATTAACAGATAGATAGATAGATGAACAGACTGAGATAGATAGATAGATAGATAGATAGATAGATAGATAGATCTTCCAGTTAGAATTAACAGATAGATAGATAGATAGATGAACAGACTGAGATAGATAGATAGATAGATCTTCCAGTTAGAATTTGGCTAAAATTTGCTCAATTCACAAAGAACATTTTTAGTGTATTTCATTCGAAAATTGTTTTATTCTGTAAGAATGTTTTAAATGCATTGCTCTGATAAAAATCTCACTATGATGTGCCATTTTTGTTGGCTTATGGTTTCATTCATAATGAGAATTTAATAATATATAGATAGACCGAGAAAATGTAATTAATATTTAAGATGATTTTTTTTTAATTGAAATTTATTCACAGGTGTTATTCGGCATTTTGTTATGTTCAATAAAACTAAGTTTAGACAGAATAATGAAACGCCGTGAATAGAAAATCTAGTTATTGGATTGCAGTTATTGGATTGCATTTTTCTTTCCTTTTTTTCTTTGTTTCTCTTTTTTAATAATTTTCCCGGATTTTGATTTTTGTTCTTTTTGACAAGCAGGTCCATTAAGACATAAGGTCTTTTGACAAGAACATGACAAGTTATTATGTAGCTACTACTCTATTCGTGTGTTGCTTTATGATATGAAAACAAAACCCGCGTACCCTTTTATTGCTTCTTTTTTCTTCAGCTAGGTCCGTTGTCGTTGGTGCGATAGGACTGAAAAGAATCAAAGGAGAAAGGTTATGGCCTGGAAATGTTATCATAGACGATATTATAGCGCCATATTGTGGTGGCTCCTTGCGCGAAGGAAAACATTTGGCTAAACTTAATTCTGTTCAGCAAAATAGACGCAATAGATTTAATTATTTTCTTTGTTGTTAAACACGAAAGGATTACTGTTTGTAAATCTTTTAATAAAGTTGTATTACTTTCTTAAAAATGAAAAAATAAAATAGAAAAAAGAGAGGTGTGGGGGGGAAATTGTAGATGTGGTGACTAATTTGATTTTTTTTTTTTTTTGCTTCATTTTATAAAAATTGGCAAATAAGTTGCAAGATGATGTAATCGAAAACGATACCTGAGAATCAGTTTCGAATCTTTGCTGAAACTGTCATAAGTTTTTTGGGTTTTTTTCGAATCTCCTTTTGAACAGGCATGAACTTGTATATCCTCTCCACCATTTTCATCACCACTAAAAAGAAAACCTTTTAATGAATTTATTTTTTCAGGATGTAATTTTTGACGTTTCGATCGAGCTATAGATTCATCCGATTCGGATTCACGTTGGCCTAATAAGTACAGTGTTCGCCAATGGTTCAGGAGACAGGGGTTCAATCCCAGGTCGAGTCATACCAGATTAAAAAAAATGGTACTTGATGCTGCCTTGCTTAACACTAAGAATTATAAGGTAAGGATCATTGGTACAGTGGAGCAATCCCTACGCCTCGGTGTAGTAGTTATTGAAAAGGGAGCCTTCATGTTACCCTCGACTAAGATCGCCAACTTCACTTATATATATATATATATATATATATATATATAAGTGAAGTTCGCGATCTTAGTCGAGGGTAACATGAAGGCTCCCTTTTCAATAACTACTACACCGAGGCGTAGGGATTGCTCCACTGTACCAATGATCCTTACCTTATATATATATATATATATATAAGAGAGAGACACAGGGACTGAGGCAGAGAGATAAAAGAGGATGAAAAAGAGATAGAGAAAGTAAGAAATTGAAAACGAGATGATGTAACAGAAGATATCTGAGAAACTAGTTCAAATCGATGCTGAAACTTTTCTAAAATCACTTGGATCTACTGGCGAATAGGTATGAAATCACTTCTCCCTGTTATTGTTTTTGATCATGATAGATAACAGAAAGGAGAGGGACACTGCCTACAAAATCTCTCCTCGTTGTTTGAGATGTTCTGAGTGGAAATTTTGACCTTTTAAGCGACTTATTTCCTTAGGACGTATTTTTCGCGCGTTCACTTAATTTGAATCGATTTTCCATTTTTTGCAAAACTTTTTTAAAATTCCCAGTCTACTTTGTCTTTTTTTAAAACCTGAAATGAAAAATCGGTTTCGATCAGGGTTTGGTTTAATGGCAAATCTAATTTCATGGGTTATTAAATGCTAATTCTTTTATTGTCAACATACATAAATGGTAAGATTTAATCCGTAACTGGTGGATTAGGTTTTCCAAGAAAATTAGTCCGAAGAGGAACGTAATAGTGCAACAGGAGTTCGAACTGCATTACTAAGATGTCGTATTTCAGCACGTTATCTACTACAACACGGAGACTTGACTTTCTGGAAATGTAAGCACAAAAGTTGGCAAATTTCATATGAAAAATATATCGACTGAATTTTTCGAGTTTCATATTTACATCCTGTCGAATTTATTTCCATCCTTACGCATACATATATATGTACAAATATATATATATAAGTAAACAAATGTATATATACATATATATATATATATATATATATATATATATATATATATATATATATATATATATATATATAAATTTGGCGACCTTAGACGAAGGCGACTCGAAGCCTCACTTTTCCTTAGGTATATATATATATATATATATATATATATATATATATATATATATATAGTAACGGGATATTGAAAAAAATCCAGATTGTACAAATAAATTGAAATATATTACGCAAACTAATATCTGGGAAAAAATTTCAGTAAAAAAGAAAAAACTAAAAACATTCGTGCTGCTTGAAAATAATCATTTACAGATTATTTAGACATTACACTCAACTTATAGAACGTCATCCAGTCCCCATTTAGGAAAAATAACCAATACCTATGTTATATTTATGAAGGCTCAAAGCACCCAAGATAAATCTTAGAACATATGCCAAATGACATTTTATTTAAATTATTCATTAATTGTTCAAACATCACAAAACAAAGCATCACTTAAAACTAGCACAATTATCATTTGTCGCCAAAAAATGTGGTTACATGGCCAAACTTGTTTATAAAACTACAGATGAAACATCAGATGAATGAAATAGGAGAAGAAATAGGCAAAGAAAATATTATGGTTTATGCCACCATATAATATGGCCGTAGCTAATAAATTAGCGAAGGAATTCTTGAGATTTTTAAAGAAGAATTTTTCTCCGTGGAGCAATCTGTATAAAATATTTAACAGAAACACCGTTAAATTAGCTACAGCTGTATGCCAAATGTCACAAATTTGATCCGTTAAACATTAAAAAACTTAGGAATAAACAACGTATTAAGCCCCCTAAATACAACTACATTAATAAAGCAGCTTGTCCCCTCAAGGGAAAATGTTTATATGAATAAATCATATATAAGGAGAAGGTATATGGCTACAAACCTAACAATATTATTAATATGGTCAGTAGTAATGATAAAAAAAATCATACGTAGGTTCTATCCAAGGACCTTTCAAAAAATATATAACAACCGTGATAGAAGTTTCGAACACGAAATATATTGACATTGAAATAATTGATCAAATTATGTGTGGGAAATTAAGAAAAATCGAAGTGTAGATCCTATATTAGAATGGGAGATAGTAAAAAAATGCAGTAAATTTAAGTCTAGGGATAAATATTGTCTCTTATATATGGAGGTAAATCTAGTTATAGCTTCCTCCAATAATCCTAATTAATTTCTCAAAGATCAGAGATACTTAATGTTTGTAAGTATAGAAAAGCCTGGTTACTTGGCAAATAAAATATGGCAGTTTTTTTCTTTTCTTTTTTAAATATGCTATTTTTTATTCTTTCTGGTGGGCACTTTGTAAATAAAATGTCGTTTGGGCCAACTTTCTTTAGTCAGAAATACCCTGATGATCTGGTTGGTGAAACTGAGGTACATTACTTCTGGCTCTTTATGTATACTATATATATATATATATATATATATATATATATATATATATATATATATATATTGCAATCCTTTGTTGGCCATTTGTCCATCACCAATTGGAGCAGACTCTTATGTTTTCGGAGAAAGTTTCGCTCTGGTGGTACTGCCCCTTTTCTTTCGCCTTTGCACCGTGACTCATTTTAGAAATTGATTTCGGTTTGTTGTCTTTATAGCTCTACAAGTCTCAGTCTCTGTATGTTTGTTTCTCTCAATCTCAGTCTCTCTGGAGTCTCCGTTATTCACTGATTAAAGTTAATTCTACAGGATATGAGGAGGCTTTTTAAGGAATTCTTGTGTGAGCCCGAAAAAACTTATACATCTTGAGAAACCCTTTTCTGGTTTCACACGCTAGAATAGATTGCTGAATTCACTCATAATAGATCCGAGAATTCTGCGATTTCAGATCATCATTTCCAAGACTTTTCCAAGTAATCAAGCTGATTGTAACAGTGTTGTAATCGGGTCTGTCTTGATTCCTTCTCTGATCACCAGTTCCTCGAGTCTCGTTTCTATTCCTTAGAAGACCATTCCAAGCGGACCAAATAACATTCGTTTCACCGTCAACTTTAAGTTCTATAGTTTTTTCAGCTCTCTGGCAAATTCTTGGTATTTCTTAAGCTTGTTTCTTTCTTTTTCTCTGTTGGCCACCAGTAAAATTGTCGGCGGACAACAAAAAGAAAAGAAAGAAAGAAACTGAACTATTTTATTCCTTCTCGAATTTTTAGCACCAGTGCTAGCTGACGGTTTTTTTACTGGAGTCATAGTAACAGCAAGTCTCCTGAAGTCTCCAGAATGGTGTCCTCGTGGTGTAATTGTTAAAGCGATGGACTGCAGGATTCTAGTAAGCGAGTTCGAACTCCGGTCGCGCTATTACGTTTACTTTCGGGCAAATACCCTTGGGAAAGGTATGAACACCTTTATCGTCCCAGCTATTGGTTAAATAGTACCACTACTGTTCTTCTATGAGAATGGCTTTGGAATTAAATAACCTACAAAGGTTGATATGCCATTAAACAAAGAAACCAAACCGAGCCAATCAAGTCTCCAGGACTCTTCTCAGTATTCTAACCGATCTCAATAATCCAGTAGGTTGGATGGTCTATACTCGTCCTCTTATTTCCATGTCTTCCAGTCCTTGTAACTATTCTTTGGTGATTGTATCAAGACCACCAATCACTGTTGGTATCACCATCACTTTCCTGTTCTTCAGTTTTTCAATTCCCTTTCAAGGTCCACGTACTTATCCTTTTCACTTTTCTTTCAATTTCTTTCAGTGGTCAGCCGGGACAGCAAAGCCTATAATTCGGTAAGTTCTCTTTCTTTTTTTTGTGACAAGGTCTGGTCACCTGTTCGAGAGAGGGGATCCGTTTGTATCTGAAAGTCTCAGAGGAGTTTGGGTCTTATTCTCCAGAACAGATTCTGGGTTGTGCATATACCATTTGTTCGTATGGTCAAGTTTTAATTTCTTGCACAATTCTCAGTGGATGATAACCTTGCCCAACAAGCCGTGTCTAGTCTTATAATCACTCTGTGCTAATTTGCTGCCTATGCATGTTTTTATTAAATAGGACTGGCTCGGACAATATCCCACCACTCTGTCCTCCCATACATATATATGCACACACATACACTCATTTTTCCTGTTGTAGCCATTTATTTTATAAGCAGGTACGAAGACCTTGCAAAAAACCATAACGACTTATTTGCATAAATAAATTCAGTACTACTTTTTAACAACCGTAAAATCTATTTCTAGAATAAAGGGGTTGTACTCGCGGCGCAATGTGATAGATTCGACATCGTGGTAAGTGAGTTCGAATTCCTGTCGCGGCATTACGTTCACTATCGGTCTAATATCCTTGGAAAGGGTATAAACTCCCTAATCCCCCAAATATAGGTTAAACAATTGTACAATTGGTCTTCTGTAAGAATGTCATTAAATGACCCGCAAAACAAAGAAATCAAAATTTTCCCAAACAAACGTATTGGGTCCAGTCGGCTGGGACTGTAGAATATACAAACTGCATCTTTGCAGGGGTGCAAGACTTCTCCATTGCCGGAGCTCCTAGGTCCACTCTGGCCCGGTATGGTAGCATCAGATTGGGTCCTGTCTATGTGTCAATTAGAACTAAACAATGATATTATGCTAAACTGAATTGTTTGAAATAAAACTGTTTCGACATTTAAACTCTGTACTAATGCTAAACCAAATTGGTTAGATAAAACTGTTTATACGTATAAAAATCGATTTGGCATTAAATAACCTGCAATGGTAGAGATGCTTTAAAACTAAACCAAACCACTATTCACCTTCTTTAGGCGCCTCTGGTGGTGTAATGGTTAGCAAGCTCGACTAGCAAACCTACACGAGTGAGTTTGAGTCTCATTGGGTGCCCCTTTCATATAGTCTTGTGTCACATCTAAACAAAAAGCTTAGTAAATTTTCACTATTCACCTTCTTTTTCAGTTATGGCTTTGTTTTATCTTTGTTCTCGCCATCTTTCAGTTCTCGTTCATTGTCACTTCTCTCGTTTTTTCATGTCGTCCAAGCCGGCGAGGCCAATAAGAAAGGGATCACATTCTTATGTGCTCATGTTTTATTCCTAAGTTAATGACAACTTTAATCTTACGGACATTTTACTCTTAAGTTGAGAATAAGTAATCAAAGCATGTTGGAATTAGCTAAGCTATCGTCGACCATTTCCAACTGACTGACGAGGACTTATTATTAACTTTTTAATATTCCAAGATCATGTAATCAAACGACCAATGAGAGCTTTGTTTCCATCTGATCTCGAGGTCACCGTCCATCATTCAGATTCAACGGTATTTTTCAAAACCTTTCAACAATTAGACCCTCATAAAATTCTACACATGTCAATGATAGATTTCAATAATTTATTATGCTATTAGGAGAATAATTACAATGATATATACTCCTTACTCTTCAAAGCAACTGAACATGAGCCTCACCATCAGATACTTTTTAATGTCATACCCAGGACACCATTTAATTGTTGGGGAGCACCATTCTTCAGGAGATACAGTCAGTGTATTTTAAACTCCATTTACAGGGAACCACTTAAGATAATGATATTAGTCTGATTAAATCAATGTATAATAACCGGTAGTTCCTTTTTGAATAAATTTTTTTTTTTTCAAACCAGTTTTGTCCTAGACAAAATATATTGTCTATAAAAAGCAAAACAACAAAAAGCAATACAAAAAAAACGATTAAAATTATTTCGTATAATTAGATACCTTTTAATTAATTACACATAATATGAATTGAATTATTATAAGATTCAATAAGATTCTTCACATTGTGATTCTTTATACGTAAAAAAAACTATCATTGCAACGATTAAAACTGAATTCTTTGACGTTAATTGAAATGGGATTTAATTATTTAAACAAATTTACGTTATATTGTATTTACATCACTCAAAAATGGTAATTCGTGATGAAAACATTTCTCTGTTTACAACAAAAAAACACAAGTGACTAAAATATGTGCAGATATTCCATGATCAATCAAAGAAAGTTGAATCGTATTTTTTTCTTGTTTATAGCACAAAGAGATTTTAAATTATATAAATAATTCAGTTTACATTGATCCGGATTTCATGTAAATAACAAGTAATTTGAACAGACTCTTTGCAGCAATTCACGTAATTGCACGTATTATTCAAGCTTATTGCCAATAAGAAAACACACAAAATGGAATGAAACAGTAATTTCATTAAATATATTTTCTAATCGTTTTGATTGCTAATGTAAAGAAAAACAACGATTAGGTAAAAACAAAACAAAGCCCCTCCCCACTCCAAATTCTAATTCACTAAAAAGGTTGGTTGATTGTTGGATTGATTTTTATATCATATCAACCCTTGTGGGTTATTTAATGCCAAATGCTGTTTACACTCACAAAAAAACCCATATATACGAGGATCATTAAATAAGTTTCCAGACTTTTTTCGTAAGGGCACTTTTATTGATAGTACACACATGATACTCTAGTCCCCCTTAGAAGTCATCTCCTCCGGCTACAATGCACTTGTTGTACCGTTCCAACATCCTCTGGAAGGCACCAGGGAAGTCCCCTTGTGTGAGCGTGTCAATGATCTTCGTCACAGCCTCTTTCATCTCCTCAATTGTCTCATAACGACAGCCTCTCAGCTTAGGGAATAATCAAAAGTCATAGGAAGCAAGGTCTGAACTATAAGGAGGGTGAGTAACTGTCTTGATGCCCATCTTGGTCAAATAGTCTATGACAAGGATGGAGTTGTGGATTGGCGGATTGTCTTGGTGGAAATGCCACAGAGCCGATTTGAAGAGTGATGGCCTATTCCGACGGAATCTCTTCCTGAACTCCCTTAAAACCTCAATATAGTAAACCTAACCCTAACCCTAGCCCTAACCCTTTGGCCAATCAACTCTGGTCTATTGACTTTCTTACTCCTCCCACACCTCTCATCATCCCTCACAGATTCCCTGCCTTCCTTGAATCTCTTATGCCACTCAAAAACTGATGTGCGATTCATGCAAGATAGTCAAAAAGCAGTCTGAAGCATTCCATCCATTTCTGTGGCATATTTTCCAAGTTTAAAACAGAATTTTATTGCATATCGTTCTTCTAAAGTGTTCTCATGTTCAGATTGCATTTTTGAAATTCACCAGCTGTGACAATCAGGTTTTAGTAGGGTGTATTCCAATTCCTGCTGTAGCTGTTCATTTGAACCTGAAATCATAAAGATTGGTCAGTCATCTCATAAGATGTATAGCCATAATATACTGAACTTTCAAGAGTCTACGACAATTTTAAATGCCTGTACAAAAAAGTCTGGAAACTTACTGAAGTCACCACGTATGTATATATGCTATTTATAAACGAACAGTTTTTGGGTAACATTTGGAGCAAGCCAGGGCTATTTTGTTTGCACTCAGTTAAATGTTTTCAAGCATTGCTATCTAACACAAATAATTCTATTTAATAATAAATTATGAGTATCCACACGGTTTAATTGTTTCAAGTATTCTTAAAATAAATGATTTTATTCAAAATCTAACCCAGTCGGCTAGGGCAGAAAAATACACCCGACTTGATCTCTGACAACGAGTGTCCAGCATATATTCTAATAGTGAAGATCCAGTAATCCTGTTAATGAAGATCTAGAATGCTGGAGGTTTGGGAAAAGCGGCATACCCCTTCATTGCCATCGCTCCCAGGTCCACTGTGGGGCGAATAGAACTGTTTGATATTTAAATAGAGTATATATGCTGAATTGAATTTTTAGAAATAGAACTCCTTGATCATTTAACTGTGTGTTTATAAATGACTGATTTTTAATTGGATTATTAGTGACACACAACAATACTTGGAACCATTTAACTGCGCATAAAATTGAGTAATTTTGAATGGAATTAAAGTGTTGGGTTAGTAAAATGGTAATTCCAGTGTATGGAGTTAGTGAGGGAGAGGCTCACTGTGACTGGGTATACTAATCTCATGATGAACCAAGAAGTCTTGGTGCAAAAATCCAAAATCCAGTGAGACAGATTCCACTAGACGTTCCGTAAGGCGAGGACGTAAAAAGCTCTCAGGAAGACAACCCTAAGATACTAGATATCTTCTTCAGTGCCCTTAAATTCAACTTTATTCTTAGGGAGGATTGTATATTGTTATTAATTGTTTCACGTGTTGATTAATAGTATATTAGAATTAAACGAAGTTTTAATTTATTTATTTGTTGCTGTTAGCCTTAGAATAAACGCTATACGAACACAATAAAGGGATTAAATAACAATAATTGAAACCTTTTAACTGTGTAGAAACAATAACATTACTATGTAGCCCTATATGGGTTTCCCGCCAAAGCAGGCGATTCCTTTGTCTGTTTTGGCGCGAAACCAGACAAAGGATTCTTGGACCTGAAATCTCGCCGTACCCGGAAGTGGTACGGGGACGCGAATCAGAGTTGGCTGGACTAAGGAGCTGGGAGGCAGTTGGCGCTGGACAGCAGGCATGAGTTGACGACGCGACCCAGCAGAGGAAGTTGCGGCTGGACAGCAGAAAGGCAAGCAGCAGAGAGTTGGCGTGGAACCACGGACAGGGGCAGTCAACACCGGACTCCAGAGACAGTAGGAGACAAGATAGGGTCCAGTGAAGAAGATCGACTCAAGATGTCTGCATTCGAGGTGCTTGTGGAATTTTCCCTAGTAACCCACGCTAGCGATAGTCCGCACATGCATATAGTGTTGCAATACCTCTTTTCTGCCCTTGGTTAACCCCAAGCTTGTTCGTGTTTGTTCGTTTGTCCTATTTTCTCCGTTCCCTCGATCGTATTCTTGTGTAGGTAAAGAAATGTGCGTTACCCCCTCGAACCACTAGTTGATCACCGGCCGGCGTAAGAAGTGACATAGTTAGAAGGAAGTTAACGTGTGTGTGAGCGAGAGGGTGTAACGTTTACACATTTTTTTCGGGGGGGTTAACCAAGGGCAGAAAAGAGGTATTGCAACACTATGCATTCCTGATAGCATATATGGACTAACGCTAGCGTGGGTTACTAGGGAAAATTCCACAATGCTACTCGAATGCAGACATCTTGAGTCGATCTTCTTCACTGGACCCTATCTTGTCTCCTACTGTCTCAGGAGTCCGGTGTTGACTGCCCCTGTCCGTGGTTCCACGCCAACTCTCTGCTGCTTGCCTCTCTGCTGTCCAGCTGCAACTCCCTCTGCTGGGTCGCGTCGTCAACTCCCGCCTGCTGTCCAGCGCCAACTGCCTCTCAGCTCCTTAGTCCAGCCAACTCTCATTCGCGTCCCCGTACCACTTCCGGGTACGGCGAGATTTCAGGTCCAAGAATCCTTTGTCTGGTTTCGCGCCAAAACAGACAAAGGAATCGCCTGCCTTGGCGGGAAACCCATATAGTGCTACAACTAGTGTATAAAAAAAATAGTTCTAACACATTTAAAAGTGAAGTTACACACAAATTGATCTCTCATAGATCATACATGTGTGCAAACAAATGACTGATGTTAAATTGTTACTGTTACATAACAATACTTGAAACGATTTAACTGTGTAATAAAAATTAGCTCAGGCTCCTTTAAAAATGTTATTAACAAAATATGTTGGAGGTGCCCGTGGTGTAATGGTTATCGTCGTAAGAAATGGACACGGCCACACGAGTTCAAATCCTGAACCAAGCTAATTGCATTTCACATAGCACTAATACCCTTGGGAAAGGTATGAATCCAATTATTATCCCTTCAGCTATGGGTAAATAGTAGAACAAGCTGAGTTCTTTAGCCTTGTTGAGTCAACTAGTCTAGGAGAAGGAAAGCTCTGAATTCAAACCTGTTAAACTCCGCTTAAAAATTGACCTTGTGTCATATCCTGCTCGAGCGGAGGGGTTGGTAAATAGGATCAACAAAATATGTTTAAAAATTATATATTTAAAATTATGTATAAACAGTTTTTGGCATAAAATAACTTACAATAGTTGACATACTAGCTGACCAAGCCAAACTCAAATCCAATTCATTATTGATCATTCGTTTGCACTCAGTTAAATTGTTTAAAGTACTACTCTCTTAGACAGACAGCTTTGGTATAATTGCTAAAATGCTTGAGTGTCACCTCGAAAGTAGCGATTTCGAACCTTGGACACACTATTACATTCCCTTTTAGACTAATTCCCTTTGGAAAAATATGAACCCCTTTTCCCTTCACTTGCGGTTTTAAATAGTATCACTGCTGTTCTTCTACAGGGATAACTTTAGCATTAAATGACCCACGAAGGTTGATATGACAGTAAATAAATAAACTAAGCAAATAGTTTCCTTTGCACAGAATTTGATAATTTCAAGTTTTGCTACACGGCACTTATAATTTAATATAATATCAGTCATTTGCTTACACACTTCTATTTGACCCACAGATGGGACCCTAACAGGTACAAACATTCCAAGTCAAAGTTGATCTGGGAGTAATGGCAATGAGGGAGGTACCCTACATTCTTTCTAGGTCCAGGACTGGAGCCTAACTTTCATATGGTTTTGTGTCATATCTAGGACTTTTGTTGCGGTATGGGTATCCTACTTATCTACAGAGATGCATTTAGCATATTCTGTAGCCACATTCAACTGGACTATCACAAAAAAAGAGAATAGGATTATTTCCCAAATAACAATCTGTAGTTTGGTTTAATTCCTGACTAAAAATAATCCCTTTTTTTAGATTTTCAATGCATTTTTATAGAAAGATTATTAGAAATACACATCATATTAGTGGGGCTTAGAATACGTCGACTATATTCCTTGCAGAGGGGTGAAATGACTCCAAAAACAGGGTATCCTTAGAATGACACTGATTTGCATCAGGTACTGATGTCCCAGTTCTGAACCACAAGAAATGTTCCCTACCCTTTTATTGCCATTACTCACATGCCCACACTGACCCCAAGTCTTAGTATCTGTTTGGGTCAAATCTGTTTGAAAATTATTAGTACTGGATTGGAATAACTGAAACCATATATTTTGTAAGCAAAATATCATTATTAAGTTGGAATTTTTATATTTTCTAGAGGGTAGAGTGTTCGCCAATGGTCCGGGAGACCTAGGTTCAATCTCAGGTCGCGTCATACAAAAGACTCAAAAATGATACATGATACCTCCTTGCTTAACACCCAGCAAAATAATGTACGTATCGAGGATAGAGTGGAGCAGTCCAGGGAAAGGAGTAGCGCCCTCCCCTACACTTCGGTGTAGTAGCTATTGAAAAGGGAGCCTTCTGTTCGTCCTCGACTAAAGGGAGACAACTTTTACTTTATCTCATTTAGTTGTATGTTCTATCAATAGCAGTACGATATTGGTAGTTTATGGGTCCTGAGTTCATGTTTTTTTTATCTTTGATCATCAATAACCTTTTCTTACAACCGCTGAATGTGTTAAGACTGCTTGCTTGCTTACTTGTTTATTAGATGGATTGATTTTAACGGTATGTCAACCAGTCAAGAGTTATTTTATGCCTAGCGGTTAGAGAGTCACGTTCATTGCGCATCCATATTTATATATTTTGTGTAGTTTCTTAAGATTTTTTTTGCACACAGTCCTATCAAATTAATCTATTAATTTTTGTACACAGTCCTATCAAATTAATTGTTAAACAGATGTATTTGATACATGGATGTGACCCTAACTAATACTACCACTTCGGTACAGAATGAACCAAGGGAATAATGGCAATAAAAGGTACCTATCTCTAAAACGGAAGCCTCACCAACAGATGCAGAACAGTATTATACACAGAACACCCCTTTTAGTAAGAGTCTTCTACGTTACTTGAAATCGGTCTTCTAGAACACTGGTGGAAAATTAAAATCTCACCTAAAATGCTGGCCCATCAATATTCGGTGAATTTTAATGGTTGATCGATTGATTTTAACAGCAAATGAACTCATTTCTTCCTCACTCGAACTTCTTCCTTGATGGGAAGAATAAACATGAAGACATCTACTTGTGTGCACACATTCTTATTTATTCCATACTTCATGATTCGAGACATCTTCTATATTACCAGAAATTAGCCCTCTAGAATTCTGATGGAAAATATAACTTCAAAGTTTTTACTAATCTGTGAGTTTCTAAATTGAATTTTAAAATCTAATTCTAACTTTAAAATTCATAGTCACACAACTTAAATATCCGTCAATGAGTGCTAAGCTCTAAACTGACCTCAGAGTTGACAACTTGACAAACTAATTTGACTTCAGCTACACATAACAATTGCACTTTGACACGACTGTCTAATTCATTTTAAATAATTTACACTTTGAGTCAAATAAAAGTTTCATCCATTCTATTATTCAACTGGGTTATTTTAAGCCCTGAAATTAGAAAATCATGTTCATTATCTGTTCGTATTCACATCTTTTGTGAAGCTATTTCCTAAGGGATTTTGTTTTTGCACATGGTCCTATTGAATAGGAATGACTTTTAAACAGATCTATTTGACTGATAGATGGGACCCTAACAGGTACTACCACACTGGGTCAGAGTAAACTCGGGAGTAATTATAATGATGGAGTACTCTACACACCCCAGATCTCCAGAAATGAAGTCTCACCATCAGATGTATTTTAGTGTCCTATTGAATAGGAATGATTTTTAAACAGATCTATTTGACTGATAGATGGGACCCTAACAGGTACTACCACACTGGGTCAGAGTAAACTCGGGAGTAATTGTAATGATGGAGTACTCTACACACCCCAGATCTCCAGAAATAAAGTCTCACCATCAGATGTATTTTAGTGTCCTATTGAATAGGAATGACTTTTAAACAGACCTATTGGACTGATAGATGGGACCCTAACAGGTACTACCACTCTGGGTCAGATTAAACTCGGAAGTAATGATAATGAAGGCGTACTCTACACACCCCAGATCTCCAGAAATGAAGTCTCACCATCAGATGTAATTTAGTGTCCTATTAAATAGGAATGATTTTCAAAGAAACTTTGGCTTGATGTCGGCATTAAGCAGATCGTAGGTTCTTTGTCGTTTCTTTTTTTGCTCACTCATATTGGGCTGGATTTTAATTTTAAGGAAATGCTTGAATAATAGAGCTAATAATGAAAATTTAGATTTATCACTTTTTTTTTTTTTGTTAAAGAATCTGACTAATGAAAAAAAAGACCGTTTTAAGATTATTCCATATTTTGCTTTTGCAATCTGCTTAAACTACCATTTCGGGTGAGAGTAAATGATTTAAGAAAAGAGTTGTTGAACCATGACCTTTTCACACATTCAAATTAAAGTTGGTCCATAAACAAATGATACCACTATTTCAGTTTTTCTAAACGTGTTCCACACTGTCTAAAAGGGGCCTTAGATGTTCTGGAGGTGGTGACTTACATCAGGGTATCACCTGTGAGTGGTAGAAAATATACAAGTGTTTTGAAAGGACATTTGCGAAAAAGAAAAATCATAACGAACCTTCAAGCTAAATATGAATTTCTCATTATTTGTTATTTTAAAGAAGGCTGTTCCCATAGAATAGAGAAAGTTTTTAGCTACAAACCTTTTTTTCACATTGCTTATGACTATTGCTCGCGCTTGTAAAACATTGCTCTCAAGTGATATAACCACTTTTTTTTTAAAACTACGGTTTTCTGTTCGTACGGACAAGCTAATCGAGGCACTCTTTGGTTAGGGTGCTGATGTCAGTTACCCACCTCCTAACTGTACTCATATCCAACGTTTTATCTCTTTAAACGTTCACCAAATATCAATAAACATTCATGGGTTTTTTTGGTGGGGTCGAATAAAGGAAGTCCACGCTTCTTGTTTTATGCCAGAAGCCACCTTGATAGAATTCTGCTCAGGTGATATCTGTAACATGGCAAAGAGATAAGGTTCATTGGAAAGTAATTTTTACCACTTCTGCAATTGAACCAACACCCCTCTTTGACATTACATAATAAGACAAGAAACATTACTTTTGTAAAGCCCTTCATACATGTAAATATTTTAATATGAATTTTGTTCAAATGAATTTTAATCTTTTTTTAGATATTAAAAAAAATATTGCAAAATAATAGACACTTAACATCTTCGAAGAGCATTGCACGTGTTAGATTAAGAAAATAAAACGAAATTCATTCAGTAAATTGAAAATATTTTAACTATTCATTAAAGGACATATTCTAATTTCAATAAGATATTTTATTTTTTAGAAATGAGACAGAAAAAGATTAAGTTCGGTAGGGTTATTTTGAAGAGAGAATTAAAGGTAAAACTGATTGAACACAATTAACAAACGCTGAATTATTCAGTTTTGTTCATATTTTTTTCCATTTAAATGCAACCTTTTTACATCATTAGAAAATTAAACTTATTTTTACTTTGTCATCGTGTAGAGAGAAATTATAGCAGAAATTAAATACACCGGTAATAATAATAATAATATCCACTGGAAGATGTGCAAGAAATTTATTTTTGACCATACGAACTAATGGTATATCCACAACCCAGCATCTGTCCTAGAAAATGACACACATAAACTCCTATAGGCCTTTGACATACAAACAGATCAGCTAATCTCAGCCAGAAGACTAGACCTAATAATAATTAAGAAAAAAAGAGAACTTGCATAATTGTGGACTTTGCTATCCCGGCTTACTACAGAATAAAACTGAAAGAATGTGAAAAGAAGGACAAGTACCTCGACCTTGCTGGGGAATTGAAAAACTGTGGAACATGCAGGTGACAATTATACCAATTGCATTTGGTGCGTTTGGAACAGTAACTAAAGGATTATTAAAGGGACTGGATGACTTGGAAGTTGGCGGACGAGTGGAGACCATCCGAACTACAGCATTATCGAGAACAGCCAAAATACTGAGAAGAGTCCTGGAAACTTGAGGAGACTTGTGGTTTCGCAAACTCCAGTAAAAAGCCATCATCTAAAACTGATGTGAAACACTCTCAGGTAGTAAATAATATAATAGTAATAATAATCTATCAGTGTGGTGTCTATTAATGATATTTCTGATATAGCCATCGAACTTTTTGTGTGACCTGTTTAAGAGTTTCCTTATATTAGAAAACTTGGTCGGATCTTTGTCAGGCGCACAGATAATAAACAACCTCTACTATCCATGAAAAAAATCTCGAATCAAAATATAATGCAATGTTGGACACAGACAACGGGCCAGGGAGTCATGATCGGCGGGATCTCCACTGATAGCTTACATGGGTGACCTGACTGTCATCCTACGAATGTTAGCTGTTCTTTCTTCAGGTACACGAACATCGATCTAAGCAATCACACGAATCAGAGACGCCAACATAAAAGATAGACCTGGAAATACAACCAATTTTCACTGGACCGCTATTTTAAGAGCAACCAACTCTAAGAGGATATAAGAAATGGATGATAGAGATCTAGCAAGAATGTGTTATGTTTCAGACAACAAACCAAAGACTCACTGACCAAACTAAGACAATAATAAAGAATGTTGGTTTTCTGACCTTGAAATACTAGAAGTTCAGAAGAAAATTGGTGAATCTAAACGAAACACTAATCTATTATTTGACAGACCAAGAATAAACAAGAACAGTCTAACCGAAATGAATCGCAAAAAAAATAAAAATAGAAGCAACACACACGCAAAACTGCACTGTGCAAACACTAACACAATAACTAGAAATGAATTTAGAAAATTTAAAGAGAATTATGGATGAAAAAAAAGACTACCTTACCTAAAATTAACAAAGAAACAGACTGGAGAACAGTCAAAGCGAAAATTGAAAGAATAAATGATATATTAACATATAAAAAGTAAAGTTGGCGACCATAGTCGAGGGTAACCCAAAGGCTCCCTTTTCGATAGCTACTACACCAAGGTGTAGGGGAGGGCGCTACTCCTTCCCTGGATTGCTCTACTTTACCCTTGATCCGTACCTTATAATGCTGAGTGTTAAGCAAGGAGGCATCAAGTACCATTTTTTGAGTCTTTGGTATGACTCGACCTGGGATTGAACCGAGGTCTCCCGGGCCATTGGCGAACACTCTAACCGCTAGGCCAATATCCGGTTTATATTAACATATACTCTACGAAAACCATTACCGAATTAAAAGGAACCAATTTATGCAGAAGCCAAACTAGTCTGTGAAAAAATCAGGGTCCCCTTAAAGAATACGAACAGAAGATCAAAACCTTGGTGGGGAAATTCGATTGGAAACGCAGATAAGAAATCTACCACAGCAGGCAAAAATAATAAAACAAAAAGAAAAAACGCTGGAAAATGTTGGGACAAAAAGGAAAAAGCAACACAAGAAAAAATGACTACACAACTCGAGGAAATAAACCAGAAGTACTGGCAAAAGAAGGAAGATTAAAAAGATATCGAGAAACGGTGAAACAAAACAGAAAAAACAGGACATTCCAAAACAATGAAAGAAAATTCTACCCACAAGTAGGGGGTGATAGCAATAAGGCATACCAACAACTGGATGCAAAAAAAAAAAAACTAAACAATTTTGGAGTAAAACATGGTAACCAATAGAACATAAACCAAAAAACTGAATGGGTAAGCAACACGAGAAAAAAAGTTAGAAGAACTCGAATTAGGACCGAAAGCGAAAATACATATAGATTCCAAAAATATATAAAAAATCCACTAAGTAACAAGTTTTTTTTCCCTTTCTTGTTATTCAATATTAGGTCTTTTCTTATCAATCAATATTAGGTATTTCCTTATCCATCAATAGTAGGTATTTTCTTATCAATCAAAATTAGGACTGTTTTTCGAGACGGAATGAGGTGATTCCTTTGTATCTCAAAATTCCTGAGAATTTTATGGGTCTCATTTTCTAGATCGGTTTGATTGCATGGTTAAAGTTTAACCTCGAGTGGATCGCTTTTCTCATTCAGTCGTTTGTATAGCTTTTGTGTCAGTTTACTTTATTCGCTAATTAAGGGATTAACAGTTTTTTCTCTGTCTCCACATAACCTACACTTGCTACGCTTTCACGTATTATCAGTTTTCGCTTTCAAATAATTGGTCCTAATGTCGTTTTTTGCTGTTATTAAAAAACGTTCAAGTTCTATCTCGACGTTTCCCTTTCGTAGCCATGTTAAGTTCTTCTCGTTTTGTAACATAGCCATACATGAATATATGAAACGTACATAGAATGTTCATAACATATATACATAGAACATAGGAATCCCGAAACACGAAAAACACTTACGACTTCTTAGTTCAGGTACGAAACTTTTTATTACCTTTGAGTTAAAAGGTTTTTCGACATAAGAAGAGAGATTCACCTGACTTTTCCATCTGCCCCAAACCACGTGCGAACCCGACACAAGGCCTCGGTGAGCTCGCGAAAGTCAACCGTCTTCTTCAAAGGCAAAATCTCAACTAACTGACTTTTCTCAAATCTCCCAAAATCCTCCGCGCACGCTTCCAGTGCATGACGTCGTTCACAACCCCAAGTGCTCTCTGGGATTTTTATTTTGACATCCCTGAATGACACATCCTCCCTGCGTGCGCGCGAACACCTGAGCTCATGTTGCACGTAACTAACCCATGCGCTAAGCGAAAGGTTCTCAGCCTAACTAAACCGAAAGGGAAGATACATAAAACGAAATCCCTCGGCCATTATATAACAGTTTAAGATTTCGTCAGTTTGTCGCTTGAAATATCCATACAGTTGTTTTTCTTCGTATTTCCAAGGATTTGTAGTTTTTTCTCTCTGATCTTATGTAGCCAGTTCTGTTACTGTTGTTCATTTTAATGCATTAATCGGGTCCTTCTATTAATATGTCTACATAATCCTCAATGCTGGTAAGTCTTCATATTTTACTCCTTGCGACTTTTTCACACCAACTCTCGCTGGTGTTTTTTCACTGCAGATGTAGGATTATTTCAAAATATTTAGTGGTAAAAATATTTGGCCAGCAAAGCCTACATCCGACATGCTGGAGAAGTGATGTTAACCGAAATTTCATATCTATCTTGATGGGGTGTCGGGGGTTGAATATACCCGCTATTCACTCGCTCCATCTTACTGCTCAATTCACGCAACGATTAGTTTCTTAATATCTTTTATTCCTTTCAAAAATTCTATACAATAAATGGAATGAATTAATCAAAAGAAAAAAAATTCCATTTTTATTTGCTACGTACATATTAGCAACTTTTATATATGTATGTATGTATCTATCTATCTATCTATCTATCTATTACCTAATTTTATTTCAAACTATCTCAAGGTTTTCATATCTATCTATCTCCGTCTATTTATAGCTATCTCAGTCTATCTATCTATCTATCTATCTATCTATCTATCACAGTCTATTCATAGCGTCTCAGTCCATCTTTCTATCTATCTATCTATCTATCTATCTATCTCTCAACATATTTCTGAGTGTGTACATGTGTGCGCGTGCGCGTGCGTGTGTGTGTGGTTATGAAAAATTTATTGATGTCTGTTTATGCCTATCTAGTTACGTTATTCACATAATCCTTCTCTAACTTCATATGTATATTTCTTCATAAATATTTATGGTTCACTGTATACTCATACACTTACAAAGTGTGTCTGTGGATGACAATATATATATATATATATATATATATATATATATATATATATATATATATATATATATATATCCTGTCTTTGTTTAATTTTATTTGTTGTCATGGAGGTGAAATGTGCGTGCACCCTGTTCTTGTCAGCATTCTTCTGGGGCTAATGGAATTTATCAAAATTAATGAAAATTTGCCTCCCAATAAAATTAAAAAAGAAAAAACAAAATCAAACTAACTATCACTACAAACAAGCGTGCATGTCATGAAAAGCAGATCAAAGATTATGTATGTCCAAATAGTGGGGAAATGGGGGTGCACAAGGAAATACTCGCATTTTAATTCAATATATATGATAGTTTCATGATTTTCCTTTTCTGTCTGTCTGTCTGTCTGTCTGTCTGTCTGCTCTCTCTCTCTCTCTCTCTCTCTCTCTCTCTCTCTCTCTCTCTCTCTCTGTATATATATATATATATATATATAAGCAGAAATGGTTGATTTTGATAAATCTGACAAGATGATAAAAAGGAGTGGAAAAGTGGTTTAATAGTTATATTTCATTCTTTATTTAGGGAAGAATTTCTTCATATCTGAAGCAGTTCTTCTTTGAATAAGGAACGAAATATTTCAACTAAGATCGTGGTAGGTGCTTGATTCATCAACATTTATATATATATATATATATATATATATATATAACACTAATCTTGTTATTACCTTCACTTTTGGATTCGTAACTTTTGGAAAGGTATGAACCCTATAATCCCTGCCAGTTATGGATTGAATAATACCATAACTGTTCATCATTTAGGATTGGTTATCACCACTAGGGAGAAGTTTCCGTGGTGTTGTGGCTAGAGTATTGGACTGTGACATGGTAGTAAACGGGTTCAAACTCAAGTTGAATGATTACGTTTCCTTTCGTATAAATACTCTTAGGAAACGTATGAAACTCCTTATTCCAATTTTGGGTTAAATTTGCGCCACTCGGGTCCTTCTCTAAGGATGTCTTTATCATTAAATAACCCATGGAAGGTGATATGCCATTAAACCCAGAATTTTTTAATCTTTCATTAGTATTTTCTGCCGCCCTGTAGATGCAGCTTAGAATCAGCTCACTATATCCTCGGCATAGGTCTGATACAAATTCAGTGTCTGACGGTGAGGCTCCCGTACTATATATATTTAATGGAGACAAGAATCCAATTATATTTCTATGGATATAATATTTCAGTGAATATAATATTTCAATGGATATAATATTTTAAGGCCTCAGAAATAAATGTCATTGTTAACTTAATCGACCATAAATAAATCAACCTTAGAACTTTTTGATTTATTTTGTAAACGGAAGATATCAGGATTTGATTATTTCCAATGAAAAATATTACAAAGCGGATATAATTAATTGTAATTTATTTCCAAAGTTTCTAGCATTGAAACTATGCGATCAAAAATAAAATTACATAGTTTTATGATATCAAGTATTCCTATATAATACAAAATAAATTGAGCACAGGTGTATGATTTCAAGTATTCCAGTCTAATTCAAATTAACTTATGCACAGTTATATAGTTTCAAGAAACTATTTTATGACATACACACGGATCACCTAATCTCGGCCAGAAGACCAGACCTGATAATAATCAACAACAAAAAAAAAAAGAGAACTTGCAAAATTGTGGACTTTGCTGTTCCGGTTGACCACAGAATAAAACCGAAAGAATGAGAAAAGAAGGATAAGTACCTCGACCTTTCTAGGGAATTGAAAAAACTGTGGAACATGCAGGTGACAATTATACCAATTGTGATTGGTGCTTTTGGAACAGTAAGAAATGGATTACTAAAGGGACTGGAGGACTTGGAAGTTGGAGACCGCCCAAACTAGTTCACAGTTGGGAACAGCCAAATACTGAGAATAGTCCTGGAGACTTGAGGAGACTTGCTGTCACTTAAACTCCAGTGAATAATCATCAGCTGACGCTGATGTGAAAAACTTTAATGGGTAAATAATAATAATGATAACATAGCCATCAGAAACGATATTGATAACATGATGGACAAAAGAATGACACAAAAATGGGTAGGAAAACAACTCTATGGGCGTTTTAAACGACTAATAAACATCTCACACAAGAAAATCTGGACCTGGCTAAGGAAAGGAAACTTTAAGAGAGAAACAGAATCTCTCCTAATAGCAGCACAAAACAACGCCGTAAGAACCAATCATATCAAAGCGAGAATAGATAAGCCGTAACAAAATAGCAAATGTAGGCTATGCGGTGACAGAGATGAAACCATCAATCACATAATAAGCGAATACATCAATTTTGAGCAGAAGGAATACAAAACTATACACGACTGGGTACGCAAGCTGATCTACTGAGGGAGGTGCTAGAAATTTAAATTTGACCTTTACGAACAACCCGGCACCTGTGCTCGAAAATGACACACATAAACTCCTATGGGACTTTGACATACAGACACATCACCAGACCTAATATTAAGTTTTATATTTTTTTAATTAATATTAAGTTTTATGATATCAAGTATTCCTATATAATACAAAATAAATTGAGCACAGTTGTATGATTTCAAGTATTCCAGTCTAATTCAAATAACTTATGCACAGTTATATAGTTTTAAGAAACTATTTTATGACATACTCACGGATCACCTAATCTCGGCCAGAAGACCAGACCTAATAGTAATCAACAACAAAAAAGAACTAACCAAACTGTCAACTTTGCTGTCCCGGTTGACCACAGAATAAATCTGAAAGAATGTGAAAAGAATGATAAGTACCTGGACCTTGCTAGGGAATTGAAAACACTATGCAACATAAAGGTGACAATTATACCAATTGTGATTGGTGCATTTGGTACAGTAACTAAAGGATTACTAAAGGACTGGAGGACTTAGAAGTTGGCGGACGAGTGGAGACCATACAAAGAGCATGATTGAGAACGGGCAGAATTCTGAGATGAGTTTTGGAGACTTGAGGAGACTTGCTGTCACTCAAACTCCAGTGAAAAACCATCAGCTCACGCTGATGTGAAAAACTCTTATAGTAAATAAATCATCAATTATGTAAACAGCCATATATTCTAAGTAACTAATAATAATCCTTAGCAAAAAATTAGAGCTTCAAAAGACAAACAATCTATAAGCAGTTATATGGTATCATCTATTTTTTTCTTATTAAAAAAAATTCAGATTGATTTCATCCATTGATAAAACCCTGATATATTCAACCAATACGGTGGACCAGAGAGTAATGTCAATGAGCGGGTGATGCACCCTTCCCGGAGCTCTAGAACAGGAGCATCAACATCAGATACACTGTAGTGTCTTATCTTATTTTGGTGGGGGGTAATGTAATCAGCGTATTCTAAGCGAAGAATAAGAACGGCAATAAAGAAAGAGGGGGTTGAATAGAAAAATGAGGAAAGGAAAAAAGAATATATATGCTTATTTTGGGACGGCCACATATTCATTTTTTTAATACTGAGTTTCAGTCTTGTAGAGAGTGGTAATAGATAATACCTAATAAAATTCGTCAATTTCTAAGCGGAGTACCGCTGTTTTGAATTATGAGTTTTCGTTCTCCTAGACTGGTTCCCCAATGAATATTTTTAAAAACTACTATTTAAGCATAGATGAGGGTATAAGAAATGGATTCATTGCTTTCCCAAGGGCATTAGCACAAAGGGAAACCCAAGAAAATAACCACGTCTAGGATTTGAAATCAGATCAACGATTCAATTTCCAACAATTATTACCTTTAGAATAACTTCGCTTCCTTACATAAGTCCACACTAGAAATAATAAAATGTTGGTATTTTTGGATTCAAAGAAAATGATCTTTTTATAACAAAATCTTACAGTGTACTAATCATTGGTGTACTGTATTCACGAAACATAATCTGGCACAAGGTGAATTATTTATGGGAGATACTGTACATATTTGATTTGATATAAGACAAAGGCCAATTTAAGGGGTATATAGCAAGTATGGAACGGACTACGCACGAGATAAGGGTAAATCTTTTTCTGTCATTAACACTAACCATCTTTTTATCTAAATACAGCGATACAATCCCATCCAAAAATCACTCTAAAGTAGGTTTACTTACATCTCGTCATTTCTAAGTTAATTGTGACTCAAAGACAGTATATTGAAACAAGAAGAGGATAAGCAAAGAATTAGACTATTTAATTATCTATCCAATCATTGCTTGAGAGTATTACTCTACAATAATATCAGTATTTAAAGAATCAGAAAAAGTTGATGAATAAGAACAAGAACAAAGAGAAAAGAAGAATATATCGATAAAGGAAGAAGATATAGCTTGGGAAGAAGAAGAAGAAGAAGAAGAAGAAGAAGAAGAAGAAGAAGAAGAAGAAGAAGAAGAAGAAGAAGAAGAAGACATTGAGACGAAAATGAAAGAGAAATGAGAAAGAAGGGTGATAGGAAAGTGCAATGAGAAAGAAGGGTGATAAAGATGAAAGAAAGAAAATGTAATTAGGGAAAGAAAAATTAGTTGAAAATTAAGAATAAGAAGAAAAAGAAAAAAAAGAGTCAGAAATAGAAGTTGAGATAAATACAAGTACAAATTTTGAAAAATAAAGAAGAAGAAGAAGAAGAAGAAGAAGAAGAAGAAGAAGAAGAAGAAGAAGAAGAAGAAGAAGAAATTTATCTTGAAGCTGATAAGCCAGTGAATAGTGAAGAGAGATTAATGAAAACGCCTACGATTCCTTTGCAAAACAAAAGAGAACGAATCGTAAAGAAGAGAAAAGAAAAGAAAGCATGAACGAATTTAAAAATTAAGAAGCTTTTAATAATTTCAACATTTGTGCCTTAACTAAATTAAGATTTTAAAAAATTCAAAATCTATGCAAAAGGCATAATAGAAGATGTTCATATTTTCCTTTCTTTTTCTTTGAATCGGGAGAAAGAATATTAAATTCAAACCTGGAACCATAATAATTTCTTTCGTAATTCCTGCAGGTGAGAATATCTGATTTTGGTCTTGCAAGTATTAATCTTCATTACAGACGTGGAAAAAAAAATGAAGACTTTCGAAAATGTTTCAGTGCAACTTCCTGTGAATTCTGTTGCATGTGAATTTGTCTGAGCTTTAGAAATGATGTGAGAGAGAAAAAAATTAAATATTAAAAGTTCTAATTAAATTAAGATTAAATCCCCCCCTACAAAATGTTTGTAAACATCTTAAAGATCTCCTGAACATAACCAACAACTTTATTTTAAATCATATAATTTTGTTTTCATTTTTAAATGTTTTATTGACAAATATTTACTTAAAATACTTAAAGAAAGTAAACAAAAATAAATGATTAAAAAAAAAAGATGAAATATTTCGCTTAGGCATGTTTTTGTATTATATGAAGAAAATAAATATTTTTCCAAAACAACATTTTTAAAATAATAAATAAATGAAAATTTACCCCTTTCGACAAAAGATTTTTATTTTTTATTTTAATGGATTTTTTTATTTTATCAATTTATTTATTCATTCTATTTCATTCTTCTTTTTTTTTTCGTAAAAGTACATTAAAAAAAAAAGAAAGCCAGAAAACCCTCCTTTTCAACACCTTTGACAAAGAGAGTACAAGGCAGAATTATTTAAAAATTAATGAAATTTACTAGAAAGGAAAACGAAACTGTCATCCATATTTGTCTTCTGTGAACATCAAAAAGGCTCGGTGAATTTATTCTGAGATTGTTCTGCGCAGACTTTTAGAATTACTTCTCTTACTGAAAATGATCTTTGAAAAAAATCGTTTCCTGAAGAGGGACATGGAAAAGAAGATCATTTCGTTGAAATAAAAATGTTCAAATAGCAAAAATAATGAACAGGCTTTTCATCAAATCTTACACAATGCCTTCCATTAGAGAGTCACTACACAACTGATTTTTTTTTTTCGTCTTGTTCATTTCATTTTTCTTACAAGATTATTGTCTTTTGTTGTTTTGTTGTTGTTGTTGTTTTTTATTTCTTGCTTATTTGATTTCATTTCTTTGTTTCCCTTTTTTTTTCTTCACTTAACTCACTCTTTTATTGTTTTTCTCTTCTTTTTTTACATTAGCTAATAATTTCCATTTGAGGTAGTTTTCTTTCTTTCTTTCGTTTTTGTCTTTATTTACTATTTTTTATTAATCTATTTTTTCTATCGTTGTCTTCTTTTTTCTTTCTCCCTTATATTGTTTATTTTTCAATTATTTTCTTTCTTTATTTATTTCTTTCTTTAAATATCTAATTTTCTTTCTATCTATTTCTTTCTTTCTTTCTTTCTTTCTTTTTGTCCTGCTTTCTTCCTTTTATTCTTTCTTATTCTTTCTTTCTTTCTTCATTTTTATTGTTTTTTATATTTTCTTCTTTTCTTTCTTCTTTATTTTCTATATTTTTCTTTCTTTCTTTCTTCATTTTTATTGGGTTTTTTTCATCTTTTCTTGTCTTCTTTCTTATTTATTTTCTATATTTTCTTTCTTCTTTTTTCTTTAACTAATTTTCTATCTATCTATCTATCTATCTATCTCTTTCTTTCTTTCTTTTTCTCTTGCTTTCTTACTTTAATGGTCCAATGTTCTTTTTTCTTTTTCTCTTGATTTATTTACCTCTTTCTGACTTTTTTTCTTTCTTTCTTTCATTTTGTCCTGCTTTCTTTTTTATTCTTTCTTTTTCTTTCTTTCTTCATTTTATAGTTTTTTCTAACCTTTTCTTGTTTTCTTTCGTGTTTATTTTCTATATTTTTCTTTCTATTTTCTTTACACTTTTCTTTCAAGTATTTCTCTAATTTAATTTATAGATGTTCACCTTCACTCTTACCTTCGTTTTTCTTCAACTAATTCTTTTATTTCCACTTTCATTTCTCTGCGTTTTTATATTCTCTTGATTTTCGTTCTTTACCCTTTCTGTATTTTAACCCCTGTTTTGTCTACATTGCTCTCTTTCATTCTTTCTCTCTATCCTTCAGTCTTGACCTTTCTTTTTTACTTTTCGTGGGGAGTCACTTAGTCCAACGCGTTAGACACTAGGCTAAGACATTGGTATAAGCAAATTCAATCTCCTGTCCCCCATTATATTCAATTTCAGATTACACTCTTGGGAAGCCCCTTATCCCCCTCATCTACGGGTTGAATAGTATTCGCCTACAAGGATTACTGTAGCAACAAATAACCCATGAAGTTTGATATGCCATTAAACAAAGAAACCATACCTTTTTCTCTCTTTCATGTTTTCTTATGGTAAATGATTTTTCTTTCTATCCTTCTTTAAATGATTGCATATTTGGTTTGGTTTGGTTTGGTTTGTTTTGTTTGTTTAATGGCATATCAACTCTTTTTAGGTTATTTAATGCCAAAGCCATTCTCCTAGAAGAACAGTAGTTGGTTGGTTTCTTTGTTTAATGGCATATCAACTCTTTTTAGGTTATTTAATGCCAAAGCCATTCTCATAGAACAGTAGTGGTACTATTTAACCCATACCTGGGAGGATAAGGGGGTTCATACCTTTCCCGAGGGTATTTGCCCGAAAGTGAACGTAATAGCGCGACTGGAGTACGAACTCGCGTCCTTCGATTCCGCAGTCCATTGCTTTAACCATTACACCACGAGGACACCCCCCCTTGCATATTTGTCTACATGTTTCCTTCCTTCAATTTTCTTTCTGTCTCTATTGCTTTTATTGTTTTGTTTTCTATTTTTTTCTTTCTATTTTTCTATTTTATTATTTATTTTTCTATCTTTTTCTTTCTTTCTTCATTTTCTTTCCTTTTTTCTTTCTCTTATTGTTTCGTTCATTGATATAAAGCTTCTTTCCAAACTTCTTTTTGAACACCTTTTTTTAATTGATTTCTTTGTTTAATGGCATATCAATTTTCCTGGATCACTTAATGCCAAATTAAACCTTGTAGAAGATCTGCAGTGGTACTATTAAACCCATAACCGGCACAGGTATAGGGGTTTAAACCTTTCTTAAGAATATTAGTCCCAAAGTGAGCGTAATAGCACGATTGGAGTTCGAACTCGCTTACAAAGATGTCGATGTCCAGCACGTTAACCACTACACCACGAAGACAACCTATCTCTATTTATTTCATGTGTCACTCTTATTTCACTTTTCGATTTGTTTTTGTTTTATGATTTCTTTCTTTTCTATTTTTCTTTCCTTTTTCCATTCTCTTCTTTATTTTTTTTTTTAATTTTTACTTCTTTCTTCATCTTCCCCTTTTTCCATGTGTCCTTGCTTATATCTTTCTTTAATCCACCTTGCTGTTTGTTTGTTTGTTTCTATCTTTCGTTCTTTCTTTCTTTCTTTCTTTCTTGTTCTTTTTTTTTTCAGCATGATCTTTCTTTTGTTTTATTCTTTATCCGCTTTCTTTCTTTTATTTTATTTCTTCTTTCTTTAATTTCTTCTCCTATTCCTTTCATTTTCCTATATCCTCTTAATTCTATCCGTCCTTTTTTTTAATTTTTCTCTTTCTTTCATTCAATATTTCATTATTTTCATGATACTCTCTTTCTCCTTTCTCCCTTCATTTTCCTTTTTATTTTTATTTTCTAGTTTATTGTCTTGTCCTTCATTGTTTTTATAATCATTTTCTTTTTTTCCGAAATATTTTCCGTTTTTTTATTTTTGTTTTCATTCACTTTTTCTTAATACATTCTTCTTCTTCTTCTTCTTCTTCTTCTTCTTCTTCTTCTTCTTCTTCTTCTTCTTCTTCTGAACGAAGAAGAAGATTCTTCATTTATTTTTACTTTTTACGAACATTTTTTCCTTTCACCGTTTTCATTCTTTTCTCGTTTCTTTCTTTGTTTTTTGTTCATGTTCATTGTTATCACAACTAAGTATTTTTTTTCATACATCTTGCCTCTTTCATACCTTCCCTTTCTTCTTCTTTAATAATTATTTTCAATTTCCTTTACTTTTATCTCAAGTTTTAATTTTTTCTTCTTTTTTTTCACTCTTTTCGAATCTCTTCATATTTGTTTATTCTTTTTTTCTTTTCTTCTTATTTGCTCATTTTTTTCAAACCTAAATACATTTTTCTCTTCCTTCCTTTTCTTTCTTATTTGTTCATTAATATTGATTGTCTTTTCCTCTCTCTCTCTCTCTCTCTCTCTCTCTCTCTCTCTCTCTCTCTCTCTATCTATCTATCTATTAAAAAGAGTTGATATGCCATTAAACAAAGAAACCAAACCTATCTATCTATCTATCTATCTATCTCTTTACTTTTTTCTTTCTTCTTTGCTCATTCTTTATAATTTCGTTCTCCTTTTTTGTCAGTTTTTTTCTTCTTCTTTGCTCATTCAATTTTTCGTTCTATTTCTTTGCTTTTATTTTTCATGTTTCTTTTTCTTTTTACCAGCTCATTCTTTTTAATTCTCTGTAATTCGTTTTTCATTTGTATTTCCCATTTTCTTTTCTTCTTCTTCTTCTTCTTCTTCTTCTTCTTCTTCTTCTTTCACACTTCTTTTTTGCTCATGTTTTTCTTTCGCCCTTTATTTTTACTTTATTTCAACTTACATTTCTTTTTTTTTCTTTTTCCAATCACTCATCATTTTATTTAATCTTTCTTTTGTTTTTCTTGGCATCACTTTGTTCTTCCTTCTTCTTCTTCTCCTTCTGTCTTCTTTTCCTCCATGTATTCCTACTTCTGACCTGGTTTTCAAAAAAATTCATACTATGAATTTTTATCCGAAGAATCTGGGACTAAAAAAAGCTAAGGTAAAAAATAAGAAGAAGAGAGAAAAGGAACAAAAAAAGTATTTCATTGATTCTTATGAAAACAAATCAGGCAGAAAATAATGGCAAAACCAGGCAGCAAATAAAGCCGTTTTTTTTTAACACAAAATGGCCGTCAAAAGTGAAATGGACATAAAGAAAGTTGCGAAAGAACTTGCAGAATTCTCGACAGAAATGGAAAACAGGAGTTACTTGTTTCCCTTTAGGATTTTTTTTCTTGTTAAAAAAAAGAAAGCAATGCCCAAAGTGGCTGACGGAGATTCTTGATTTCAGTCTCGTAAAAGATTAAAAAAAAACAACCTTTTATATGATGATAAAATTGCAACAAGAAAATATTTTATAATGGTTGAAAAAACAACTGTTTTTATATATAAAATACAATTTGTCGCTGTTTACTTTCGCTTAAATAAAGAATATCTCCTCTTTAAAAGATTCAAACCTTTACACTTCAGTCACGTACTTTTCTTTCTAACTTTTAAAACTATTTTTAACTGTTTTTCTTTTCGTCCACCAATTTAATATTAACCAAGTAATTCAAGAAGATTTTAAATGATTCATAAAATCATGAATTAGTAAAATATAAAACATAAGCGTAATTTTAAAAAGGATAGTGTTTTTGAGGAAGTGTGTTGTGTGGCACAAGGCCAGATATATGGGGCACCCAGAGAGACTCAAACTCACGTACAATAGTTAGCTAGTCTAGTTTCCTAACCATTACACGACGCAAAGCGTCAAAGAAAGAAAAAGTAATCGAATCAACAAATTCATGAGATATATGTACTGGGTTTCACAGAACATCCAATACCCACTTCTGCTTCAGGTAGGTAATACTTCAAATGGTTACCCCGGTAAGACTGGCCTGAAGTTTTTATTCAAGCATATCTTGTAAAAGCGAGAGTACTGGTTGGTTGGTTGGTTGGTTGGGTTTTATGGCATATCAACCTTTGTACGTTATTTAACGCCCAATCCATTTTTATGCAAATAGTCAGTTCTATTTCAAACAATTCAGTTTAGCATGAGTACACAGTTTAATTGTCAAAAGCATTTCGATTTCAAGCTATTCGGTTTATTCAAACAGTTCTAATTCAGCTAATTCCGTTTAGTATACGTACAGATTTTTTTCACAGTCAAATATCAAAACATTTCTATAGGAAACAATTCAGTTTAGTGTAAATACAGTTTCAATGTCAAAAACAGTTCCATTTCAAACAATTCAGCTTAGCATAACCACGCAGTTTAAATGTAAGCACAGTTTAATTGTCAAAACGTTTCTCTTTAAAGCTATTCAGGTTACTCAAACAGTCCTAATTCAAACAATTCAATTGAGCATAAGTATACAGTTAGTTCTATTTAACCAATAGATAGGGCCCTATCAGGTGCTACCATTCCAGCCCAGAATGGACCTGGGAGTAACGGAAATGAAGAGGTACTCCTCATTCCCTAAAAGCATTACTGGAACCTCATCATCAGATTGTTTAGTGTCATATATCAGGACACTCATTGGGGGGTCTTACCCCGACGCAGAAGTGCAGTCGGTGTATTCTAAAGCCCCAGACGACTGGGCAAGAAAGTGTACTGGAAGGTTTGATGAATATTGTTCCAAGACAGTAATAAAAAGAAGTATAGTTAGTGACTTGAAATTTCCCTTTTCAGTGGATACTACAGCGAGGTTTACGGTGGGGGCGCTACTTCTTTCTCCAGATTGCTTCAATTGATCACAACTGAGTGTTAAGCAAGGTGGCATCAATTACCATTTTTTAATCTTTGGTATAACTAGACCTGGGATTGAAGCCTGGTCTTATGAGACAAAACTCAGCCAACTAGGTAAATGGACAGATAAGGAATAGCATAAATATATTTCTTCATATAATATTTCATTAAAATCTCAAGGATTATTGATATAGGCAATAAATTTGACAAAAAATACGAAAAAATTGATATATAAATCGGAATCATTATCATCATCAAGTCACACTGAAAGCAGCGATTTCCCTGACACTTTCTCCATCCATCCCTATTTCCATCACTCCCAGAAGGTCCTCCAAACTACATCCTGTGTCCGCACAGATTTTCTGTAAATAAGTTCTTGTTGGTCGGTCAAAACTTGCACATCAATGTGTAGGGGTCCATAAGAGAACTTCACTTATAATTTCGTCCTTGCTTCTCCAGCAGTGTCCCACATATTTATTTGGATGGTTTTCGAGATGGAAGGTAAGTGGCTGTAAAGCTGTTTTATAGGGAAGTGCCTGTGGTGTAATGGTTATCGTCGTAAGAAATGGACACGGCCACACGAGTTCAGATGCTGGACGAGACTGATTGCATTTCACATAGCTCTAATATCCTTAGGAAAGGTATGAATCCAATTATTCTCCCTCCAGCTATGGGTAAATAGTAGGGCAGACTAGGTTCTTCAGCTTTGGTTAGGCAACTAGTCTAGGAAAAGGAAAAGTCTGAACTCAAACCTGTTAAACTCCGCTTAAAAATTGACCTTGTGTCATATCCTGCCCGAGCGGAGGGGTTGGGTAAATATGGTAAAATAACACTTGACAATTATTTTCAGCGGTAAATTTACCAGAAGTGAATCGTTGTTAGTACCTAAAACTCGAAAAAAGCAAAAAAAAAAAAAAAAAAGAAAAAAAAAAGAAAAAGAATAAACTCGAAATGTTTGTCACATGATTTCCAATGGTCAATGAAATCGACTAACCCGAATTTTCAGATTTGGTCCCAAGTTTATTATTTTAATAAATCAGTTCCGTTTTTATGGGTTTCCCTTTGTCTCTCATTGATGGTTGAGGGGTCCTTTTGAATTTGATAACAATTTGTTTCGAGCCCCCTCCCATTGTTGTAGAATGACAGCACTGGTACTATTAAATACAAAGATGATAGGATAAAGAAGTCCGTACCTTTCCCAAGAGCAAGAGTCCAAAAATAATGATAGGAAGACTGGAATTCGAAATCGTAAACTAAGTGTCGTTAGCGACGACGTCTTAGAACTCTCAAAGAAATTCATGATTAGATCACTCGAAAAGGATTTCATTTAGATCCCTTTTTGGCAAGAATCAAACTGAGTGATATATTTTATTTTATTTTTCATGGTTTGGTTTGGTTTAGTTTAGTTCAGTTTTAGGGCATATCAACCAATGCCAAATCCATTTTATACATGTAAACAGTTCTATTTCAAATAATTCAGTTTACCAAAAGTACACTGTTTCAATGTCAAAAACAGTTATATTTCAAACAATTGTGTTTAGCATAATTACAGTTTCAATGTTAAAAACAGTTTTATTTAAAACAATTCAGTTTAGCATCAGTACTCAGTTTAAACGTAAAAATTGTTCTATTTCAAACAAGTCAGTTTAGTATAAGTATAGCTTTTTGTTTAGTGTTAAAACAGCTCTATTTCGAACAATTCCTTTTATCATAAATTCACCGCTTTGATATCAAAACAGTTCTATTTTAAACAATTCAGTCTAACATTAAATACGCAGTTTAGTTCTATTTAACCCATAAATATGACCCTACCACTCCGGACCAGAGCGGATCTGGGAGCGAGGGTAGCGAAGAGGTACTCTGGTTTCCCTCAAAGCTCCAACATTGCTGGAACTGCACCATCTGATTGTTTAGTGTCATATAGGATGCTCGTGGGAGGGGAGTCTTACGGCTTTGCAGAGAAGCAGTCGGTGTATTCTGCAGCCCCATCCG
This sequence comes from Sepioteuthis lessoniana, assembly GCA_963585895.1. Lineage (NCBI taxonomy): Eukaryota > Metazoa > Mollusca > Cephalopoda > Myopsida > Loliginidae > Sepioteuthis > Sepioteuthis lessoniana. The sequence continues at coordinate 73,110,933 of OY757920.1, read as the reverse complement.
ACTGGGCCATTATTTCTTATGTAAATGTCTTCCCTTTATTCTGTTTAGCGGCGTGGATAGCATAACGATTATCTTCATAGAAAATAGAATCAGCGGTTCGGGTTCAAATTTGGGACAAGACTGTTCATGTTTCCCTTCGCGTTAGTCCTCTCGAGAAAGACGTGAATCCATCTGTTCCTCTCTTAGCTATGAGGAAATAGTAAATCAGGCGGAATTACTATATGACAACCAATCTTAGAGAACGAAAACATTGTTCTCCGTTTAAAAGATGACGTTGTGTCGTACCTGTTCATGGCGGAGGGGTTGGGTAAATACATATTTTATTTGTATATGAAAAAAAATTCTTAAAGAAGCAGCGCATATATTGGACAACTGTTACCTGTTTAGCAGATCAAGTAAAGAGATGAATACAATAAGAAACCAATAATCAAAAATACGAAAGGAAGGAAAGAAATAAAGGGACAGAAAAAATAGCAATATGAGCAAAGGTAAAAATCGTACATAACTGTAATAAGAAGTGTCTTGTTGGTTCATAAAGACATTAGGTTTATAAATCCCCAAAATTCTGTTCGAATTTTTCAGGACTTATGGCGCAATGGATATAAGCGCTTGGCTCAAAGTGAAAATCATCTGAAGGTTGCCGCTTCAGTTCCAATTACAGGTAAATAAAGTATACGGAGCCTCTCTGAAACTAGTAGACAAATTCACCGACCTAGGAAGTAGCGTCTTATCAACCGAAAACGACATCGACACACGACTAATGAAAGCATGGACAGCTATCGATAGGCTCTCGATCATATGGAAATCAGACCTGACCGATAAAATGAAACGCTGTTTCTTCCAGGCAGCAGTTGTATCGATACTTCTATATGGATGCACTACATGGACGCTAACCAAACGGCTAGAGAAGAAACTCGACGGCAATTACACAAGAGTGTTGAGAGCAATATTGAACAAGTCCTGGCGACAACACCCCACAAGACACCAACTATACGGCCACTTGCCTCCCATCACGATAACTATACAAGTTAGACGAACCAGACACGCAGGACACTGCTGGAGAAGCAGGGACGAGCTCATAAGTGAAGTACTCCTATGGACCCCCACATATGGCCAAGCAAAAGCAGGACTACCAGCTCGAACTTACATTCAGCAGTTATGTGAGGACACAGGATGTAAACCTGAAGACCTGCCAGAGGCGATGAATAATAGGGAGAAGTGGCGAGAAGTGGTCAGAGATATCCATGCTGGCGGCACGACATGATGATGATGATGATTATAGCTTAACACTTGCACCCGGTTAATATGTAACATATTCATAATACTAATATACAAATACACGGATATGTAAAACGTTCAGATGCATAGGAATCCCGAAACACTGACGTCATTCTTTAGTTCAGGTACGAAACTATTATTACCTTCTTGATTTTTAGGTTTTTGAGTTTAGTCTTTCGACACGAGGAGAGAGAGAGAGAGACTCACAATTTTTACTATGCTAACTGTTCCATCTGACGCAACAAACGCGCGGCGCGTCCCGTGGGCTACAAACGGGACTCGCCTCGTCCAGCTTCAATTCTCACCTATCTCAGGTTTAAATCTCAACTGGCCTCGTCTAGCTTCGGATCTCAACTCTCTCAGGTTTAAATCTCAACTAACTGCTTTTTCAAAAATCACCAAAATTCCCATCCCATCGCTTCCGGGTATGACGTCATTTACATCCCATTTCGCATCTGGGGTTTTTATTATGACATCTGTGATTGTCACATCCTCCGTGCGCGAGCGTGAACACCTGTACTCAATGTGTGTACCTGCATGTGCACTAAGCCGAATCGTTCTAGGCTTAACCAAATCGAATGATAAGATATAACCAACGAAAAATGATCATATAAAAAAAATCATTCCGCAATTATATAACAAAAAGAATTAGAACCACCTATGAATTTAAATAGAATGCGGTTCAAAGTTTCATTTTGGCTTCAACATGAGACACCCGAAGAAGTTCAAAGGACGCAGCAGCCGAAACGTTCGACTAATGGTTAGAGTGTTCGCCAATGGCTCGGGAGACCGGGGTTCAATCCCAGGTCGAGTCGTACCAAAGACTAAAAAAATAGTACTTGATGCCTCCTTGCTTAACAATCACCATTATAAGGTACGGATCAAGGGTAAAGTGGGGCAATCCTGAGAACTTTACTTACTTAGTCCAAATACTCTAAGTGATAAAAAAGTGTCAAACTTCATCCATGAAAGTTAGACAAATAAAGAAATTTTAAGAATCATTGATATAAGCAATATTGGTATGGGATTCCCTTAGACAAAAGCGTAAAATTCATTTCAAATGAATTTATTTGATTGTTATGGCTGGTATCATTTTTAACTAATTCTATCTGATCCCTGCCTATCATTTTTTCCTATATGAATATTTTTTTTCTGGTGTAGCTTATAATTTAGTAGGTTGACGTATACATCAAAACAGTAATTTAGCAACGCTATACAATATACTGGAATTTATTACAAGACAGCTTTATTATTTTCATATAATTCTCACTTTTTGGTTAGTTGGGCCAAGGACTACACATAGAAATAAGATTATGCCCTTCTTAAATGGTTGGTTGGTTGGTTGGTTGGTTGATTGGTTGGTTGGTTGGTTGGGTTTTATGGGATATCAACCTTTATAGGTTATCTAACGCCAAATCCCTATTTCAAACAATTCAGTTTGGCATGAGTACTCAGTTTAGTTGTCAAAAACATTTCTATTTCAAACAATTCAGTTTATTCAAAGTTCTTATTGAGCTAATTTATTATGAGTACAGATTTCTTCTATAGTTAAATTTCAAAACAGTTATATATTAAACAATTCAGTTTAGTGTAAGTACAGATTCAATGTCAAAAACAGTACCATTTCAAACAATTCAGTTTAGCATAAGCACGTAGTTTAAATGTAAATACAGTTTAATTGTCAAAAGCACGTAGTTTAAATGTAAATACAGCTTAATTGTCAAAAACATTTCTATTTAAAGCTATCTTATTAAAAAGTTCTAATTCAAACAATTCAGTTTTCGCATAAGTATGCAGTTAGTTCTATTTGACCCATAGATAGGACCCTATCAGGTGCTACCATTCCGGGCCAGAGTGGATCTGGGAGCAATGGTAATGAAGGAGTGCCCCAGCTCTCCTTAAATTACCTATTATATATATATATATATGTGTGTGTGTGTGTGTGTGTGTGTGTGTGTGTGCATAACTAAATGTAACCGACGCATTGTGTCTGCCGATTCTCTCTTTGATCTGTTCAAGTCTCCGTAGGAGTCATTCAACTTTTCGATCGAATGAATATAGTGGGGGGGGGGTCCGTATGTTTCCCAAAAACTTTCGATCCCAACTGGATCCAGCTTTGGGGGAGTGAATAATCAAAGGACAAATACAATGACAAGTAATATACCGTCAAATAAAAAATAGGAAGTAAAATTGCGAGGAGAATTTATGGAAGAAATTCATAAAACAAGAGGTAAGAGGAATAAGCGGCAGGAAATATGATATTGGTATTTTAGGATGTGACAGCTATAGTCGAAGTTAAACGTGCTTAAAAGAAAAAATGGTGCTTCGACATGCATACATACATGTGAACAAACTAATACAGATATGAATATACACGTGTGCATATGCATCATAAATATAAATATAGTTTGGTTTGTTTATATTGTTTAATGGCATGTCAACATTCATGTGTTATTTAATGCCATAGCGATACTTGTAGAAGACCAGCAATAATACGATTTAGTTTGTTTGTTTGGGTTTATAGCATATCAAACTTTGAAGGTTATTTAATGCCAAATCCATTTTTATACAGTTCTATTTCAAGCAGTTCAATTTAGCATAATTACTGCTTAGTTGTCAAAAATATTTCTATTTCAAGCTATTCAGTTTAGTCCAACGGTTCTAATTCAACCAATTCAGTTTATTACATGGGAGCGATGGCAATGAAGGGGTATTCAACATTCCCCAAAGCTCCAGCATTACAGGAGCCTCACCATCAGATTGTTCAGTGTCATATTTTGTACGCTCGCTTGGAGAGGTTTAAACCCTCTGCAGTGAAGCAGTCGTTGAATACTACAGCCCCAACCAACTGGGCCATAATACGATTTAGCTTATAGCTGGGGTGATAAATGAGTTTACACCTTTCCCAATGGTATTAGTCCGAAAGTGTCATCTTCCCTTCTTTTACGCAACAAGAATGACCCATTTCTCGACCGTGTTGTGACGTGCGATGAAAAGTGGGTTCTTTACGACAACTGGCGACGCTCAGCTCAGTGGTTAGACGCATACGAAGCTCCACGACACTTCCCGAAGCCAGAGTTGCACCAAAAGAAGGTCATGCTGACTGTTTAGTGGTCTGTGATCGGTCTCATCCATTACAGTTTTTTAATGCAGGCGAAACAATTACAGCAGAGAAGTACTGTCAACAAATGGATGAAATGCCTCGGAAACTTCGACAATTCTCCTCCACGACAATGCCCGACCGCACGTTGCTAAACCGACCCTGCAGAAGTTGAACGAATTGGACAACGAAACTCTACCTCATCCGGTATACTCATCAGACCTCTCACCTACCGACAACCACTTTTTCAAGCATCTTGACAACTTTTTGCTTGAGAAATACTTCAAAAACCGAAGCGATATCAAAAACGCCTTCAGCGACTTCATCACTACCAGAACGCAAGATTTTTACGTTACTCGCATAAATACACTTGTTTTGCGTTGGCGAAAGTGTGTTGATTCTGATGGTGCTTATTTCGATGAATAAATGTTTGACTTGAGCCGAGATATTTTCATCTGAATTTAAAAGTTAAAAACTGCAAGAACTTTCTTGTCAACCTAATAGCATGACTGGAGTTTGAACTCGTTTACTTCGAGGCTGCAGTCATGTACGTTTGCTGTTACGCAACGAGGACAAAAAATTTAGAGTGGATTTTCTTTAGCCTTTTCTTGTTCTCGAGGTCACAAATGATAATAAAGGCTGATTAATAATTGTCCGAAATCTTGAAAAGCCAACATCCTTATTTGTGATATCTCACAAGTGATCAATAAAAGGCTTATAAAAGCTTTACTCAAAAGTCATGAGCGACATCTTTGATAAAACATGTTTACAAGAAAATATGCCACCTAAAGACACACACTTTATAAATATATATATATATATAGTCATCCACTGACAAACTGTTTGATTGTACACAACTCTTAAATGAAGCCAGACACGCAAGATATTCGAAGCTGGAATCGTAACCAGGATGATTTTATATTAATCAGATATCTTACTCCTCAGCTATCGTCATCTCAACGTAAGCGAGGAAATTTTTAAGGCATATATTCATATACGCTTATCGGCTACTGGAGTACCCGATTCATGAGAACTTTTGCATTTAGGCGTATATGGCAGGCGCCAATTCTTCACATGAGTGCTCAACTCACAGTGAAGGAGCATATTTATTGTGATCCACAGACAGACTGTTTTTTTTGTACCACAACTCTTTAGGGTGGCTAGATGCTTCAAGCTGGCATCGAAACCCGGTTGATTTTACGTCTTTTGGATGTAAGCAGATAGATAGATAGATAGATAGGGGGGAAAAGTGGTAGATATGAAAAGGATTGAATGGATAGAGTATATAAGCGGGAGACAGCTGAATATCTAGCAAGATAGAAAGATAAGAATAACTATATATATATATATATTCAGAGAGAGAGAGAGAGAGAGAGAGAGAGAGAGAGAGAGAAATAAATATGGAAATAGCAAATGAGAGAGAATTAGAAGAGGATGAGCAGAGAGAGAAAGAGAGAGAGAGAGAGAGAGAGAGAGAGAGAGAGAGAGAGAGAGAGAGAGGTTTTTGCACAATGTAATATAATTCCACCTGTCCCAGTCTCTTTGCTTTCATTTTGATCGCTGAAATAAAGAATGCCCGAATGAACAGTACCTGGCCACCCGTTGGATATCCGTCGATGGAGACCAGACAATTTTATAAAACAGAAAGCAGAGATTTTGGGGCGGAGACTCTTCATAAATATATTGGTGTCGTAAAGATCAACACAATAAGGACGTCAGGTGTTAACACTCTCGTCTCATCAAAAAAAGCTTTCTCAACAAAATATAACAGAAACCTTTTGTCCTGCAGATGTTCAATGGGTTGTTGTTGTTGTTGTTGTTGCTACTGCTGCTGCAGTGGTTATTGTTGATTTCTTAATACAAAATCGTAATCGACTTGAATAGATAAACTAAATACAATTTCTAAAACGTTTATATAAATTAATTGTAAAAAACTTTTTGTAAAAAAAAACGGTATTTTTTAAACTTTCAAACTTTATCATCTTTGGAGAACCAAACGTTTGTCACATGAGTTATTTAAAACAAGATTACGTATATCTTTATTAGATTTTAAACGTTTAGATGAAGCACAGTCAATTAATCATTATATATATATATATATATACATACGCAGAGCATATGTTTCCAGACTTTTTTCGTATGGGCACTTTTATTGATAGTACACACATGAAACTTTAGTCCCCTTCGAAGTAATTTCCTTCAGCTGCAATGCACTTGTTGTACCGTTCAAACAATTTCTGGAAGGTCCCATGGAAGTCCTCTTGTGTGAGCGTGTCAATGACCTTCGTCTCAGCCTCTTTCATCACCTTAATTGTCTCATAACGACAGCCTCTGAGCTTAGGGAATAGCCAATAGTCACAGGGAGCAAGGTCTGGTCTGTAGGGAGGCTGATGAACTGTCTTGATGCTCATCTTGGTCAAATAGTCTGAGACAAGGATGGAGTTGTGGACTGGTGTATTGTCCTGCTGGAAATGCCACTATGCCGATTTGAAGAGTGCTGGCCTCTTCCGACGGAATCTATTCCTGAACTCCCTTAACCCTAAACCTTTGGCCAATCAACTCTGGTGTATTGACGTCCTTACTCCTCCCACACCTCACATCATCCATCACAGACTCCCTACTTTCCTTGAATCTCTTATGCCAATCAAAAATTGATGCTCGATTCATGCAAGATGGTGGAAAAGCAGTCTTTCTCTGACATTTTCTTCAATTTTTAATCAGAATTTTATAGCATATCGTTCTTCCAAAGTGTCAGATGGCATTTTTGAAATTCACCAGATGTGAAAATCAGGCTTTAGTAGGTGAATTCCAATTGCTGCTGTAACTGTTCCTTTGAACCTGAAATCATAAACATTGGTCTGTCATCTCATAAGATGTATAGCCATAACATACTGAATTTTCAAGAGTCGACGACAATCTTAAATGTCCACAGGAAAAAAGTCTGGAAACGTATCGTATGCACCTCGGATAGATAGATAGATTGATAGATATAAGTTGGCTGACCGTAGACCAGGGCGATCTGAATACTCTTTTTATTGCTACTACACTGAGATGTAGGGAATTGTGCTACCCCTTTCTCTGGATTTCTCAACTTACTCTTGATCTGTACCATATAATGCTATATGTTAAGAAACGAGGCATGAAGTAGCACATTTGTGCCTGTGTACAACTCGACCGGGGATTGAACTCAAACCATTGGCGAACACTAATCCTTATTTTAATAGGCCGGTTATAATGACGATATATATATATATATATCATACAACTCGTGAAAGCATGTCCGATACCCTGCCCTAATCAGCCGCCAACCAGGGGTGGTGACACAGTTTTGGTAGCTCAAGGCGGTACTGCCACTCCTGGCGCAACCAAGTAGCTTTTTTTTAAAAAGAATTATATATATATATATATATATATACGCCAGATCATCAACTAATTGCAGAAAATACGGTGTACGTTCTTTTTCATTTTTAATGCAGTTAGTCATCCACAGACATTCTGTTTCATTGTATCACAACTCCTCAGTGTGGCCAGACACGAAGGAAGCTTCGAGCCGGAATCAAAACCCGGCTAACTTTATGCTAGACTTAGTATATATATATATATATATATATATATATATATATATTTCATCAAGTCCTGCTGATATCACTGGGTTCTCTGAATCTCTTTTGTCATTCGTCCCTATTGACCATCACTCCTTACAGGCTCTCAAGAGTGCATCCTGTGTCCGCACTGAACTGATGTATGAAAGCTCTTACTGGTCAGCCAACACTGGTGTGTCCATGTGTAGGAGTCCGTAAGAGAATGTCGTTTATTAGTTCGTCTCAACATGTGCTCAGCAAGTTTTGTTCGTCTTACTTGGATGGTTTGTGAGACGAAATCTTGTTGGGGCGCACAGTTGTGGTTTTATGCAGAACTGCTTCTGGGATTTGTTCAAAACTGCACATAGCTTTCTTGTGCCGTTGAAACTCAGCTTTTTCTCCAAGCTTTTTGTTATAGTCCAGGTGGTTCATCCATACACAAGTACCAACACAGACACAACTTGAAAGGAATCTCGTTTCATTTTTTCAGATATATACAAACATAAAAATTTCCATCTGTCCTTCTATCTTTCTTTCTTTCTTTCGATCAACTCAAGAGACAAGTCCATAGACCAAGACCATATCCTCAAACAGACCTACACTTGAATGTTGAAACCGTCAACTGAAATGGCGACTTCACCAGATAGCAGCAAACTAATCCATACAACTATACCGACTATTAAATTACCAACATAAGAATCAACAGAAATAATATACAAATAACAACACAAGTAACAACCATATCCCACCATGAAATAAGGAAATAAAAATGTCTTCGGCATAAAATAATCCAAGAGTTGACAGGTAAAATCAAACCAACCAGAAAAACTTTTATATCTATCAATATCGACCAATTTTTCCCCCATCTACCGAACGACCAACCTTCTCATCTATCTATCTATCTATCTATCTACCTAAAATTCCGTTTTACCTTGAGAAAGACTGTTTATGTATCAGTCTATCTATCTCTCAATGTAAAATTCTGTTTTATCTTGAGAAAGAATCTATCTATCTATCTATCCCGATATATCTATCATTTTATCTATCTATGCTTTCAGCCAAAGACAGACTGTTTCTTTATATCACAACACTTGAGGGCGGCTTGACACGCAAAATGCTACAAGTTGGGATAAAACCCGACTGATGTAAAGTCAGCCGGATATCTTATCGCAAAGCTACCATCATTTTCAACGTTAGTGAAGGATTTATTTTACATATAACCTTATGCATATATGTCATCGGTTATCGGAAGTGCTCAGTTCATGCGAAGAGCTATTATGTTTCAGCTTATGTGGTAGATGCCTAATTCCCTTCTAGTGCTCAACCCACGGTGAGGAGCATATATATATATATATATATATGTAATTTATTTCTCTTTTAGGTTAGTCCCTAACTTTATCTGTGGCAAAGTGAAAAAAAGAAAACAAAATGATCCACCTGGTGAATAAACCGATACACAAATTGATATTTTGGAAAAAATCTCCATTAAAAAAAAAAATAAAAACATACATATTGACTGAAGATTATCATTATCATCATCTTGTCATGCCACCAGCACGGATATCCCTGACCCTCTCTCGCCACTACCCACTATTGTTCATCGTTTCTGGTCGGTCCTCAGGGTTACATCCCGTATCCTCACAGAGTTGCTGTATGTAGGTTCGAGCCGGTCTCCCTGCACTTGCTTGGCCATGTGAGGGGGTCCATAGGAGAACATCACTTATGAGCTCGTCCCCGCTTCTCCAGCTGTGTCCTGCATGTCTGGTTTGTCTAACTTTGATAGTTTTCGTGATGGGTGGAAGGTGGCCGTACAGAATATCTAGACAAAAGAAAAAAAAACGAGTTAAACGGAAAAGTGCTCGATACGGAGAAGAGCAAATATAAATATAAATATGAATGATATATATATATGGGAATTCTTTTTCATGGTATATATACATATATATTTTTTTGGTTCAACTAGAGAAAAGTAGGTATTTTGAAATGAATAGGTAAGCATATAAATTTGTCTATGTAGATTTTAGTTTATACAATTATGGTTTACACTTGCTTCAGACTTTAGAGTTTACTTCAGTGGACAAACATTGGTTAGGGCAGGGTTTTGGGGTTTTATAAAGAAAATTTTTTGATAGGGTTGTTGTGTAGACCATAATTGTATTAAAAAAGATTCTAAAGCACCAAATTAATTTGCGAATCAATTCATTTTGATATATTTATATTCAAGAGGTAGATTAAAGATATTCGGGATTTTTTATTATATTAGTTTCATTCGGTTTCGTTTGGTTTTATGGCATATCAACCGTTGTAGGCTATTTAATGCCAATTCCTTTTAATACATATATATCAAATACAAATTTCTGAACGCATTTTGTAGATAACATTCCTAAACAAATCCGAGCTCATATTTTGCACACAGTTAAACGTTTTAACTTATTTCTAATACGAATAATTCTTTTTACTATTAATAACTTGTTTGCACATTTAAATGATTCCAACTATTGCTATGTATCACAGAGAATTAAGTCATTTTTTTTACACTTAGTTAAATGTAAAAACTGTTTTATTTAGAACAATTCAGTTTAGCATATTCCATTTGTTTGCGTTCAATTTTTCGTATGGGCACTTTTATTGATAGTACACACATGGAACTCAAGTCCCCTTCAAAGTAATCTTCTTCGGCTGCATTCAACTTGTTGTACCGTTCAAACAACTTCTGAAAGGCCCCAATGGAAGTATTCTTGTGTGAGCATGTCAATAACCTTCGTCACAGCCTCTTTCATCTCCTCAATTGTCTCATAACGACAGCCTCCATTGAGCTTAGGGGATAACCAAAAGTCAAGGTCTGGACTATAGTGTGGGTGAGGAACAGTCTTGATGCTCATCTTGGTCAAATAGTCTGTGACAAGGATGGAGTTATGGACTGGTGCGTAATCCTGGTGGAAATGCCACTGACCCGATTTGAAGAGTGCTGGCCTCTTCCAACGGAATCTCTTCCTTAAAACCTCAACATAGTAACCCTATCCATTCCCGAAATCTCCAGCATTACTGGGGCCTCTGTCAGATTTTTAATGCCGTATCCAGGACACTCGTTGCCAGAGTCTAACGCCTCTGCAGAGACGCTGGGCCATTTAGAATGTTAAGTTTTTCTCTTGCTGTCTTAGTTTCTTTGTGTCAGGGTCTAATACATCGAAACTACTCAATTTTCTTTTCTCAAGCGCTTTCGTCCTTGCTTTTAAATATCAAACAGTTCTATTCGAGTCATAAAGAGTACGGTATCAGGTGCTACCGCTCCGGATCTGAGTAGATCCGAGAGTAATATCCCTAAGGGCTTAATCGACATTCCCTATATCTCCATCACTAGAGCCTCACCATCAGATTGCTTAGTGTCATATTAAGGACACTCTTTGGTGGCGGAATCTTAACCTTTTGTAAAGATGAAATCGGTGTATTTTACAGTTGCCTTGTGTGTGGGTTTGCGGCTACGTACTTGCTCGTTGGTAAATTGTAGAAATTAAAGAACGCCTCAAAGCAGAAACGTATATATATATATATATATATATATATATATATATATATTGTAGGGTATCACCTACCTTTTTAGCATAATGAGCTGTTCCATCTACCATTGTGGCAGTAGTGGAGATTAGTCTGGCGATAAGCCCACTTCGTCATTCAAACCGTTATCGTTGATTATTCTTGGATTATTACCTGAGTTGTTAAAACATTGTTATTATCTCGGTAAGACTTGTTTTTTTTTTGTTTTTTTTTTTCGTTGGACTTTGTATTTTTTCTTTTGCAAGCTTACCGAGAAGTTGTTACTTGGTACTGTTCTATTTTGTCTAACTTGTTTTGTCCCTTGTGGTTGGACTTGATTCTTGTACCAAACGTATTTTGTCTTTAGTGTTTTTTATTTCAGGGGTATCTACTTGTTCTAATTTATTTGCACTTTTTTTCGGCGTATTTGTACTCTTGTATTATTCATTTTCTTTTTGAACAAGTAGAACCCCCCCTCCACACTTGCAACAGGTGGAGACCTTAGTTTTACCCTCCTGGCTGCAATCCCTACTGCAGTCATGGAGGGTTCTACCTCAAAAAAAAAAATGATGAGGTTAATGAGAAAACTGAACCATTGAAACAAACCTCACAAGAAAGTCTAATTGGAGCAAACTGGCCAATGCTGCTGATCCCCGCTGATTTTCAAACACAGGAAACACAGGACAGCCCAATACAGCCGGGCCAAAAGAGCCCCACGCCTTGGAGGGGCCAGCAGAGAGGACCTGCTGACTATGAAAGGGATAGGGTAGAGAAGTACGCTAAGTACTTCAAAGGTAATGAGATCCTGCCCATCCCTGAATTGGTCGAAAAATTGACACCCAGGATCCTCTCGCTGGTCGTTTCAGATCTAAAATCCAAAAGGTTAGTGGGGCTGAAAAAAGAGTCATTCGAGGAGCTGCTGGGGAAGGCGGGCATCCCATGCCAGTACTTCTGTCGTAAGAGTTTTGCGACGTGGGATGTCCTCCTTCCTACCGAGGACCAGGCCGCGAAATTAGCAGCAAATAACATCACGACTAAGTATTTCAGGTTGCAGCCGGAATATAGGGGCACCCGTAGGCTCCGCGTCACCATCTGTAACGTCCCGGCCCACATTACTGGGGAGGTTTTGGCCGCTTATTTAAGCTCGTATGGCCAAGTGGAAGAGTTTAACCTCCTCAGATCCCCGGCCGGGACAGCCTACGGGGATTATGCCTTCCGGCTGTGCCTGACGAGGGATGGCTTCAAAGCCATCCCTGAGACTCTAATCAGCGGGGACCGGCAGATGATTGTAATGGTGGAGGGACGAAGACCAAGATGCTGGTCTTGCAAGCTGATTGGACATATAGCAAAGTTCTGCCCAGAAAAACCAGAAAACAAAGCAGCAGCAGCAACAACAACAACAGTTTCAACAGCCACCACCACAATCAGCAAGACAGCGGAGGTCCAGGACCCGCGTCAGGGCCAGCCCAAAACAAATGACCAAGAGGGCTGGTCCGAGGTGACACGGAAGAGGAGGGGATCCCCCAAGCAAGGGGGAAAAAGTCCAATTTCATCCCCTCCTCAAAAACAAACCAAGGCTCCAGCAACACCAACAACTGAATCATCAGAAACACCAGCAGTAACTTCAACAAAGGCAGCAACCAACAACAGAGTAACGTCAAAAGTACCAGAGATGTCAAAAACACCAGAAACTTTAACGACACCAGCATCTCCAGTATCCCCAACAGCAAAAAAAAATTTAAAAAAGAAAAAATCAGCAGCCCACGAGGAAATGGAGACAAACACCAATTTGAAAAGGAGAAGGGACAGTGGGGATGGGGCCGCAAAAAAATTGTGCTCAGAAAAACCCCAGCCTGAGGCAGGCCCTTCCCACCAAACAAAACCACAACCACAGCTGCCTCCTCCAGCGATACCATCAACATCAACACTACCTCCACCAACCTTCCCCCCTCCAAAAATAACACTACAATCACCTCCCCAACGAATGCCCCCCCTTTCACCTCTCTCACCACAACAGGAACATCTCATTCATAAACACCACCGCCCTTACAAAATCCCCCTGCCTAGATCACAGTCGGCAGAAAGGGCACAGCCCTCGAGCTTAGCTCGAACCCCATCCCTTCCCTCACTCAGTCCTTCAGAGTTTTCATCCCAAAACTTATTCCCTGCAATCCCGTCACCCAAAAGAAAACCTGATCCTCCTGCCGGAAAAAAGAAACCGAATCAGCAGGAGGATAAACTGTCAATTGAACAGATGCAGCGGGCAGCGGCTTTGTGCTCGGTGGAGCTGGAAGCAGTTGGGGACTTTCAGCTCCGGAAGGCACTAAAGCCGCTACTCAACCTTGAAAAAATCAACAATAAGAACATTGCAAATCCTTCGAACTTTAGGAGTGCAGCCATGGTGACCACTTTTGTCCGGTCAGCTGGCGACCGTACCAAGGGCGTGTGGAAGTTCTTGAGTACGGTCTGTCAGACTGATACGGGCATGAAGTTGGCGGAGTTGGAGCACTCCTCACTAAAGAAATGTATTACCTTTTGTGCAGGGAGGGTCCCTATCTTTGTTCACCCTTCTCTTTATAGGTCCCTAAAGTTGCGGTTCCCCATAGATGTCGGTGGAATAACCAGGGATAACCGAGTTAGCACTGAACTCGGCACCGGTTCCCTGCGTCAGGCCGTCGACATCCTCACCCTGAAGGATTTCCGGCCCGTAGTCGACACTGAGTAAGGTAAGTTGGATTGATGGCTTTAAACCTTGCCAGTTTGAATGTGAGGGGACTGAGGGATTCAAGCAAGTGTACGCGCTTGCTTGCTGAACTCAAGAACCTCGGAGTAGATGTTGCTGCAGTGCAGGAGACTCACTTCACTTGCGGTGCCGACTGTCGGGTGCTGGAAAGCGATTTTAACGTTTTCTCAGCATACGGCAGCCGCACCAGCGCTGGGGTCTCTTTGCTAGTTGGACGCAGCCTTGATGCTGATGTTGACGTTGTTTTTGCAGGTGACGGGGGCCGGTTGGTTGTGGCCGATGTTGCCGTGAAAAGTTTCAAGTTTCGTCTGGTTGCGGTTTATGCGTCCAATATCGCTGCGGAGAGGGTTTTCTTTTTTCGTCGGTTGGCGCCGTTCCTGGACGATACGAAGCGGCTAGTCTTAATGGGTAATTGGAATGCGATCCTTGATCCCAAGATAGATAAGGTCGGGTGGGGAGCTAACAGATTGGGAAGGTGTGAAAGCAGCCTTGTCGGCTTCGTGACTCGTCACGGTCTCGTCGACAGGTTTCGTCTGGATCACCCAGGGCGGGAGATGTGGATGTGGATAGATAGATCGCCCTCTGCCAAAGTAGGTTCCTACTTGGACAGAGTGTTAGTGAGAAGAGCTGACATTGATTTTGTTAGTTGTCCCACGTTCCACTTGATAGCGTGGACTGACCATAAACTTATTAGAGTCAGTCTGCGGTTAGCAAATAGGCCTAGTCTAGCCGGCTACTGGAAGTTCAATACCTCCTTACTGGAGATACGGTACTTCCAGGATCGGCTGGAATCCCTAATTCAGCGGGCGTTAGTGGGGGCGGTTACCGGGAATAGGTGGTGGGTTTCTCTTAAACATAGGATTAGAGATTTCGCCACCAAGTACGGTCGACAGCTCAACTTAGACAGGACCACGGAGGCGAAATCTATAGATGATAGACTTTCCCGGGCGGTGGCTTGGGGGGACTCCCTAGGTGTAGAGCTAGCTAGGAGGGACCTTGAGCGTGAGAGTAGCGAGCGCTACAAGGGATCAGTAGTTAGATCTAGGCTAAAAAGAGTTCTCAACGAAGCTGTGAAATCGAACGCGACTGCACGTGAAGAAGAAGTGCGAAGGTTCCCCGATCGGTACATCGCATCTGTCAAGACCCCGGACGGGCGTCTGCTGCGATCGGGTCGTAAGATACGTGACGCCTTTCGGGCGCACTTTCGGGATCGCTTTACCCACTGCACTGATCTCCCGCTCCGGGAGTTTCGTAGCAATCTCGCCGACTTCCCCCGCCTTGGAACGGCTGAAGCGGCTAGCTGCGAGGGTGTGGTTACTGAATGCGAAGTCCGTGACGCGTTGAAGCAGGTCGGCCTCAACAAGTCGCCGGGACTAGATGGTTTGCCCTACGAAGTGTACTTGAGGATGTCGCACATGTTTGTACCTATTCTGACGGATATGTTCAACCATTGGTTCGCCCAGGGAGCCATCCCTGTTAGCGTTACCAAGGGCGTGATCACATTGCTGAAGAAAGGTGGCAGGCATGTTTGGGAGGGTTTAGATGACTAAAGGCCCATAACTCTGCTTAACACAGAGTTAATGATTTTGGCCCGGGTCTTAGCGAATCGTTTACAGCTTGTCATTAGCGATCTGATCGGCCCCGAACAGACCTTTGCTGTGAAGGGAAGATCGATCCAGGACAACCTGCACTTGATTCGCGAGGTCCTAGAGGGGATAAAAGACGACACCGAATCCGCGCTGATCAGTTTAGATCAGTCCAAGGCCTTCGATAGGGTTGACCATCGGTTCTTGGCGTCTGTTTTGGAGACTGCCGGATTAAAACCGGAGTTCCGCAGATGGATTAGCATGATGTACCACAACCCTCAGGCAGTGGTGCAGGTGAACGGAAGGCGTTCGGGGGTGATCGCGATCGAGCGTTCGGTCTCCTCTTCTCTACGTCCTCGCGTTGGAGCCCCTTCCTGCGCAGGCTTAGGGATGAGGAGACAAGTCCAGCACTGCGCGGTATCCCATTCGTTGGCCGCCTTGCGGCCAGGGCTTCCGCGTTCGCTGATGACGTCACAGTCTTTGTATCCCTCCGCCAGGATATAGAGGCTGTGAAAGAGGCGGTTGTCGAGTATGAGCGGATTGCAGGGGCCAAGGTCAATTTTGACAAAAGCGAAGGTTTGCGGCTCGGTGCTTGGAGGGGTAGCAATACTCTTCCAGGGCCCTTCCGCTGGAGTGACGGACCCATCCGCATCCTCGTGGTGTGGTTTGGGCCCGGCCTCCAACTGGAGCGAAATTGGTCGGAGGTACATGCTAAGGTGAATGCTCAGGTGGGAATCTGGCTTTCAAGGAGGTTGTCCCTAAAGGGCAGGGTGGAGGCGTGCGCCGCGTAGTCTTCCCCTTGATCCTTTACCGATTGGCTGTACTTCCTCTGCCTAAGGCACATCGGTTGGCACTGCACCGATCCCTCTCCAGATTGCTCTGGGGAAGTGCAAGGCCGATGGTCCGTAGGCAGGTCTGTATCCAACGTACTCGCAACGGAGGTCTGGGTATGCCTGATCTGGAGAGCCACTGGCTTGCTGAAAGACTTGCATATCTGGGCCGTGTCTTGACGGGGGACTCAGTGTGGAGACGAAAGGCGAGTCGGACTTTTCCTCGCCTCAACTCAGACCCAAAGGCTGAAGGTCGACGTAGGCCTTTGGGCGAAGCACTGTTTGTCTGCGAGTGCCGAAAGGCCCTTCGTAACCTTCTTGGGTCCAGTGACCTTTCATGGCCTCGGAAGGAACTGTATCGGGAGCTAGTGGTGGGTTCCGCTTCTGATCCTCTCAGCGAGCGGCACGGCTGGACGGCGGAGGAGATCCGCTCTCACTGGAATTGGGCGCCAGGATCGAGCTTCTTGAACAACTCCGAGTTCTCGCTCACCTGGCGACTTGCACGGAATGCGTTACCCCTTCGCGACTTGAACTACAAGGCGGGCCTGGCAGATATGCCTGATTGCCCTCGCTGCGGCAGTGGGTTGGAAGAAACGGCTGAGCACGCCTTCTACTACTGCGAGCGAGTCCGCCCGTTTTGGGATCACGTCGGGGAGTGGACGGCTCGCATCGAAACCAAAAAGCTTGTGCTGTTCGACGTTGGTTACGTCGTAGACAACGTTCTTCCTCCGTTTCACGGTGAGAAGCGTGTGGTGTTTCTCGCGATCCTAGCTGTAGCCCGAATGGTGATTTGGACGACGCGAAACAAGGGATTGTATGACGATGCAAACTTTTCTCATCGTGATCTGGTTTTGTATTTTCGGCATCAGCTGAGGGTCAAAATCAGATGCGATAGAAAACGCTTGGATCGCATAACATTCAGCAAAAGGTGGGTGACTGCAGCGAGCCTGGTCGTACGAAAGGGGGCAATGTTGGAGTCATCCTTCCCTCCTCTGCCGGCCCATGGCGTATACGGTACGGGTCCTTAGGGACCCCATCCCTGGTAAGTAGAATTGTTTTTTCCCCTTGTAACCAAGTTAGCAGTATGTTGTGTGTCATTGTCCCCGTCATCTAGTCGTTAGTTTCTCAAGATCTTCCCCCTCCCTATTATTTTTGTACCTCAACCCGAATCCCAGTCCGCTTTTATTGAAGATCTTGTATATTCATAGGTAAAAAATCATATTATCTGCATCTATCGACCCATACTGCGCCCGACCCTTTATTTATTTTATCTCTGTAGATTAGGATTCCTGTCCCACCTAGGGTAGGTCCGGCTTGTTTCCGGTTTCTTTCGACCCGGAAAACAGTCGGCCTCCAATTTTATAGACGGGGGGGATGGGAGGGAAACCAAATGGGGAATTTTTCCTTGCTTTCTTTCTTGTATATATATTTTTCGGAGTTTTTTCTCCCATTCCCATCACTTCATTGTACATAAATCATATTTTGTAAATAAAAATCATATACCACTTATGGGTTTTAAGTAGGCTTTATCATAGAGCAAATGTGGTATTTTGGTGTCTGCTGCGCACATGATGAGGGATGAATGGTTATATATTGTACTGTTGAATGGGTCGGCGAATGTGGCTAGCTAGGCTCCCTTTAGAATACATAGAAAAGCAAGACCGCTCCCTTCCCCTCCCCAAAAACCTTAAGGCCTTGTGCCTTCTTTGTATTTATTTACAAAGAAATAAAATAAGCCTATGAGTCAGACCAGAAGAGCCATTCCTATTGTTGAAATATATCATTACTCTATCACTTGTCTTATGTTCTTATTACTAACAGTCTCTCTCTCTTGTAAATACTCTTTCCTGTAAATATAACTATTTACCTCACATATCGTGGTTTGTCTTATTATTACTACTACTTGCGTTCACTAATCAGAACACACACACATATATATATATATATATATATATATAAAGTGAGATAGAGAGAGAGAGAGATAGAAAGAAAGAAATAATATGTGTGTGGTATGTGTGCTTGTTAAAGTTTGATTTACTTTGCTGTCTTTTCCAAATACCAAAGAGAATTCTTCTGTTACTTCTTGTTCGGTTCTGAACAATATCTTCCGTCGGAAATTTCAGTTTTTTTTCAAATTTATTATCTTGACCAGACAACATGATATAATTCATTCTTTATTTTATTTGGTTTAAGAGTAATGTTCCCGCCTCCTTCACAAAACCATGCGAATAAAGTCCCCTCTTCTGTTTGTTCAAATACTTCTGAGAAGCACTATACGTCTTTGTGTTTGATTTTATTTTCCATATTTATCCAGTTTGATTTACAAAATAGAATTTCAAAAATTAAAAATTTTAGGAGGCAGCAGCCATTTTGCGTTTATTTGTCCAATATTCATGTTCAGCCTCGAAAATCAGCTTTACCTAAGGGGTGTCGAACATCCTCGAAATTCGCTGCTGTTAACTCAGTCACGAGGCAAATTCCCAATCTTACATCACTCTGTGAGTGAGATGGGCGCTAACAGAATATGGTCGGTAGGAGGTTTAGTTGTTTGGGAAGGAGATGTGTAGCCTTTCTGTTTTTCAATCAATTAAATTTATCAATTTCGTCCAGTAAAAATAAATCTTTTAAATGAAACATGACCCAACCCAAACGGAAAGGTGATATTTTTGTCTAGACTTGCATTAGTCAAATAGTAAACTTTAGATGCCCTTTTTATTTGTTTTGGTGTACCCACCCTACCCCCAAACCCACACACACTCTTTCCAAATAAAATTCGTTTTATCTACCACCATACGTCAGTAGGTACGGCAATTTATTGAAGTATGTTAATGTTATACTGATATTGCTTTCTATTCTTTTCTTTTCTTAGCTGATTTTAGCCATTACTTGATAAAAGTGTATGTGAGGTTGAAAATTGTTTTTTCTTACGGAACAACTATTTCAAACTCTGTGTGTGTGTGTGTGTGTGTGTGTGTGTGTGAGATACCGAGCGGATATACATACATACATACATACATACATAAATGAATAAGTATATATATATATATATAAGTTGATATGTATGTATGTATGTGTGCGTGTATGTGTGATCATATATATATATATATATATATATAATTCATAGTTTCTATGTTTCATGGTCTATCAATCTTCGTGGGTTATTTAGAGTCAAAGCTAAACCTATATAAAGACTTTAACGAAACCATTTAATCGATAAATGAGGGATATGAGCGTTCATGCCTTTCTTAAAGGTATTAGTCCGAAAATGAAACGTAAAAGCGTGACTTGGGTAAGAACTTGCTCACTCTGATGTTGTAGTTCAGCGTGTTAGATGTCCAGTTACTTTCGACTCTAGAATACAACGACTGCATCACTGCAGAAGGGTAACAACCCCAGCACCACAAAATCCTGGGTATGATCCTAAACAATCTTATTTTGAGGCACCAACCTTGGAGTTCAGGGGACTGAGGGGTATCTCTTCATTGACATTGCTCCCAGGTCCACTCTAATCCGAAGTGGTAGCACTTGATAGGGTCCTATCTATGGGTCAAATAGAACTGTTTGATAATTAAACTGTGTGCAAACAAATGACTTACGCTAAATTGAATTATCAAAAGTAGAACTGTTTGATAATTTAACTGTGCGTAAACAAATGACTGATGTTTAATTGAATTATAAGCGATAGATTACTAAAATTGGAACCATTTAATTTTGTTGATTTATGCTAAACTGAATTATTAGAAACAGAAATGTTTGATCATTAAACTCTGTGCCGCGTAGGTTGGTTGTTGGTTGTTTGAGCTTTATGGAACATCAACTTTGTAGGTTTTTTAATGCCAAATATATTTCTATAAAAATAATCAGTTCTATTTCAAACAATTCAGTTTAGTAGAAGTATGCAGTTTAAATGTTAGTACACAGTTTAATCGTCGAAAACATTTCTATTTCAAGCTATTCAGCTTAATCAAGCAGTTTTAATTCAAAAAATTCAGTTTAGCATAAGTTCGCAGTTTAGTTCCATTTGACCCATAAACAGTGCCCGATCAGGTGCTATACCCCAGGCCAGAGTTGATCAGGGAGCGATGGCAATGAAAGGGTTCCCCGCATTCTCTAAAGCTCCATTATCACTGGAACTCCAATTATTCTCCCTCCAGCTATGGGTAAATAGTAGGGCAGAGTAGGTTCATCAGCTTTGGTGAGGCAACTTGTCTAGGAGAAGGAAAACTTTGAATTCAAACCTGTTAAACTTCGCTTAAAAAATTGACCTTGAGTCATATCCTACGTGAGCGGAGGGGTTGGTAAATAAGATTGTCATTGGAACTTCGTCATCAGATTGTTTAGTGTCATAAACAGGACACTCGTTGGAGGTGGTCTTACACTTCTGCTGAGATGCAGTCGGTGTATTCTATAGCCCCAGTAGACTGGGCAAGTGCTACAGAAGAGGACGCTTCTAGTGGTATAAAGTTTAACAAGCTCGACTTGCAAACCTACGCGAGTGAGTTCGTGTCTCATTTAGTGCTCTTTTCATATGGCCTTGTGCTGCCTCTAAACAAAACGCTGAGTAAATTACCACAATAGAAAGGAGGAGTCTCTCATATATGTATGATATATATGTGTTTTTACTTATGTTTAAGTACAAATACGTGCTCGACCGACAGATAAAAAGTCACATATATATATATATATATATATATATATATATATATATATATATATATATATATATGTAACTTTTCATCTGTCGGTCGAGCACGTATTTGTACTTAAACATAAGTAAAAACACATATATATCATACATATATGAGAGACTCCTCCTTTCTATTGTGGTAATTTACTCAGCGTTTTTTTTTAATCTCCTCCTGGCGAAATGGTTAAAAGCTTTGGCTTGGCGTTTGAGTCAACCGGGTTTCGATCCCAGCTACGGGGAGATACTGTCTAGCCACACTGATGAGTTCTGAAAGAACGAAACAGATCTGTCTGTGGATGACTATAGATATATACTCCCCTACCCCCGTAGGGTCGAGTTCTCTAGCGAAGAAGTAATCGTGTTGCCATTAGCGCCTTTGCAAGTCTCTTCGTATTTGAATTGAGATCTCGGCGGCCGTTGAACGGATGTATGTAAATAATAGTAATTGTGATTCATAACCGTTTAAAATGTACTTCGTAGCTAATATCTCCTCGTGGCTAAATGGTTAGAAGCTTTGGCTTGGCGTTTGAGTAAACCGGGTTTCGAACCCAGCTACGGGGAGATACTGTCTAGCCACACTGATGAGTTCTGATAGAACGAAACAGATGTGTCAGTGGATGACTATATATATGACAGATTCTAACGGGATGTCAACTAGACTAGGGTAGCTTTATACCAAGCGTTTAGGGAATTAGGTTAATTTTATGTTCATATTTACATCGCGTGTGTAGTTTTTTTTTTCTTTCTTTAGAAACTTTTTCTTGCACATAACCCAATAATATATATATAATTTTTGAAAAAGATGTTTTACCCACGGATTCGATGACCCAATCGGCCGAAGCTGTAGAATACACTGATTGCAGCTCTGCATAGTTGTAAAACTTCCCCTACGAGTGTCCTGTATGCGACACAATCA